>VZTG01001880.1:1324-183235 GCA_013397845.1 Melanocharis versteri | reverse complement strand
GGGAGCGGCCCCTGCGCGCTGCGCCGCTCTCGCCGCCTCCCCGGCGTTTTCCGGGCGCCCCTCGGGGTCGGCCGCCCCAACTTGTCACCAATTTCGTAACCCCCATTAAAAGCTGCCCCGGGGGAGCTGCGCGCCCCTGTTGTGCCGCTGCTCCGCCGCTTGTGCCGCGGTTGCCCCCGGCCTTCGGTGCCGCCCCGCCCGCACAGGGGCCCGGCCCGCGGGACCGGCTGGATCCCCTTCGCCACTGTGGGGCACGTTATGTAGTGTTTTCGTTTGAAAAGCGATGGGGTTGATACGCTCATTAATGCATGAAAGGACTGATAGTGATCTTGTGGTTAAAGAACTTGTGAGCTGCTGGCCTAGAGCCATTGCTGTCAGATACTTCAGTGATGGGCACGTTGCATTAACTCCAATGACAGTCGATAATGCAACCTTCGTTCCTCTTTGGTGTTGTTTACAAGAAAATCCCTGTGTTAAACCTTAACGCTGGCCATGTTGCTAGCAGCCCACTGTTTGATTTTCATTTGACCGTGTTTGAGACTGAAGGTGTCTACTGGTTTCCTTTATAGGTCTCATTTCTTTGTCTCCCTTTTCCTGTCCATCTCTTCTTTCTATGGCTTTCCTTGAAAGTACAGTCTTTGTCAAGAGAGTCTTGAGTCTGTTTAGCAACGCAAACCACTTCTCTGTTTTTTTGGTTATTGGGTTGGCTTTTTTTTTATCTTTTTAATTTTACTTTCTACAGTAACATCAAACAACCACTCTGAGAAGAGTGGTAGATGTGACGTTCTTTAATGAGAGTTCCCTTGTAGAAATTTAAAGGAAGTGGTCATGAGAACGAGGGAGTAATTTTTATTTTAACTTCCATGATTCAATGAGAAATTGGTTAGTGACTGAATCATATTTCTATTCACTACATCCAGTAAATATGGTGTAGAAAGTTACTAGCTTAGCTATGTACAGGAATAACATCGCGTGCCATATATCCAGTGGAGGCCCATAAATATCTTCACATACATTCATAGCTGATAGATATCAAATATTGCTTTGGAGAAAAAAATGTATTTTACAGGATGTAGGAAATTTTGCCAGTGCATTAAAAGTAATAACGCTATTTATCGTGTCCTTCAACAGCATGCCATCCCTCCTCTTCCCCCAGGTATCCCTCAAAAGCTTGGTGTTACGGATGGGACAGGAGGAAAGAAATAGAGTATTTAGACTATTTGCCAAAGGCATATATTATCAGTGGCAGATAACCCCATCACAAGTTGTTTGCTTGAATGCCTTTGGCTCTTGCCAAAACATCTCAATAAAGTTATAATTAGCTGTGGCTGGCATTGCCACGAGCTGTGACAGCATTTATCTGCTGCAGAGTCATGTTCAGGAAGGTGCAAAATTCTTGGCTATCTCTACAGACATCAGGCGTTAACGTCTCCTGTGACCATTTGCAGAGGAACGTTCTTGGATCCATGTGAGAGGTTTGTGGTAGGGGTTCAGCAACTACAGGGTGGCTTTTAGAAATTGTACACCTAAAGCATGAGCAGTGTTAATTAAAGACCTGGTCTGTGGTCCTTCTGAAGCCTTTTGTTGGCCTATGTATTTGGAAATGTTTAACAGAATAATGGAAATTTGAGGTTGGACAGTTTCACTCTCTCAAGATAAAGGTGCAGTGCTCCTCATTGTACTTTTATCCAATGCAAATTCCAGTGCTACGTTATGCATCCACTCTTGGGAGGCTGTGGGGCAAAGGACCTATTTAGTATGGTGGTCTTAGTATCCCATAATTTTTTCCTGCAATTCATCTAGTTTCTTAGAGGTAGACTTTTTATCTCCAATTCCTTACCTGCCATGATATTGAGATACTTGGGATAAATCCTTGGGATAATTTATGCCACAGTATTACTTGGCTTCTGCTCTGTAGTTGTTGGTTAGTTCCACTATACCCTCTCTCCAAAAAACACCTTCTGAGTCAGTCCCACTGTGATTTCCTGACTTCCTTTTCTTCCTCTCTGGGCTTCTTTTTATTTTCTCTTTTTCGTATCCTTCTCCTTAACTGTGTGGACTAAATGTGATGTTCAGGTAGAATACCTTTCTGTTGTGTTCTGTGGTGCTTGTTGAGGGGACACACCCCCAGCTCATAACATACATGAGTTAGCAGGCCGGGCAGCTTAATCTGTTCTTAGTTACTGGTCTAGTACTGCCTTCCCAAGGTTTTTCTTCCTATCAGTGCCTATATTTTGCTTTTTCTGGCAAATATTCTTGTTTATTCTGATTTTCTAATTATTTTTCTTGAACCTTTTGAAATTATTGTTGCCTCTATTATATAATCTTCCTCATTCGAGGCAAAAGAGGACTTCAGTATTTATATCTATGCAAGCATCATTAGTAAGCTGTGTATATCAAATAAGAATGAAAACAGATTAATATGGGGTTCCCCTAGATGCTTATCTGCTGATTACATATTTAACTTTTAGAGCTTGCTTTCTGTTTACAGTACTTTGACATCTGCAGATTGAAAAATTATCCTAAGAATAGACTTTCATGATGCCCTGTGGAGTAATTAACTAGGATGAATTAACGCTATTGATCCTCATTTAAGTATTCACAAACAGTGCTTTATGACATTATAGTCTATTTTTATATCTTTGCAAAAATTAGTGATTTTCCTTTTCTTAGGTTCTTCTGGCAGCTGCTTGGGAGAGTTGACAAGACAGGGTTTCCTGTTCTGCAAGTTTTAAGCTTCAGGATTTTTTCATTCTGCATTTTTCTGGACTGACACAGAGGCATTTCAGAGTTGTCATTATGTGTTGGACAAGCCCATCCGAAAATAGCAGAGGGTTTGATCAAATGCATGTGCGGGGCACTGAAATCCATATCTTTGCTTGAGGCAAGCAGGGGTTGAGCTGCCTCCCATATTGGTGTCTTGCCTTAACCATACGTCTTCTCACTGCTTGGGAGTGACTGTCTGTTGCGGATGTTATTTCCCTTTTGATTAGACATCTGTCACCCCTGGGGGGAGCAATGGGGACTCTGCCCCGCGGGCTGGGACCCCGCAGAGCCGAGTGCACTCCCAGTCCTTGTCCCAGCAAGCAACGAGGCTGGATGAGCTTGGAAGGTGTGTGTGTGTGTGTGTGTGTGTGTAGCTTTTGTTTTGACTAGAAATGTTGTCTTTGCAAGCAATGCATATGCTGCTGTGGAAAGTTCTGCTTCTGACAAACGTTTTTCTGGCAAAAGTGCAGATTTGCAGACTTTGGCATTTCTCCGCATTTCACAAATGGTCTAAATTGCAGCAAACTGCTATGCTGTATGTAACTGTGTGTATGGACAGCCCCCCATCCTGCTAAGGAATTTTCTAGCTTTTGTCCTCATCCCTACTGAAGTTTTCATTTCCTCCAACTAGTAACTTGTTTCTTTACAGTAGTAGACTCCATACGAGTGGTGGGACCTGATAGCAGTACATGAAAATTATTTTTCCTGGGTAAACTTTCCTTTGAAAAGGTTTGCAAGGAAATTGGATACAATGTGCTTGTGTTTCTACAGCTTTGTTAAAAATAGTCCTTGTAAGACAGTGCCAAAAGAACAAGAAAACACCACCCAAATGATAGGGAAGGAGATAATGAAGTGAGATAAAATGTGGTTAAATGATAGCAAACAGCTGTAATAGAAGGAATGTGATGGAAGTAATAGATAAGCACTTGCGATGGGGTGTGGAAGTCAGATTTAGTAATGTTAGCTCTCTGGGGAGGGTCACGGATGGGGATCTTGCCCCTTGCTGCTGCTTTTGTGCTGCAAGAGGCAGGAGATGAAACCAGGCAAGCTGCGGGGTAAGATTGTGTCCTTGGAGATAGACAAGTTAAAGTAATGAGGAGAAGGGGCAAATCAGACAGATGGCTGTGGCTATTTATAGTGTGGTTTAGGACATTTGTTACTTGATTCAGAAATTGTTGATATTTACAGTTTGTTGGCTTTTAGATAACGGTCCTCTTGTTGGATTAAATTTCTAGTTAGAAGTCTTTCTGATAGCTGGATAATCTGAAAATGTTGTTCAGAGAAAAAGTAATGAGCAGTGAGTTGGTGAAATCAGTTATTAAGTTAATGGAAAAGTCCTAAAGTTACAGTTTGACCAATAAAATAGAAGATAAATACAATTCAAAGAAGCTTTGTATAAGATTTTCAAATACGATGATGTGGGTCAAATTTCTGAGAGTCTCATTGAAAGATGAATTGGCATAAGTGCTGTAAAAGTCTTCTCTAAAATACTTTTTCTCATAAGGCAGATAGTACAGAAGAACCACCAGTGATTAATGTTACGTATGTCTCCACTGCAGAAAAGCAATAATTTCAACTTTATTGTTTTATATATGTCAGATAAATCAAAAGAAAGGCAGAAGAAAACAAGCCATGGTTGCAATACTGAGGTGTGTTTATTTGGGAAAAATGGTGCTAAATGGGCCTTGGTGATTACCAGACGTCCTCTCTTTCACAAACTTTTTTTCACAGATTTTCTATTTGCCAGATTCACATGAAGCAAACTGTATTCTTCTCTACTTATACACACGTTTGCCAGCTAATTCCAATATAGTCATTGATGCGCTGTCATGGCTTCTTTTATTTAAGCCAGGAGAGCCAGTGAGCGTAAATGTTCAGTGATTTTCAGAAATTCAGAAATTTGTAGAAGTAGAACATAAGTACAAACTGATGAGACAATGTTCTTTGCAGGCATGTGCCTGGTTTTTACAGTTTGATTTTTTTTTAATTGCATAATTGATCTGACCATTTCCTAGCATCAGATACTGCAGTTTTTCTCATATCTGTCAAACCTGTAATTTAGTTTAAGTGTAATGAAAATGTGTTTCTTAAATAGCCTAAATCCTTTAGGAAAATGCTGCTGTAAATATTGATGTAGTATGAACAGAGAGAGTTTTTCAGTGTTACATTGTCTCCAAGTGGTCTTTAAAGCTTCCAAACACTTTCCATGAAAAGTTATACTTGCAAAAGGAAAAAGGCATTTTTCTGTTTTTCGTGATTGGGCAAAAATGGAATAGATTGCTATTTTCTAGGTGGAAAACTTTGGTTTTCAGTGTCAGGTTAGCATATGGTGAAACATCCTAAGTGTCTATATTAGTGCAGATTTTTAATTAAATTGGTATTTCTGTGTCCTACTCAAAATGTAGCCCTTCATTTTCTCTTGAGGGTCTTGGCTCGTGGCAGTTTTATGGCATCAGGGATAAGTAACTTGGCACTGTTTGAACAACAAGTTGCAAATATAACTTAGCCTTTACTGACGTTTCAGTAGACATGGAAATTTTATTTACTAATTTTAGAACGGTCTGTGTAAAATTCCCTAAGGATGATTATGTGAATTGCCTGAGACTTTTGGTTCATCTAAATTTAATGCTAAAAGAAGACTGTACGAATACCAAATCTCAACTAAAACTGTTATCAATATACAGTTTCCTGAGAAAACTAGTATTGGTCAGTAACCTACTCGTATATTTGGCTTCACAAGGCTGGCAAACCTTGTCAAGTCCTCATTTCTAAGTTTCTTAGTTAAAAAGTGGCAACAACTGACTTTGAAGTAGATGAGGCATTCTTACGTTTTAGTTTTAAATGCGGAGAAGTGCTTGGATACCTGAAAGAGTTCTTTTGAATCGTTTTAGGGTGCTCAGAATCCAAGCTTTGCAGACAATAAAGTAGAAATAAAAATACTTTGAAATGTGGAAACAAAGGTTCATTTTATCTGAGGGACCTGTTCTGTGTGGGCCTGTAGATGAACTCATCCAGATGTTCTTTTCCTATTTGAAAAATTTTGCTATATGCTCACTAGTATTGAGTAGTTTTGACAATAAACCAGTGATAAAGAAGTTAAATTAAAGTTTGCAGTGTGGAAAGACTGCATTTTTTCTGGTCTTAGCCAGGAATATGTTTCCCTTTAGTGCAGTCACATAGGGCAGGATTGCAAAAGCATTGGAGCAAAAATGGCATGCACGATATTTATATCCAAGCTTGTAAACAGGAGGTGAGAATAAAATCACTTATTTTTGTATTTGTTTCGCTTGATGCCCAAGTCAGTTCAGAGTGGTCATGCATGCGTGAATACAAGGAGTACCTGATCCTGGATGTAGGAGTGAGGAGCAGGAGTGTGCCAATTGCCTCTGCAAATGCTTGTGTGGTCAAGTCTGGTTCACTCCTCTTTCTGTTACTGAAGCCAAATCTAAAAATCTCCTCCAGATTTTTTCTCCCTTGTCTTGCCATACCCAAGTGATTCATTCGGCCTGTGAACTTCCATTGTCTGTTTAAATGTGGGCCATGAGTCTGTTTATCTGTCCTGGTGCTGACTGCTGTCGCTGCATTTCTGCCGTTCTTGTACAGCAAGTGGAAAGGAATTTGAGCATTTGCAATTTAGACTCCAGCTCATAATATGTGATTATTTTGTGACATGCCATTGCAGTGTTGCTTATAGAATTACATCACATTTAAAAGCTGCACTCTTTTTGTGCTTATGTCAGTCTATATGGCACATGCTCTTGTGTCAAAAAAAAAGTTAGTGTTCACCACTTAAGTACATGTACCACAGAAATGACTGGAGGTTTAGAGAAAATTTTTCCTTGTGAAGAATGAATAAATGAACTGAATATACATTACTTGGCAACTATTTTGATGCTTACGATTGCTAGAACAGTGAAAGGCAGCACTGAAGAGAGGATAAAAGAAAGACTGGCTAGCTGAACAGAGATCTGCGTAGTGAAACGCTTCAAACTGCAGAACAAGTCTTATTCGTTTTGAGATGCCTAAATTTGTAATCAAGGCATTGCCAGCAATAAATTGTGAATCAATTCTGTATTATTTATTAGGAGTTTTTCAGTCTTACTGATTTGTTTTTCAAGCAGTGTTTTCTCTTTGAAAACATTGTTTGAAAAACAGAGACAAAGAACATAAGTAAATGGCATTTTCAGCCGTATTTTTTTTACTGTAAACTAAATCTTTGATTTCTTTTGGATGTTTTTTCTGGGTTTAGCTCTGATGCTAGTTTTAGGACATCTCTGAGAAGTCCAACAAAAATAAGGTGCCAGTAGCAGATTGTGCTGTGCACTGGTCTCATGAGGTGCTATATCATCCAGCGTGAGCATGTGAGGGATAAATGGGATGAAGTACCTTCTGTGTGGGGTGAAGTTAAATATGCCTTGGTGCCTGCCAGTCGTTTCAGCCTGTGGCCCCACTTCAGTTTTGTGTTATCTTAAGTGGCTGCAGGAATTACAAAAGCTTCCTAGCCTCTCTTGGCACAGAGTGCTAGTAGGCGTGTGTAGTGACGTGAAGTATGGTGCCTCTTAAAATTGTTCCTTAGTTGTACTAGACCATTGATATTTCCCTTCCCCCCTCTCTACTGCTACTCTCTATTCTCACCCCTGGGGCATGCCTACCCTTATTTACAAATATACTTAAACAAGTAGTGCTTCAGTGAGCCAACTATAATCTAGAATACTGAGCACCCTGGCAGCCTGCAGAATCCTTCTGGCAGATCTTGGTAGACCGGTTAGCACAACTGTTCCCGATTGATTCATCTCTATAATGTATTTAGTTATTTTAGCTATCTGCGTATTTTTTGCAGTACTTTTCTTGCAGTTCCAGCCCGCCCCCCCTTTTTGTTCTCTTTCTCTCAACCTGTGAAGACCTGGTTGTTGAATTACGGAAGCATTATGTGGAGAATTGTGTCTTAGTAGCTCTTTGTCAGATGATGTCTGTTGACCTTTAAGTGCCCATAAATTTGAAGTGAGATTTACTTTAAAATAGTAAGATAAATATTTTAGAGAAGAATAGAAAGGATTTTTATAATTTTTGAATCTTATGAGTTAAAAAAGAAATAAATTGCTATTAACTTGAAATAGCTGTAAAATTCAGGAACTGATAGAAGTTGATACTAAACATGCATCAGTTGTTTAGCAGTCGTAGTATGTTTATTTTTAAAAATTTCCTGTTAAAGAGGAGTATTTTTTTATCTCCTACTCCTTGGTAGTGTCAAGGTGTCAGCCTAAAAAGATGTCTAAATGTAATATACTTTTAAACATGGTTGTTGTTGTGGTTGCTGATTTGAGGAATTATAATTTTCAGTGTAAATTTTTAAGCATTGGTAAAATCTGGACTTACTAAGATGTGATTTCATTGTTTAATTATGTTGTTGTGGCTGCTAAACCTGTGTTAGGAAGTCAACAACATTTAAAAAAGGGTTGTTTCTAACCCAGTGCTACCTAAAACATTGTCTCAGCTTTTTGTCTGCTTCACAGTAATGTGACATTAGAGTCTTTTGGTGAATTTTGTAAAGCAGCAATGTTGTTGCCTCTGAAAATTTTTTTAATATAAGAATGAATGTTATTTTTAAAATCTCTTAGTAGGGAAGTGGAGTAGTTAAGTGCTAAGTATAATAAACTTAAAATAATAATATAATAATATACGTATAATAATAAGTACAGTGTTGTAACTTAGACTGGATGTGTATGACACTTAGAGGTTGTGTTGCAGTTGGTAATACAAAAAAATTCAGTGAGATAAGGTGGCAAAAAAATACCAAACTCAACAATTGCAGCTGAAATAGACTGCTCTAGACATGTCTTTTTCCAGTGTTCTCTGGTTTTGTGGGGGCTATTTTTGTTTGGTTTGATTTTAGTTTTTTGTTTGGTTTTGTTTTGTCCTTCTCTCTTGATTTTAATTTCACAGTTGAGTTGGAATACAGTAACTTGCAGCATTTAGCTTGGAATAAACTCAAGGCGGATCCTGCCTTGATTCTTGCTGTGGAGCCAGCGGGGCCGGGTGCTTTATGGAGATGATGCGCCCCACCCATAAGGCAAGGAACAATACAAGGTTTTGCGTGATCCCCGTTGGCGATTTTGAGGTTTGCAAAGACTGGCTTACAACTTGATGCATGTTAACCTTATTACCTAGAAGGTCAGTTGTGGCAGAACCTGTTTGTTGGGAATATTTGCAAATTCTTGAGATTTTTGGCAAACTTTCCCAGGAGTGGCCAAAACACAAGTGTAGAACAGTGTTGTAGATTACTCAAAACGGAAGGGAATCTCCTTTGCTACTCTACTCCCTCAGGTGTAGCTCAGGCTTCAGATTTGACTTGGGCTAAAGCTGCCGCTGTGGGAAGTCACCTGTGGAGTCTCAGTCTGTTGGTAAAATTCTGTCATTTATGCCTGAAACACAAGAAAACTGTAGTTGTGCAGTTCAGTTATAATTTTCATCATACTTCAACCCAGACCTCTCCTGCACATTTAATATTTGCACAGACATTTAGACAGGTGTTGTCTGTGTAATTTAATTGGAAATAGTGATCCTACAGTTATCGCTGTATTGTTCTAGAGACTGAGAAAATTCTGCTACATGTCATAATTTATCATTTTAGATATTTGAACTCATTGTACTTGCTTATTCAGTTTGCATTTATTTGCAAAGTGTTTCTGTTTGTTTTACGGTATGAACATTTAGATTCCTTTGCATATTTTCGGTTAATTGCCAAACATTTTAGAGAATGAAATCTGCTTAAGACATATGAACTGTTAGGGTATTATTGTTAGTATAAAATTTCAGTTATTATTTCAATACTGTCCTTATGTGCAATATAAGTAAACCTGAATATCATCATTAAGAATTTCTCAAATAACATTTAAGCTTACATGTATGACTGATGTTTATTGTCCAGTGAGGCTGACATAATTGTAATTAGTCAGTACTTATATAAAGGAGGGCTGAGGGTTGCTAACATCTTGTGGAAAAGAGAGGGAATATTACTCTGTGTTATGAAAATGACCAAATGTAAGTATTCTCATTTTCAGAGCCAGAATTTCTCAAAAATAGTGCGTATTAGACAAGGATGCTACTCTGAAGAAAAGCATGAACCAACTATGCTGGAAACCATGCAGCCTCCAAGGAGAGAGCAGAATTATTCTCAGTTTCTTGAAGTACCAGTAAAACTACCTATCTGTAAAGTATATATTTATAAACCTTGAAGGATCCTAGCAATAAGCTTATGTAGGGCTGGGGAAATGGCTCTTGGGCTGGAGATTCAACTGTTGTTGCTGCATGTGTTTTAAGTGACAAACACAAGAATTTCTTGAAAGTCCAGGAAAAAGGAAGGTTCTAAGACATCATTAAGAACATGGACATATTACTGACAACAAAAGATGTCCACGTGAAGGAAGTGTCATATGATACTTCTTAATCATACCCATTTATGTCTCTCCCTCTTACAAAAGGAAGCTGTTAAAACTACTGAGAAGTTGCATTTTTAAATTTTGTTCAGGCTGCTACCAGTGGAAGATGACTTAAGCCTAAACTGTTAGCACAGTAATGCTGCTTTGACCTTTGTAGTATAGCAGTGCGTGAGCCAGGTCGTTTGCCAACCTTCCGGGTAAAAATGCTTCATCCCAGTGTGTTCAGTCAGTTCATTCTTGGCTAGAAATTGCTTGCGGACAGCAGGTCACATAATAGATCACTTCAGCTTGTGTCCTGATGGCACTGGATGATCTTCTTCATTCCAGCCAAATAGATATTTACACCATGATCTTCCGTTCTTAAAAGTGCGTTTTGACGTTCTCTCCCTTTTGACTAGAAGGGCATGTGATTAGTTCTGCTGGGCCTACTTGGAGATAGGGAGAGAGAATCTGCGTGTTACTGCAAACTAAGTTATATGTGCCTGAGATGTTCCTCTCAGGAGGGATGCTGACCTTGTTGAGTTGAGATGCTTCTCACACAGTTACATTCCTCAGGGTAGGAAATGCTGACTCTAGCATCAGCATTTCTTTCTCCTGTGCCTTTCTTTAAACCTGAGCATAAAATTGACATTAGAATTCAATTGTAGTTCTTGATGCCAGAGTGAGAGGTCTTTCTTTTGATTCAGTTGACTTTTTTTTTTTTTGGAATTCAAATGTATTTCCCCTATTGAAGGTGAAGACTGACTCTGTTGGAGAGCAGCCAGTTTTTCTCTAGTCATAAACTGGCTGGTCTAGTTAGTGACATGCAGTTAAGAATCCTTCAGGTGTCTGTCAAGCTATTTATTGGCTGTACTTGAGCAGTGAAATTTTGTCAGCTGGTGTGATATTTTAGAGCAGCTGCTATTGCTGGCCACCAACAAATGGGCTTTTGGAGTAAGATTCATTTTGCCTGGTCGCCAAAATTCAACCGAGTTAGTTGTATGCCTTCCCTTTATAGTTGGTGGAGAGAAAATGACATTTACAGACTTTGTTTTTTCTCACCTTGGGATAAAAATCTGCAGTCAGATTCTTTGGAAGCAACTATCTCCATTAACTAAAATGTCTGGGGACTGCTTACGAGGTTGTGACAGGTGAGGATAGGATATTCCAGCTCATTTTAAATCCATTACTTTCCTGGGCATTTATTTAAATGAAAGGCTTATTGGTCTTCGTGTTCAACAACTGATGGTCTAGACCAATTGCCTTTTATCCTGTTTGTGCATCTCGAGAGACAGATGAGATGCTTGGAGACTTAGCTGCAGAGGTGCAGGAAGCTGCTGATGCTGGAAATGGCTGGTGAGGCTGAGGTGTGAAGTGGTGACTGCCTGTAGGTATTTTTGCCTGAAAGTGTATTTATGAGTTGAGCAAGCACAAGAACTTGCCTCTTAAAGTGGACTTCATTTGAGCATAAGTACAAAAGCAGGTAGTTCTTCCTTTATGATTAGGAATTAATATCTTGTATTTGTCATAATTTTCTATTTAAAGGAGATTTTCCACAGGCAACTAATACTCTGTGCTGGAAGTTGATAGAGGTTAGCTGTCTGTTTTCTGCTTGACTTTTTTTTACTTATGTACCATTTCTCTCCTTGTCTCCCTCACCAAAATACCTTTCCCTCTTTTCCTTTTTTTTTCCTCTCTTAATTACAGTATTTCTGGAGAGCTTTCCTTAACCTATTTTAGTAAGTATCATAATTAACACTTAACCCTGTATTACAAACAGGGTTTTTTTTTTCTTTTGTTCTTATTTTAGCTGAACATGGTTTACATCAGGTTTTTTTACGCGTGTCATGTATCTAACGTATCTATAGAATTATACCCTAATTATACACTACTTCAGTTAGTGAGCAGAAATACTTTATCGTCTTCTCTTGCTTATTGTTGGTAAATACTTTTATCTGCTGAAGGCTTTTTGTATGCTTATTTTATCCATTCCTTATCCTTTATTGAATGTTTATCCAAGAGAGAAAATAAACCCTGTCAAACAAACCAAAATTGCTTTATTTCTTATCTTTTTTCCTTTCCTTTTTTTTTTTTTTTGATCTGTAGTGAGCATGCCATTTAGGAGGCTTATCTATGCAGTGGTTTTGTAAATGTTTAATGTTTATGAAGCATAGTAAGCCAATTTCTTTTGAACTCTACAAATGCATAACAATAATACAAATAAAATAACTTGGGAAGACACACACACTTAAGAGCTATGCTGAATAAGTTTGAGGAAGCAGATTCTAAATTGAACACTTCCTTTTGCAGGCCCAGATTGCCTTTCTTCAAGGTGAAAGGAAAGGACAGGAAAATCTGAAGAAGGATCTAGTGCGGAGAATCAAAATGCTGGAATATGCGCTCAAACAGGAAAGGTATGCTGCTTTTGTGATGAGTATGTGATGAAGAAATGCTGAAGTTGGAAACTTTATTTTGCCTTTGTATTTGACAAAACCAAGAAATATTTTTTCTGTATCTACTCAGTTCTCAGATTGACAAATAATACTGTAATGAATAAAACCACTAGTCTAGATGTCTGCATTATGATAAGAACAATAGCTAAAATAGTATGGCTCCAAAAATATGCTAACAAAACCCATAGCTGATCAATAATGAATACTTTCCCTTGGTAAAATTCCACTGAACTGTATAGATTATACTCCAGAATTACAGTGTATTCTCATTTTGTTCAAAGTACTAGCTTTGTTTATTGATATGTGGCAACTGGAATAACTGTCTTCAGTCTAATAATTACTAGCTTTTAATCTTACTAAGGTTTTAGTCTTTGCAGTAGGATAGACTCTACAAGAGTGTCTTCTGGAGGTTAATTGTATGATTGAAAAAATGTTTGTGTTTACCAGTTAATCAATGTCTGTTTCTTTATTCATGGAGATTTCAGTACAAGTCCCCAGTTTACCATTTTATTTTTATGTATACTTTCCTATTATTCAAACCTTTGAGGCAAGCAAGTTGTTTTCTTATGTTTGCAGAAATCTCTGTTAAACCAATTTATTTTAGGCCAAGTTTTGTTTAAGTTCTTTTAATTAGTGAAATGTCTTTTAAAATTCTTGAATAAAGAGTATATTTATGGTACTGCTGCAAAGCAATCATTACTGACATTTTCCTATCAGATGATTCCTGCTTCTCTTTAATAAAATAAACCTCTGAAATTGTTTGCTTAGTTGAAATAAGATTTAAAATATACACATACACAAATGAGGAATAGAATATCACTGGTAGATAATTTTAAAAGGACACTAATAGTTACATCACTGTATTGCATTTAGATTTGCTCATCTTATATGGGCTGCTTTAGCACGAGACATATCTTCTACCATCCAGTTTGTCTCTTTCTGGTAGAAACCAGTTAATCCGCTAGCACGGAGATGCAGCCAGGGTTCTGGCCAGCAGTAGTCCCAGGGCTCCACTGTATTTTCTTCTGCTTTGGGGAGTTCTGGCAGGAATGCTTAAGGTAGATACTCTTTTTGCCCAGGCCTTGTTATGGTACTGATCTTATGTCTAATAGCACAGAAAAATACGAAAGGTATGCATAATGAAGTTTGCAGTTTATGGCTGTGGAAAGGCTTACATTTGAAGCGTGATTACAGAGCTTAGTGTCATTGGTTCAGCTAAAGATATACTCTAAGTTATATGTATTCTGTGACGATTTCTCGTATTTCAAAACTGGGGGAGCTATTCCTGATTACATAAAAGTATCTCTAACACTTCATGTCCATAACCCATGGAAGTTAGCTATTTAAAATTATCAAACTATGTAAATACATTTTTGTGTACTATCAGAAAAGCTTTATAACATTAAAAAAAAAACAAAAATCAAACTTCCATATGGATGGTGAAAATGTCCCCCAGTTGTATTCTCTAAAATCCACCTAAATTATGACATTTAAAACTTTATGCAGCAATCTCTGTCAGGATTAGGAAAAAACACTTGGTGGCTTCTTATTAGCAGTTTTTACATCTGTATCTTTTATATTGCATGTTTTTCTGCTGTGTGTGGCATTAGCCTCCCTTACTCAGGTCAGTAGGCTACAAGTCAGCTGATCTGATCCAGTGTGACAGTTTCAGTATGGGTGTGCAGTGGTTCTGTAAGCAGATGTGATGCTTGTGACTGGTGTGTGTGCTGGAGACAGCTATTTATGAGTTTGTAGTTTTAAACAGCAGTTTTATTTGCCAGTTTCTGAAGAAATAGTCTTGTATTTCTGCTGGGATTATCTCCCAGCAAGTGTTCTTGCTTGATACTTCAAAGAAAGGCAACATACTGAGCTTGGAAGCACTGCTCTCTTTCCCAGCATTTTCCTAAATCAGCTGTCAGCCAGGTCAGGCAGTAGTCAGGATGCTGGCATTTTCCACTGGCTTCTTAGAAATGCGATCCTACAAGGTAGGAGGAAGACATTCCTGTCAAGTCTGGGGGAGGTTGGTGCACTTTGAGGAGGCAGGGAATCATTCCTGTATTCCTTCATTTCTGCCCTGGCTTTGCAGCGTTTGAGGTCTTTCTCAGCTAGATGAAATAAGCTATGAGTAACAGAACAGAATGAGCAATTGTGGACCAGCATACTCCATGTTCACAATGCCCTCAGGAAACCATGAAAAAGAAATGAGCAGCATTTATTTTATCAGGTACATGCTTCTATGAGCTGCTGTTTTTTGTGGCTGCTCTGCATTTCTTTTATCAACCGAATGGTTTCAAATTTTACTATAAATAAACAACTTAGTGAGCATTCTTTTTGTTGTTCTCTCTTTCATGTCACATCATTTTATAGTGGGTAAGGTAAAAAATAAGTTTTACTACTGATTGTCATGTTTTTCTGGCATAGTTTAATGTTTAGTCTTTATGTCAGTAATTGTGAGGTTACCTTTTTGTTGTGTGTATAGCAAGCCAGGTTACTTCTGCTGAAGAGTCTTAGTAGACGAAATAGCAAAGAGCTTAGAAGGAGCTAGTGCTTATTAAAGTGCTAGCATTTTTCAACAGCAGTTTTGATGTAGTTTTGCCAGCATCCAGTAGATTGCAGTGTGAGGCTGTTCAGAGTTGAGGGTTACTTTTTATGACTTTATCAATACTTGCTCTACCACCAGTAAATTGCATTGGTGCCGCTGGATTTTCAGGAGCTCGCTGAAATGTAGTACTGTTTCTCTGAAGTACATGTCCTATTTCAGCTAGTCTAGCTCACTTCCTGTCTTAACATATTTCAACCAAAGAACTGGACTCCTGAGCCATGTCTCTAGAAACAGCTGATTTAATTTTATGTTGTTTTCTGCACTGATGTGTCTGATCAGTGTAAGGCTGGCGCCTTTTCCCCTGGGTAGAATATCTAGCCGTGCTGTTCCTGGCAGTCATTCTTGTTTATGTCTCTTGATTTGGCGGCAGCTCCCAGATCTTCTACGGATGTTTTGGCAGGCTCCTTCAGCACAGCTGGATCAGATGCTTCAGGTCTGGCGACAGATATTTCCAAGAAATAGTGGCTTTTTTTGACTGGAATCAAACTTGTTTCTGTGTGAAGTATTCAGAAAAGTTTCACTGCACTCAGGAAATTTGGATGAAGGCTTTTAGCATTTTCCTAAGCAATTCTTGAAGTTGTGGCAGCTATGTTGAATGTCTCCAACCACTGAATAGAAGACACATAGTTTAAAGAAAATGCTGCTAATCAAAAGAAGAGAATGCTGTAATGAAGGGCAAAAGCCAAAGCAGTGGTAATATTCATACTTATCTGAGTAAGGGCATCTACCTAGGAACATAGTTTCACAGTGCTAAAATAGCATTCTTTCAAATAACTGGAAGGCTAGTTTTCAGATAGAAAATACCTTCTATGAAGTTGTATCATTCAGGTTGTTATTTTCAAGTAATTTTTCTGTCTCTGCATAGTGTTAATAATTCATATGTAATTTTCAGAAATGGAAGGTAAATCATTCAAGTTGAACAAGTTTCAGATAATAAATCTTTGAGATGTTTCTTTTTCTCCCCTGCCACAAAACCACTGTCCTTTTTTCTGACCAAATAATACAAAGGTTGAAGAAACTTTCATTTTACTTTATACCTTTTTACACAAAAAATACTTTATCTCTTTTTTGTGGTGGTAGTATCACACTATTGGGATGTGTGAGCTAGAGTTCAATGTGAACTGCAGAAGGCCAGTTTGAAGCTGTTAATAAATGGACCATGTGATTTCTGAAAAAGTGAAAAAATTAAGCATTACAGGTGGGCAGGAGATATTCTGTCATTGTAAAAATAGATTGAATTAAAATGTGCTGATGGAATAAGTGATGTTTAGAATTTGTATAGAAAAGAATTAAAGGTTATTTTGTGAAAAGTTTCATAGCCTTTGATTGCAATATGTATAACTGAAGGGTCAAGACTCCCTTCTAGTCCTGGAATCTGAGTCATGGTTTTCAGCCCTTAGTGCACTTTAGAAAGAAGATTGTTTGTCTTTCATACCTGTGACATTTTCAGCTGTATCATAAAAAAGTGTCTAATAATAAATCTCATACTGCCTGAGGAAGTGTAGAAAATATTTCCTAGATGGCCTATTATCAGTCTGTATTGATTTTATGGGAGTTTTTTGTAATATTTTTCTGAACTTTAGAAGCTGACCACAACTGAAGATGAGTTCACTATGTGACATACTCTGGCATGATACTCATGTTTCTGTTTCAAGTCTGTGTCCTGCTCAGAGACCTGAATTTATACCAATTGAATTTAATTCAGGTTTGATTATAGCATTGGGTTTTTTTTGTCATTTTGCACAGTCAGAGCTCTATAACTTTGTTTTTAACTTCGCCAGCAATGTTGAAAATAAGGATTACTTTTGGGGATTTTCATCTCTTCAGTGGCCTCTTTTGTTAGAATGTGGTTCTTCTGCCTCTTCTGTAGTGCTATTGGTCTCTGCCTGCAATATATAAAGTTAGGTCCTCTAAAAGATGAAATCTTAGGCCAGCTTGACCCTAAAATAAATTTAAAGGGCCAGTGGTGTACAAGACCATGTAATCTACATTATCCTCTTGAAGTAAAGAATAACAACAAAAGCTTTAGAAGCTGTTTTATTATGAGGTGGAACCAGTAACAAAATCCTGGTACTAACAAGTTTAAAATGGATTTAGAATGAATAATCTCGTTTTGCTGAAATGATTTTATAATGCTTTTGATGAGTGGGGAAAACTTCAGTAAGAAGAAAGAAGACTTACTATTGATTTAAGAGGGAAGTAACTTAAAGCAAGCATGGATTTAGGAGATTGAAGTAAATAAACTGAGAAGTTTAAAAAACTGCAGTCTGAATCTTTGAAAGATGGATTTTGGAGAATGTGAGATCTGAGGAACAGGAAAGGTACAAAGAATGATCCTTTCAATGAACCTAGCAAACATTTTACTTAGGCTGGAAATTATTAACAAAACTTGATAAGAAAGTTAGTGAATGCATAGAGCATAGTGGAACTTTGTATAAAACCCATGAACTAAAAGCAAATGTCGACTGCTGCAGAACTAACTTCTCCCTGAAATTATTT
This sequence comes from Melanocharis versteri, assembly GCA_013397845.1. Lineage (NCBI taxonomy): Eukaryota > Metazoa > Chordata > Aves > Passeriformes > Melanocharitidae > Melanocharis > Melanocharis versteri. The sequence goes on along the minus strand of VZTG01001880.1, from coordinate 165,497 downwards.
GAAGGAATGAAGTAGAACACAACATATGTCAGTCATCCAGATTAGGGCAGAGTATTATTATTTGTTCACTTCTGATAAGTCAAATCAAAATAGATTACACATTAGGGTCACTTGAATTCATGACTGCATAAAAAATTGTAGTGTTTTGGTGAGGTAAGTTGGTAACAGAGTGGAAGATTTCTTAATTCTTGATTAATCATTGCTTTTCATTAGTGATGGCGGGGAAAAGTATACATAGCATCAGTATTTAACAATAACAAAATGCAGTTGTTTTACCAGGGTAACATGTAAGAAATGGGTAGTTGGAAAAGGAAAGATAAATATTTTGGTTGAGCATTCAGCTTTGATTTTGTTCTGCTCTCGGTTATTCTTTTCTGTACTGACCAAAATGTTTAACTTTCACCTATTGCTGTTAATACATTTCAAGCACATCTTTTCTCCTTTCCTTGTTGATTGCTGCTCAGCTGAGTTAGAGCTTGCTGCTCTGACTCTTGAGAGTTAGTTCCTTCATCTGTCAACGTTGCTATGCCTAAGAGGCACTTCTTCACTCTTCACTTACCCTTCTCAGTCAGAATTAAAAGTTTATTATAATTAAAACGCAGCTGGATTAGTAGGAAGCTAGTACTGTCGATATTGAAGTGTAAGAACTACCAAGCGTTCTTCAGCGCTATTTTGTTAGAAGTAATGAGCTTTTTTGATGAAATAGGAAAAGGCGAAAGAAAACAGTAATATAATGAAGATGTTTAAGAAGCAATCAAGAGGTGTAGGTAACTGGAAAACACTTTCTGCAGCTGTTCTTGATACAGTCATGCGACTTTAGTGAGACTTGCCTCATACAATTACCAAGTGTCAAACCTATTACTTTTTTTAAAAACAAATTTTAAATGGAGGAGTTCCCTTGTGCCTAGTTGAGCTAATGAAACTAGTTTTCATGTTGGTGCATATGAGAGGTTTATTTTTTTTGTCTTTTTCAGCCGTTTCTTGCCCTACACTTTGCTTTGTACTTTTGTGTTTGAACTGTGTGTATGTGTGTGCTGTTTAATTGTCCCACTACTCCCAGGCTGCACACTCAGCATTTCCTGAGTTCTCAGCCTTTTGTTCAGGGTAGGAACTAGTATAAGTGCCACTCTTCTACCCAGTTGTGAATGTTTAAAACCTGTAATTTTGTACTTATAAAGTTACAGTGTCAGAGAAGGAGGGAACAGATTGCAAAACTAGTAAAGGTTCACTTTGCCTCACTTTCTCTGTTGCAGTGTTATAAGACTACTTTAATTAATCTTGAATAACTTACATGTGTGTGTCTAATGCTGTAGTACTGTGGTGTTATTCTGTGTATTTAAAAGTCTTTAGGATGAAGCTTTTTAAACTAAAAAAGCATTCCTATTTTTTTTTGTAGCTGCTCTTGCCATTGTATGGCATGCTTTGGGGGGCTTATTACATTAAACCTTCTGAAGGCTAAATATATTTGGAAGAAAGTCTCAATTTTTGCACTTGGTCAAGTGGCAGACCTAGCAGCTTTGAGAGAAACTGGTCTGGGTGAGCTGTAATGGCTAAATCTCGTTTAGAATAGTTCTAACTGAGGGCCTGCCGCTGTTGGAGAGCACAGCATTTCGAGGAATAAAAATAAAGTTTGCTTAGTGGAGTGACAATATGAGATATGGAGTAGATGGCACTGAACTGACATGGGTAGTAAAAATGTTTCATAGCAATGGCTAAAAAGGAAAGACTGGGGGTTGGGAAGGGAAGCTGAAGAGTTGCTAGTGTCCACAGGGAAGGAACGTTTTCTGTGGCAAGAACATTTTGTAAAATCTGCAGTCAAGTGCTTTGTGTGTTTCCTCAGTATTCACTATGCAATTACATGTAATCCTTGGAAAAGATGTTTAAATAGAATTATGTATCTGAAGTCCTGGTAAAATTATTTGGTTTGCTTTGTTCCTAGCCTAGAAGAAAGTAGTGGCTTTTTGAGTGAAAACAGGCGACATTCATGTGTTTAGAGATATCCTTTAAATGTACTAATTGTTTTTTTTCTTCTTCTTTTTTTTTTTTTCTTTTCCTTCTTTTTTTTTGTTTGGTTTGGTTTCCTTTCAGGGCTAAATACCACAAATTAAAATATGGCACAGAACTGAATCAGGGAGATATGAAGCCACCGAACTATGATTCTGGTAAGAATTTATTGTGAATGAGTTTATTACTGGCATAAAAGCTTAACTGTGTTACGTGCAAATGCTGAATTGATAGTATTGATAAAATAAGTTTCTTAATGGAGCAGTGAGAATAGAGATAATTAATAAAGCCTATATTTTACTCTTGTACAATTAAAAATATATGCTAGTGCTCTAAAAGAGTCTATTAATAAATCAAGTTAGTTTAGATTTAAAAAAAATCCAAGCCCAAATTAGCAGACTGCTCCTGGAGGGAGTAGTTTTTCTGTTCCTTAGTAATGTTTATGGATATTTTAGAACAGGATGATCCTTTTATCTCTGGGTAATTCTTCTGAATGAAAATATATAGTTCATAATTTTTTGTTCAATTACCTCAATGGTATTCCAGGAAAAAAAAAATTTAAGTGCATATTAGACATAAGCGAGAGTTTTTGAATGGGAGATTTCTCTGCAGAATTCGATGCTCATTGGAGATGCATTTAGCTAATCTCAGTTTTTTGCCTTGGTCTCTGGAAAGCTGGTTTGTTTTCATCTCCTACTTCACACAAATAGATTTAAGCACTGAACTAGAGAAATTAAGAATTTAAATTACTTTCTTTTATCCCTCCATCTCCCTATCCTTTCCTCAGGGGAAAAAAAAAGGTACAGAGATCTGGCTATAGGTCAAGCCATTGAAAAAATAGGTGATTTTTTTGTGTCTCAGTCTCCTGATGCTCCTACTACAATGAGATTGGAACCACCTGTATGTAAAGGAAGAGCATAGAATGTCTGCAGATCTCATCTCTGTCACTTGGTTTGTGGAGGGGATGGTCTGATTGACTGTCATGGTGATTTCTTACCTCATTGAGTTTAAAAGGTCATTAAAAAAACCCCAAACAAACAAAAAATCCAACCCCACACCAACTAACAAAGCTTTACACCAAGCTTTTCTTGTCCAAGTTTTTAATGAATTTTTGAGAAATTTTATTTCATGTGATTATCAATATTATTCAGTTATTTCTATAACTGAAGGAATATTTAATTTGGTGCTGCTAAGTGGAAGACCTCAGTCTGTATCTGGACCATTAGAAAACTTTGTCCGGATCATGCCACAATCCTAGACAACCATAGGGTTTCTTTCTAATTTCTCAGGATGCAGCTACAGCATGTTGCTCCAGTTTCCAGCTGAGGAATGTAGTGCGAGGCCTGGCTTGCTCAGCAGAGCTCTAGCCTGTGCATTAATTCTGCAAAGTCAACATTGTGGAAATACTTTAGTTAAAGTTCCATTATTCTCATTTATCGCATTGTATTCTATATATGGCTATCAGAAATGTGTATTTTTGTTCTATGTCAAATCTGGACTGATGTCTTAGAATAGAAACTTCGTTCTAATGCTCTTTTGAAGTTGTTTTTGATAGATACTTAAGTTGTGTGTCCATATATTCCCCTCGCCGTGTCCCCGTTTTTCCTGCCCGGTCGTGAAAAAAAGTGGAAATATTGGTAGTAGTTCTTCCACATGGGTCCTTGTTGTTTGTTTTCTTTTGATCTCTTGGCAAGTCTGTAACACAATTTTAGAAGAAAGATTTCAGTCTCCTGGTAAAGGGATACTTTAAAAAAAAATTTTTACTGTTTATTTATTTATACTATTTATACTATATCTTCTTCTATAATTTCCTCATCATGCAAGTCTCTTCATTCTTATCTGTAAACCACTGCTACTGCTAGCTGTCATCATTTTTGAGGAGACTAAGCACAAGAGAATTCTTGCCTCTGGATATACTTAACAGTGCCTTCAGAAGAACGGTTTTTGCTTTCAAAAGGAATTTTCAGGCAGATTTACCTCAGTCATGTTTTAATAATTATAGACTGAGCTTTGGTAGCTGTGCATTGGATCCAGCTGCGTCCAGTTGTCATTGGAAAATGATTGTGCATTTGATTATTTCCTGTGGTTGCTATTAAATAGATATGTGAATATGAGCTGTCTAAAATTCATATGTCTCTCCTTGCATGTGAATTCTGATTAGTATTTGATGGCTTCTTTGGGTGGGTGGTGGGGGTTTGTTGTGTAGTATTAACTGAGTTGTTTAAAGGTAAATGACTTCCTGATGAGAATAATAGCTTTCCCACGTCACATACCAAGTTACTCATAGGAGTGTACCACAGGTTTTTCTGGCTCTTAGGTTTTGTTTACATAGGAAGTTTGTTCATCCTTCAGTGTTTGGACGTAAGGTTTTCAAGTTTTGTAGAGCCTTTCATAGATAATGAACCAAGATCTTTTATCTTGGGAAGCGTATGCATATGCATCTCCTCGAGGAGAGGGAAAAAAACCCCACCATCATATGCTGTGAAGCTCTATATGGAATAAACGTGTAGCTGTTGGTTGCCAGCATTCTGATAGTTTTCTTAAGAGAACAGCCGCATGATTTTTTTTTGGTAGATTTTCCTGGAGTAGTAACATTTGGATACAAATTTATGGTTGAGGAAAATATAATGAAAATTTTTCAACAACTTTTCAGGTTAAAAAATGAACAACCCTTATTGTTTGTTTGTTTGTTTCTACAAAACTAATATAAGTAAGGATTAAATTGATGTAAGTAGATCTGTTGATTTATGTCAAACTGTCAAATATTAGGGAAATTGGGAAGTTGTAAACCAGTACCATGCTGAAGTTGCGTTTCATATTGTTAGCAGTTAAAGATATTTGTATTTAAACTTAATGTGCTCACTGATCATCTTGGAAGGCTAAAGCAAAAATTGGACTGCAGACTGACTGTCATTATGTGCCCCTAAAAGAGTTAGGAACTTGCTCTCATAGGGTAGGATGTACCTGGAAATCTTTACGTGTATATAGTACTACAATTATGTGCATTTTTTTTCTGTCTTTGTTATTGGTACTTTGAATTTTGTTATTAAACCATTCTTAATCATTTTAAGGCAGATCACAATTGTCTTTTCAAGTGGATGGGCACCTTTTATGCAAATAGGAAAAGGAAAAAAATGTAATAAAATAATCTTTTTCAGATGAAGGGAATGAGACAGAGATTCAGCCACAACAGAACAGTCAGCTAATATGGAAACAAGGACGACAGCTGCTAAGACAGTAAGTGTTGAAAAAAGGACTCAAATACTGGATGCAAAGAAAGAATCTGCTAATGAAATGTGATGGTGATGGTATTTGATCTTTTTTTTCAGTTACAGTTTACTGAAAGAAAAGTTAGTGTGTGTGATGAAGTTCATTGAGCTTCTGCACTGGTTTTCCTTGGGTTTTGAAAAATTTTCGTATTTCATAACTTCAGGTGAGAAGCCTTGTCGAGTCACAAACACCTGATCTCGTTTACTTTTCTTTCACTGAGTATAATCAAACAATCTGCTTGGGAGAACAGTCAGTCATGGCACTTTGCAATTAAAAAACAAAAGACACAAGTAATTCTGCTAAGAGCTGTGTAAAATAAAAACAGCTAGCATTGGAGAAGGAAAAGTTTTATTTTGGCTTGCTTAAGTTGCAGAAAAGACTAGCATCCAGAAGGTTAGACTAGATGTTTTCTAATTCTCTGTTCATCTCAATGAAACAAATGCCTGTTAATCTACATTAATTTTTTAATTGTGATCATAATAACTAAATTAATTGCCAAGATATTTGATGTGTTGCAGAGGATTAAATGGGAGGGGACTGAGTTAGTGAGGACAGTCTGGAACATATATTAATAGACCTTTTTCCAAGGAGTTGTACAAAAGTTAAATTCGTTGGATGGCTTGTACAGTCTTCTCTTTAGCAAGAGCTCAGATCTTTGCATGCATGTTGAATAAACGTAAATAAAGCGGTCTTGACTTGGATCAGTGATTTTGAAGAAAAGTCATTCCTTCTCAGCACAGTTCATAAAAGAGTGACACACTGCTGAATACAGAGTGCGTATTACTGACAGACTCTGTTTTGCATAGGTGACTTGTTTGATTTTTCTATAGCGAACAATCAGTATTTCTCTCCTAATGTGGTTATGTGAATGATATTGTTAAATAATTGGAGGAGAATGTTCTTGCAGGAAAAGTGCATGTCCCTGATTCGTAACAGCTGTCACTGTAAAATAGCATTTCCCTTCTTCAGAGTTATCTAGAGTATTGACAATTTTATCAGTTCAGTGCTATTAACTCCATGTTCTAGAGGGAAGGACACAAACCAATTTTTAGTTTTTCTTTTTTAAAACGTTATTTCCCTTCTGTTTCTCTCAAGGGCAACGTGGCATATTGATGAAAGAGCCAACTTTAAACCTACAGAGCTAACTTTAGACTGTGAGGTTTTCATACAAGGATTTTTGCTGTTCGGTCTTAATATGGAAGACAGATTTTTGCAGATCCATTGCAGAATAAAGGAAAGACAAGACAAAGATTTTATCAAGCCTAGTCCATCATAAATAACAACTCTTACTAATAGCCACAGCGATAGAATTTGGTTTTTATTTCCTGTTTTTTAGGCTTCTAATGTTTACATAAGGAACATATCTGGTGCTTCTTGTATCTAGTTTCTGTGTGTCAAAGAATAAAATGACCATGGTTGTGCATGCAACTGTGGTGATTTTTATAAATCAGTTGTAAATATTTTAATTGAAAGTGCTTTTCCATCCATTTTAGTAAATGAATGAATAACGTATTGTATAACCTCTGACTGCTAGGCTCTCTGATTTTTTTTTCTCAGTGACTGTAGAGGCTGGTACTGCAAGAGGCGATCCCTCTGCAGCTGGTACAGGATGATTTACAAGCATGTTTCACTAGCTCAGCACCGTAGTTTGCTAAGCTAAGGGCTTAGGGATGAGTTCAGGGAGAAGTTTCCATTTCATGTTTTGCAGAAGTGAGATGTGCAGAGAAGATTAGCATGAGTTCTCTTCCTTCAGGTATCTACAAGAAGTGGGCTACACTGACACGATATTGGATGTGAAATCAAAACGAGTGCGAGCTTTACTGGGCCTCTCAAGTGATGCTTCAGAAAAAGAAAACAGAAATCAGGAGCCAATGGTAAATGGCACAGAGGGCCAGATTAAAGAAAACGCAATGATTGGGTAAGCATCAAGATGACTTTGCTATCTTTCTGCATAGTTGCACTTAGTGGTGTTGAACAAAATTTTTGTTCACTGAGAAAATTTCTGGATTTTTTTCCTAGTTCGAGATTAGAGCAATTCTAACTACTTTTATTGTATTAAGCAAGAAGTATGGAATGAATTCTTTAGATTCACATCTTAAAAGCACCATGATTTTTTTTTTTCAGTTGGATGGCAGCACTAAATCAAATCAAGCCTCTTTCGAGATATGATTGCTAAGTGTTTAGAAGTCAGTGTTGTTTCAAGTTAATGGTTTGTTTGTATTGCTGGACACTTTACTATGTAGGTTACAGGCTTTGCTTTTCCGGTCCGTGCTGACTATGACATGATAATCCATAAAAGGGAAGGATTTTTTTGGCTAAATCTGAAAAAAGAAAGTCACTCATTACATTCTGAGTCCTGTAAGTTTTTGGTTTTCTACTAATGGATAGACATATGTAAATGTGACTGAAATGCAAGGTTTTAATTCGTGTGTTTTTATATTTCTAATACTATGGAAAGTCAGTCAAAGACAGTAAAAGCTGTTCTTACTTCTTAAGTAATGTTGAAATTTAAGAGGCTTTTCCCCATTTTTTTCTCTTTACCATGCAGAGCTAAAAAAGAAAAAAGTAAGTTAAACTTAACTGTAAAGGCTTCAGGAAACAGGAACATGTTTGTTCTTGTTTAAGATATTGTAGTTGCAGAACTGGAAAAATAATGAAAATTTTGCAGAATTGTAGGAACAATAGATGAGGTAGCTGTTTCCAGGAGTAGCACAGCTTTCCTCAGAAATTCGCCCTCTTTTTTCCTTTTCTATACTCATGGGGCAAAATTCAAGACCTTTATTTTTTAAGGTCTGATATGTACATCCTATCTTCTAAAAAGCATTTGTAAGATTTCATTTATACCCTCCTGATAGCTGCAGCGACTTCAGGCCAACAAGTTACATAAGGGCAGAAGTTCATTGTTATGTAATTAAATGTGATGCTGTGAGATGGAAAATTTGAATGTGTGAGAAAACCTGCAAGCTACTAAAATATATTGTGTTGCTACAGAGTTGACAAGTCATGTCGTTTATGTACAGCAGCTTTGTTTTGAAGAACAAGGAATGCTTGATAGCTTTCAATAACAGTTTTGGTTTGATTTCTGGTGAAGGGGATGTGTGTAAATAAAGCTTCTCCTCTTATACTTCAAAATTTATTTATATGTATTGACATAGTTTTGAAAATGGTGGACATATGTATAGGGTAGTTAGTTGATGGATGAAATGCTGGGACAGTGGTTTTGATATAGCAGTTTTGGATACATTTGCATTTCTTTCCTATCTGCTTGGTTTTGGGATAGATCTGACATTAGGTTTAGCACTCTGTAGTTTACCCCGTGGCTGGGGATGATGGAGAAAAATGAGTTCCCTTCCACTGTGACTGTGCAAGCATGTCAGCTGCAAGGCTGGTCAGGCTGTACACTTTGAAAAACTGTTCTTGCTTGTGATGCCTGAGATGGCAGACTGCATTACAGAGCTTAGGGAAGTGTTTTGATAACATAATGAACAAGAAGGGATTCCAGGGCTTCACAGTGGAAGAATTTTCCAGGGTTCTTGTTCGACATGCTCATGTCAGTCTTCATGGGTGGTTTTAAATTTCTGGATGTCCACTGAGATCTCCGTCACTGGATGGAAAAAGTCAGGATTTTACTAGAATTCCTTGATCAATCTAAGTACAGGACTACCTCTCAACGCTGTGATTCTTCTGGGTGCTTCAGTCAACTTTCAGACCACCTCTTTCAATTTTTCTTTCAGGAAGCATTCTGTGGCTTGCTTCCTGGCAGACTGCCTGTTATTTAACAGCTATTTCATCTTGTGCTACGTCACTGTTGCTGTGACATGTGGCACTGTTCACTGCCTTCCAACGGCATCATTACTTGCCTCTGAGATTTCAAAGTGCAGCTTTATGGTAGATGCGAAATCAGAAATAAGCTCATATTTACCTGTTACCTGCCTCATGTAATGTTGGCATTACTTCAGCTTACATAAAACAGCTTCTCTTTGAAAAGTATAGCATTGAATAGATGACTAAGGTCTAAGGCACATGGATGTTGCTCCTGAACTCAGGATGTTGCTCCTGAACTCAACTGAAATTTTTAGTGAGTGTTTGAAAACCTAATTCAACGCTTTTCTGCCTGGTTGACAGAACTAGGAAAAATTTTGGCGACTCAGCTAAATTCTGGCTTACAGTTGAGGAAGGTGCATCATTTGAAGCAACCTCACCAGTGCTAGGCTGCTTACTGTGAAGGCAGAAGGACCGGCAGTTCCTCTAGCAGCCTGTTGTTATTCCTTGTGTGCATGTAAAGTGAAAAATGGATTTGGGCTACAGCAAGCTTTTACAGTTGGAAGGAGTGCAATGAACGAGTGTCTGCAGTTTGGTAGTGGTAGAAGAGGAAAGGTATGGTGAGAAATTGGAAGAACAGGAAACCAAACAAAAACTTAGTGCAGTTCCAGGAAGTTTAAGGACGAATGTAAGTGGTTGCCAGGACCGTGAGACATTGGGACAGTTGCAAACTAAAATGCAGACTAAAGACTCTCTGTGACTGGATGGGTACAGTGAAACTCTTTGTAGGAGAAAGCTTTGCTATCACCAGAGGAGCCTGTGAACTGCTCAAGCCAATGCAGTTGGGCAGATTTTCTGGTTCAAAACATTTAATGAACATTGATGTCAAATATCTGCTAGCAGGTCTGAGGACACTGGTCGACCTGAAGATGTTTTAGTTACATTTGAAGAGCAGAGCACTGGGCATAAAGTAATGCATGAAAATGAATGTAGTCTAACAGTGAATACACCTCTGTGGAAGTGAAAAAAGACAGCTCATAGCGCATTTGATTTGTTTGATCTTGGAAGAACTGCGTAATATGCACCCAGCTGAATCTGTGCTTTTTAAGTCTGAGTTTTAGAAAACTGTTCACGTGGAATGAAAAATACGAGAGGCGGAGTACAGGACTGGAGTAAAGAGAAACCTTGTGAATGAGAAACAATGAAGACAAGTCAATAGGAGTTTGGAAAGAATGTGGGCGAATGTGATGAAGATAATGTACAATAGAGGGGAAAATGGTACAGTGAAAAACAGAAGGAATATAGATTTAATTATGCATTTCCAGAATAAGAAAATGGAAGGCACACTAGCTTTTAATTTCCTTAAAGATTTCTCCATATAGCAGTGTAAATTGCAGAAAGAACAGATTGGCTCAACTGCCTTCTGTACAACTGAACACTCATGATAAATTCCAAAGAAAGGAAAGAGGTGGTATTTGGTGCCTTTATGCTGCCATATGGTTATCTCTTTGAGAGGAGAGAGAGAATAATGGGAATAGGAAACAAAATTTCCTTTATGTTTCCATTATTTGTTTAGTAGCCAACCAATACTCTCTTAGTGAAATGAAAGTGGGGGAGAACAAACTAAATTAATATAGCAAAAAAATCCAGGGGAAGAGTGGAAGAGCTGATCTGCTTCTCAACACAGTCTGATTTTAGCACAGTTTTTGTGTAAGTGTATGAATCTGTGCATAGTGCTTGTTGCTGCTACTCAGCCTCCCTCAGAAATACCTCTGGGACTTGCTCTGACTGTACGTCTAAGCACAGTGGAAACCCACACTTCTCTTATTTTTTCATTTTTTTAAAAGCCTTTGATTGTTTTTGAGATAATTCCTGGCATTTTTCCTCTGACCTAGGGGATGTGTGAAGTGTCTACTTCATGGTGGGTAGGGAGGATGGTTTTCCTCTGTTCAGCTTACTACAGCTTTTACAGATTTTTAAGTTGTTTGTTACAGCAGAACTTTCCTATTATATATCTTGTTGTCTGTCCTTTATACCTATTTCAACAGCCGAGGTTTGGACACTCAGCACTGCGATACCAACATTAAGTTGAGCCTTTTCGTGGGAAAGGCTGGTGAGAATGTTTGGGGTGATTATTGTGAAGTTGCTGCTGTTTGCTTTGGTATGTAGAAGCATATGGTGGTTAATGTAGTGCAAATGCTTCATACAATAATATTTATTTGCAGCAGAGAATATGTAGCTTGAATTCTGCTAGGCTGTAGTTGTTTCAGAAAATTGCTGTCTGGTCCCTCATACCTCTCAGCTTAGTTTGGTGTATCCTAAATGATGGCAGTTACATCAGAGGAGTTCCCCTTCCTTTGGTGCAGTGATGAACAAACTACTGTTGTCTGACTCTGTTTTAAGCCAAATCCGTTTCTCTTCATCCTTACGTGAAGTAGCCTCAGATTTTGTGTTACTAGCTGCTACATGTGTGGCCAAACTTGTATTCTTACATTGCCTATTTATTTGCTGATGTACAGATCCTCTTGAAAACTTTAGCACTCAAGAAAGACATCATGTGGATTTTGAATGCACCCTGCAAGATTTTGAATCCATAAATGAAATGTTAATATGATAACGTGAGCTAGATATAGTCCTGTTTTCACTTATTTCATGGAATTTAAAAGGGAATCAGTTTTCAGTTTCTTCAATCAGCTCACTTGCATTACAAAAGATAAGTACCACTTGGCATGACTGGGCTCAAAAATAGATACTAAAATAATAACCTCATAATAATGGTTTAAATTCCTAACACTTGCAGTGAGAGGAATGGGTGCTTTCCCCCAACAAACTGAAACAGAAACAAAAGCTGCCTGCAAATATCACTTGTAGCCTTGAAAACATGAAAGTACTTCAGTATCTTTAGTTCACTTATTACCTCATTTTCAGTAGCTTTATCTTACTGAGTGAAACCTAAACAGTCAAATTAGTTTACCTTCTTGAAGGTGTGTATTTGACTACCATTTAGTATGAGTGGAAGCAAATATAATAAAGGAATAGAACTGGAAAGGAATGAGGATATACCAACACGTGTATATATATATATGCATGTGTATGAATGTCTAAATATAAAAACAGTATTGATTAGTTCTTGCTAAGGGTTTGATCATTAGAGCTATAAATAGCCAATAGAACCTTCATAAGGAAAAATGGTCCTGAGTGATATATCAGTCTCTCTCTGAAATTGATCTGCTGCCTTTTCTTTTCCTATTGAACTGCAAAGGGCTTCCACTGCCTATACTTTACATGAGCAAAAAGGCATCAAACCTCAGCATTTGAGAGGAAATCCGAATACCTTTTCAAAAATTAAGCATTTTGAAAACTTTTTCTTTCTGACATACAGCAAATCATTCCAACTGACACTTCAGTGAATTAACATCTTTGTATGCCAGAAGACCTTAATAACTCTTTTGCATCTCTAAATCCTATTAACACTGGCCCAAGTAATGGAAATGCTGCATAGTGGCTGATGAATGTTGTTTGTTGTCTAGCTTATAAAATGGTTTATTTGGGAAAATATCTCCGAATTTAAACCTCAGGTAATACCTGCCATGAAAAAGATTTCAAAAATAGTATGCAAGTAGACGTCAAATTACCAAAAAAAAAAAAAAAAACCCACCAGTAAAGGTAATAAAGCAAATAGATTTTGGATTTTTTTCACCTTTTTTTCTGTTTCTCCCTGCCTCCATCTTGCAGTGACCTTAACAGGCATTTCAAAGGTGCCTGATTTAGGCCAGATCTGGACACTTTTAACAGATGCACTAAAGCAGAAAAAAAAAGGTAGATAAATTGGGGGTTTTTTGTGAAGAAATAAGTACAAATGGACCACTCTTTTAATTGGCACAGCTCTATGGCTTAAGAGTTTGAGAGATACTTCTTGGAAATGTCACGTGAGACTCACAGTACAGAAAGAATGGGGAGAAAGAGGCAGAAGTTGTGCAGTTGGACAGAGAGAAGCAAAGAGAGGGGAGGTGAATGGAGAAATAACTTTAAAAAGTTACTCTGGTACCTCGAATATTATTTTTTATTCTTTATAAAGCTTATTTGTTTGATATATTATAGTTATTTGACTAGATTTGGCAAGAGAAGTGGTCCTTGCTTTTTAAGTGTCATTCCTTTGTGATTCCAGTTTATATCCAAACCATTTTGTAAGTGTTGCTTACCAGATGTAATACATATTGCACTAGTTCTTGCACTGTGTGGTGTGAATTCATAGGGGGTTTCAAAGGTTGTGACAGACTTTTTAGCCTGGCCTGTGTTCATTGTGTGTAAATTTTGATGATTGTAAGTGTTCCGTAGTTCTGTAAATTATTTTGATATTTTCTGTGCTGCATTATGAAAGATTTTACAGTGTTGAACATCTAATGAACTGCTCTTAAAGGCAGTCCTCACTGAATTTGCATCATTTATTTAATGAGTACAGTTTGATAGAATTTAACTAGCCACATTGAAAAGACTGTTTTAAAACATGTGATAACTAAATTCTGTGGGGAATTAATAAAACTTATGAAGACTATGCAATAGCTATTTTGATAGTAGTAGGAAACTGAACCAAAGAAGATGGCTCAATAAAGAGTATGGTAGAACAGCTCTGAATGCTGGGTCACAACAGGTTCTTTCCTGCTGTACAAGCTCCCAGAAACATTTCTCAGCCTAAGCTGAACTTGTATTTATTTAACTTTATTGTGGTATTTCTTCCTGCTTCTGAATTTATCAATAAAATCCCGGTTTTATTTAAGATCACTTGTGTATGTCTTGGATAAAATAAACAAACAGAAAAGGCCTGTACTTTTTCCTTTGAGGCTGTGAGTAGGATTGAGGCAGTTAATGGCCTTGTGGTTGGGCAGTTCATGGGGGAAGTTTGAGACTCTCCCTGGACCTGACCACAGACTTTCCAGAGTTGCTATCAGCAAAGGAGAAGGTAATGACAGAAATACAGATTGTAAGTTACAAAGAAAATACATGTCTATAATGTGACTTTAGTCTAAGTTAAACTTGACTTTGCAATATGAAATGTTCTGCATCGTGCTGGGGGCAGGAAAGGTAACATCAGTGTGCTGTTTTAGTTTCCACAAAAGAACTTCACCGTGCTTATAGGTTATGGTTTCTGCATTTCACTCACTGAGAAACAGGACTTGTGTTAAGATCATGAATATTAAATGTTGGGAGCAAATACATTCACTCTGAGCTGTACATTTTTTTAAAGCTGGTAATATTTCAGTGTCAGAACTAACTGGATTTTTACACAAAATACTTGTCTTGACATGAGGCATGTCACTGTTGGGCAGAAAATGAAGAGTTGGTGTTACGGCCTGCAGAGCCCGGCAAAGCCAGTCTTGCTTTATTTAAATAGTATATGTGGAATATCCACAAATCATATTTTTTAGATTTCATGGGAAGGTATCATTATTTTTAGTCTTAAAGGGGCCAAGGGGTTAACACAAATCTGAAAAATTGAACAGCCTGTAAAATACGAATTGGGATCAGATTTTCACAGCCATCACAGCTGCGCAGAATTCTGTCAGCTTCTTCTGAGGAGGAAAATACTCACGTGATTTCAGTTTTATGTTACTTTAAGGGACATAAGTACTTCAGTTACCCTCCCATTTGTAACAAGAATTTTGTGTTTTAAACAGGAAAACATTTCCTGTCTTTGGGAATCAGAAGTTCCCTGTTTCAAGAGCAATATTCACAAGATCCGTGCACTGCCCATCTGTTGTAGTAAGATGGAAAACCCAGCAGCGTTAGTCTAGCTCTAGTTACCTTCTGGCATTACTTATTGTTATGCTCATGAGAAGCAGTTTGTCCTGTTGTACCTAATTGTGGGCAGGCAGGAGTAGCAGGGTAATCTCTCTGCCCCAAAGAATTTCCTGTCTACTTGGCTAAGGCTTCTGGAAAGGTGGATGTGATGGACAGGGTTAACAGTATCTGATAGAAGATATGATACTGGTTAAATGATTCTGGTTGGGTTTATTGGTTAGGAAGTGCTGAGTCAACTGGGATGAGACCTTCAAGAAAAGAAGACAAAGTTAGGTGCTGGAGAGAAAAGCATGCAAGAGTGCTGTTGCAGAGCCTGACTGAGGAAGGAGCAGTGGGAAAGAGATTCAGAACAAGCAGCTGAGGAGCACAGGGTTGAGGAGGCCCTGCCACAGTCTGGCTGCTCTGTGCTGTCTGCTTTGGCAGGTTCTGTAGCTTCTCCTGCTGTCTGGGAGTTCTGGTTTATTCTTCTCCAGCTGGTTTTCTTTAGCCAGTATGGCTGGGGAGGAAGGAAAAAGCTCCACCTAAATTCCTGCACTTTAAAAATTATGTTCTCCCTTAAATGTGCTGTGATACAGGACAGAAAAGAGGAATTGTTCTTTTTGAGACCTTTTTAGTGTTTTTGGTCTCTCTTTATTTGCAACAGGCCCTGAACCTTGCTGTAGTCTTGCCTCACTCCTGCTTATAATACCACACAGTTTGTATCAGTCCCCACTTTTGGAGCTTGATTCTATTGTTTTCACCCATTGATTTTTTTAAAAAAGTACTCTAAGCTACAAAAGCCCTGGAAATTTCGAATTGTGTTTCTTTTTCTAAAATGGAATTTAAAGTTATTTATTTTACTACCTTATCTCTGAATATTGACCCTTCTGCTTTTTTATGTTGCTTTGTGAATGACACCGTAAGAGAAAAAAACTAACCAGATAGAAAATTAATGAAACAAGCAAGCTCGAAATTGCCATCAAAGTACATAACATAATTTATCTAAGACGAGACATTTTTCTTCAATACATTTAATGTTATTCCTAAGTATTCATGCTGACAGTATTATACAAAATGCATTCTGTTCATATGCTGCTAAAGGATGAAAAATAGCTCAAACTATTAAATTACTTTTGATTTGACTGCTAAAGTTTATTGGGGTGCAGTATAGCAAATCAGCCTGCCAGCTTGAAACTATTTACCTGTAGAACCTTTGAATAGTTTAAATATTCTGTCACTTCTGTTTTCTTTTTTTTTTTTTGGTTTTTAAGAATTCTTTCTTGGAAGTTGTGGCTTAGCACAGATAATCTTCTGTGGTACTATGCTGGCTGTACATTTTTGTACTGTGCAGGAGTTTTGAAAGACATGATAAAAGAGTTACCGTGTTTCCCAATGCTTGAGATGCCCATTTACCCCTGCTCCCCATGTAAGTGCAGATATATGATTATGTATACATATCCTGCCCATTAAAATGTGTAATAGTTAATAGGATAGTTGAAATCAGAGCAGTTAATTAAAAAAAGATATAACCTCATTTGGTAGTCACTTTGAACTTCAGTGTGAGAGAGCTGGGTTTAAGAGCAAATGAGTACAGAGCCACGTCTGGTATAAATTACTGCAAATACCTGTAGAAGGATATCTGTTTCTTAATAGTAAGTTCTCTTAATTAAAATTTTATATTCTGTGTTTGGTATTAGTTCATACATTGCTGTTTACTGGAGTATGTCTGATAATTGCTAATATAGATCATCAGCCATAGTGTTTCAACATGGCAGATTTTTACATGGCAAAATACAGAGGAAAAAACCCAGAAATAGTTTTGGTTGGATGATTTAGTCCAATGAAAGTAGACACAGACTCTTAGAATTTGCTGAAAGTGAAGAAGTTAGTCAGATGAAGTACATTACAAATGTTGTCTTATCAAGATTTTTCTGTTGGAAACAGCAAGGCAACCGTACCGTAGAATTTCTATGAAAATATACATTTAATACTACAGCTTCATGAGGTGTTACAGTCTGCCAAAGTAGTGATTACTTAAGGAAAAATAAAAATAATACAGAGTGTTTTCAGGTTTGTCATAGAAGTGAGGATCACAATACTGCAGGAAGCAGGGCAAATTGGAAACATGCTTAAGATTGTTCTTATCTAAGTTAAGATGTGGAAAAGTGGAAGGAATGTTCTTGGAAAAACCAGTGACCATGAAAACATACTATACATAATGGTATATTATGCTACTGTTTATGCAGAATTTCTAATGGCAAGTGAAATCTCTATTGGTATTTTTGGGCGATAAAGGTGAGTAAATGAAAAAAAAAGTAGAGTAGCAAATTGTCTTAATGAGGTGCAGATATATTCGGGCTATGAAGAAGCCACTCCTGCTAATCATTGTCATGTACGCATAGAACTGCTTGAGCAGAGACTGCAAAGAAGGGAGTGTGCTGCTTATCGTATCTTGTTACACATCAAAGCTTTCGCCCTTGGATGCTTCCTGTAATAGACCTTTGGAAAGTGTTACGATGAAACACTGGTTAAGTGGGTGATGGACAGATGATCAGGTGTTTACACTGCAGGGAGTTTACAAGGCCCTACTGTAGAGGTGTGTTAGCTGATTGAACCTTCTGAAAGGGTTAGCAGAAGCAAGGCACTTGCTGCTAGTGAGGGTGACTGCACAAGACAATTCAGAGCTACAATTCTGAAAAGAGAGAGGGGGAGACTTCTGCTGTTTCAGTGGTTGTGGGAATCAAGATGACGTGCATTTAGTGACGAACTATGAAAAACTGACTACAGATTAAAGGTAAGAAAACAGTAAAGCTTGTCTTCACTGCTGTAAAGCCATCTAAAGAACATATCAGGTTTCACTGGAAGTAATTGTAACAATATAAAATGAATAAATATTGTTCACCGCTGTAGCTTTCAGGGATTGATGGAGAAGTGAATCTTCTGCGTAAAAACACAGATCCTGTTGATAATTTTAGGACTGCTTTATCTGTACTTCTGTCAGAGTTTTAATAATTGTTACAGTCCTGTTTCTTGGATTCTTCCTCTTCAGTTGTTAATATAACAACCTTTATGCTTCCTGTTCTGAGGCACTCCCTAAATTTCTGCCAGCACAGTCATAATTTTACCCAATCTTCATCCATTTCCTTATCTGTTTAATGTATATTTAAGTATTATTTAGTCATCAATTACACTTTCCCATTATATTCTTTTATAGTGGCATATTTATCATGTCATAAAAGCTAATGAATGATAGATCTAGAGTTTGGTGTTTCCCAGCAAGATGAGGAACATCAGCTAGCAGGAGCAAAGTTTTCCTGTACCCTGATGTACACGTGGGAACCCAGCTTGGTAGCTCTGACTCATGTCCTTGTTGCTGAGGCTTTCAGTAATGGCGTAGCAGTATTGATGTTGCTTTGGGCACGTGTCGGATTAATGTTGTTTTAAAATGCTTTTTGAATAAAAAATTGAAGTGTTTGTCCTGGTAATGGCAGCCATACGAAGAATAATTTTGGTTCTAATAGTACAGTTTGTGTCTTGTTTAGTTCTTTAGCCACAAGAGTTTTTACCTGTTAACAGTCTATTTTTACTTGTAGGCTTATTTTGGTCTTACATGTTGTTGGACATAATAATACAGAACAGGTTAGTAATTGCAAAAGAGACTTCATTGTGATTTCTTTTGTCTCATGATGGTGGTTGTTGTTGTTGTTTAGGAAACCTGAATTGACTGACTCTGCCTCTCTGCTAGAGACCTTCAAGTTTCTTGAAAATGCAGCTGCAGACTTTAGTGACGAAGAAGATGAAGAAGATATTGAAGGAAGAGAGAAAACAATCATTGATACCGCAACAGTGAGTGGAAAAAATAATTGAAAAAGTTACGAAGAACAGAAAAAGTGAGATTAATGAGGTGCCTATAAGCAAAGTATATGACTGTGTATGTACACATGCAAATCGTTAATGCATCTTTATGATGTTCTGTCCAAGCATGTGTGCATAAGAGGAATTATATATGCATTTCTAAGTTTGTGCATACAAGTTATTCTTTGCCATCTTTGTTGCTCTAAGTTAGATTAAATTTTTCTAAAATTGTCTCTTTGTCTCTTTAGTATTCCATAGTGACTAGTATTTTTGATATACACTGGAGACAATTTCTAAGGTATCAGATGTCCTTTTTTTACAGTTCTCAGATTAGTGTGGAGGTATTGTTCATAATGTTGCATGTCAAAAATGATTCTTGTATGTATTAAAAAATTATTGATACTAAAAATGACTTGTAAAAATTTGTCTTAGAGTACAGAACTGAAAAATACTTACCTTTATAGCTTGTGGAAGGAAGAAGTGTAACTGGAAGAACTCTAATATAGTTAAGAAATTTCTTTGTTTTTTCAGTCAAATGCCTTAACCTCTGTTGTGATCTATACTTTGCTTTATGATTTCTTCATGTGATCACATAGATACGTGCAGTCAGTGTTCTTCTTTAAGATTAACATTTATTCGGTGAATTGTGTTTTCCTAACAACTGAAGCAGATAAGAGATGATGGATGTGATTGTTTTTATGGTCAGTCTTAAGAATTCACACTAAAAAAACAATTAGCTTTATGGCACTTTTAAAGGGGATCTTTTCAAATTTTTCCTGTCATTTATGGACTGTGAACTAATGTCTGAGACTTCTGTGAAGTCCTGTATAATACAGTATGTTCGCTGAGCATGCTGAAGTAATGAAGCTTGAAGTTTAGAATTGCTTCAGGTTTAGAAATTTGTTCGCTGTATTTAGAGAAAACAGTCAGTCATCCTCATGAGTTGTGAGATGTTGGACTGTGTATTGAAGTCTTTTCAGACTGACCCTTAGCAAGGTTCGAAGTCAAAACATTGTGATCAATGAAAATTTTCTATTTCTGTAGAAGTAAAATTTATGCTACAGTTTTCATGTATCATGGCATCAGCTTACTGGTTGGTCAAATAACTGCAAAGAATCTAGTTTGCTTTGATTATTGAGGGAAAAGTAAATTTTTTCTGGAAAACGTAGAATGAAATTCTTCATTAAACCATATATTTTTTCTTTCACCAGAATTTGCTTTTGAATCTGAGAGGGAAATGCAGTTTAAACATGAAAAGCAACATGTTTAAATAGCAATAACATCTGAGGAAGCATTCAGAATGGAATGATTTACAAAGTCTGAGAAAATCTGCTATTGTCGGTTGTGGGGTTTAGGGTTGGTTTATTTGTTTCCTGGAGCTGTGTCTTGGTCCACAGAGAGAATGACTTCAGAATTTAAAGTTAGGCTATTTTCAGAGAAGCGAAGTGAATTTGGTTTTGCTGAACTCTTTTCTGCGGCGTTTTTGTTAGTGGGTTTTATGTGTTTTTCAAAGATGTTTTAAGAGAAAGTTTGTACATTCTAGTATTAAAAAAAAAGATAGTACTGGTCTAGATCAGTGTAGGTTTGTTATCCAAGTGATTGATTATTGATGGTCACAGGAAGAAAGAGATACACACAAGTTGCATTTTCACTTAAAAGTTTGAACAAAGTCTGCATACTATTCCAGATTTGCTTATTAATGTGTACTTTTCTGCTTCCTCTTCAACTTCCTGTTAGGATTTTGCATAGAGGACAAGACAGTACTGCTTGGATTAAAATGTGTTTGTAACTTAATTCAGCTTTTTTTTTCCTGTCCTTTCTGACCCTTCAGATTGTAAGGAAAAGAGTGCTATCTGACAGCAGTGAAGACAGAGATACAGAAGAAGCTTTGAAAGAGTTTGACTTTTTGGTTACCTCAGATGATGGTGATGGGGAATCGAGAAGTTCAGGAGATGGAACAGACTGGGGTAAGGAAATTTGGTGGATCATACCAGGAGAAAAAAAAAGTGTGCTGAGAATATATTGTGACTGATAAGTTCATTGAATGAGATCTCTGTCAGGATCACAGCATCTTTTGATTATTTCTACTAATTCTATTTTTTTATCAGTAAACAATTGGCAGACTGAAGTCTTCTTGATATAATATTCTCATTTTTTCTGTACACTGCTTTAATGTAAAGATTCTTCAAGGTTTCTGCCTTGGGTCATTTTTCCTTTTCTTTAATTCTAAGGCAGATAGAATTTAAATTTTATGAGTGGTATTTCAATGTATTTTTCCAGTGACCCATGAACATGAAGGGCTCTGATAAAGCTGTACTTTACAATAATGATATGAAAATTATTTTGTCATCTTTGCTTTCTCCCACTTTGATGCTGAGACTAATGTGAGTCATAAGATCCAAATTAATTGTAGTGTTATTGTGGGTTAGTAATTCAGTTAATACAAACTCTTCAGTTGCTCAAACTTTCTTGTATAATTTAGCAGAATGATATATCTTCAAGTCCACTAGTCATAGAGAGACAATTCGCAAGTTGCTTTCTGTCCTTTGAGGTTCATGTCCTGCAACCCAGATTGCCACCATCCACTTTACCTTGACGTAATTATTCTGCCTAAACCCTCAGTATAGAGAAGGGGAGAAAGAAGAGACCTGGTTAAATATCTTGATGGGAAGTTGTTTCCTACTTAAGCTGCTCTGGGATAAGTGGACACAGAGGGAGCTATTGAAGATGATGGGAAATAACTGAGCTTTCTAATGGTGCTGCAACTGTGACAGACCAGTAAGCCATGGTAGCTGTGGCTCTCATGTGAACTCAGATGCTGTATTTCACTGAAGCTGTGTCCATCTCCTAGTTGGACTCCAAGTTACTGTTCAGTGTGGTGTAGTCTCTGCTTAAGAGGATGTTGTAACATCATTAGATACAGCTGTCAGTATTCTATTCACCAAACAAATTTAGAAATACTGCTCTTCAAAAAAAAAATTCTGATGCAGCTCTTCAATATTAAAATTTTAATCCATTTATGCTTGGTCAGTGTAGCTATTGCTTGTGTCACCAAAAAGTCAGTATGCCAACAGGAGCTTTTTGTTCTCAAATTCACACTTCTGGTTTATTTTTGCTTTCACTGATGACAGCTGAGTACAAGTGAGTGGAAGTCTAACATTTAAAATAAATTGTTATGAAAAGTAGTAGTTCCATTTCTAGAAATGCAAAAGGGTTTTTTTTTGAGTTGGAGGTGTTCATGTTTTTCAATTACTTGTTTCACAACCTCTATCTTCTACAGTAACTGTATATAAAGACTAAGCTTCTTCAAGGAACTGCCATTATAAATAATTTCGGTTAATTTAAGTGAAACTGTTAAATGTAGTGCAGTAGAGTGATGTTGTAGTGAGGGACAGCAGCAAACAGAGGAAATTCTTTCTTCATTTTGGATTCCAAGTATTACTGCTCAGTTACAGTAATCTGTTGAACCCATTTGGCTTGAAAGGTCCTCAGATGTTTTCTGGTAATTTTCAAGCTATAAAGCACTTGAATAGGAGTAGTTCAGGATCCGCTTCTGAAGTTGAACAGTGTCTGTGGGACATGCAGGAAGCATGCTGGGACAGTCTGTAGAAAATTAATATATTGGGTGTTTTCCTGGCAACAACACAATCTAATAAAAATCTATTTAAACTTTTTTTTTTTTTTTTGCTGGAGGAGGGAAAAAGGTCTTGTCTAGCCAGGAAGGAAAAGCATGATTAAAACTTTTAACCTAACTCCAGAAAGACTAAATACTTGTTTCTCTGAAGTATGATTTTCTCATATCTTTTTTGAATTCTTTATGTAATTTTTGCTCTTTAGTGGTAATTGAGGTATATGCATTAAGAGGTCATGACTTATCCATAGACTATCTATCTTAGAGTCTCTTTTCAGCTTACTAATGCTTATTTTCATAGCTTTTTTAAAAAGACTTAAGCTGCTAAACTTTGTCTTAAGTTAATCTGACACTCCATGAGTATAGGATCATGACTGAAGGGTTCAAAGGAGTGAGAGAGTACCTTAAAAAGATCTTCTCCCTCTGTGATACAAGTCTGGGCAGAGTCAGGCTCTGTTTTCTCAGCATCTGTACATCAGGTAGTTATAAGCCACAGTAAGATGCCTTTTTTTGGCGTCACTGAACTCTCTCAGTAGTCTCAGCCCCTCTTTGAAGCTCATCTGTTCCAGATACTTGAACCATCTTAGTGGCTCTCTTAGACTTGCTACACTACACCAACAGTAGGTACTTAGGACTCTACCTAAAAGGTTTCTCAGTATTAAAAATATTGTACTGGATACAGTACTCAAAAGTGTGATCTCACAAGTGCCCGACACAGGGGAACAGTCACTTCCATCACCCTCTTGGTTACATTCTTGTTAGTACAGGCCAGGATATTGTTGGTTGCTTTTGCTGCAAGAATATGTTGCTGAATCCTGTTGAATTTGATGTTGATGGAGGATCCCTAGGTCTTTTTCAGCATTATTCATTTTTAACAAGTCAGTCCCATTAATAGCCCATGTGTGGATTTTGTCTTCTGTCCAGTTAGAATGACTCCTTCAGATTGTGACTGATAGTGTCATGCTTTCTCTACAGACATTTAAGTTCTGTATCTTAGCCTGAGGAAAAGTTTAATATTGTTTGTATTTGGAAAGGTCTAGAATACCTTATCGATGTAGAAAGCAAACTTGATCTGAAAGGAATGAATCTTTAAATAATAAGGTTGATATTTTAATGAGAAAACAAATCAAAAAGATAATGCATTTCAAGAATTTTGGAGCTGTAGTGGTCATGAAAATAAATACATATGAGGAAAAGCTGTATTACCTCCCCTCCTCTCGCAAATTATTTTTCTAAGCTGCCTCAGGACAGCCTCCATATATGGAAAAAATTACTCGGGGGATTTGAACTCAAGTAACATGTTTTGTTCAAAATCTGCAAATACTGTACTATTGGAAGGATACTTCTTTTGTATCAGGTCACAGAGGAAGCAATTTGAGGGAGATGTTTAGAAAAAAACCCGAAAACCCAAAACAAAAAAGTGGGGATTTTTTTTCATTAGGCATGCTGAAATGTTTTGGCCTTTTTTTTCCCCCAAAGATTACTACCTCAGGCCTTCACATTTTTTTGGAAATTTCATGGCTTTAGTGCTGTAAGAGTTTATTTAAACAATGATGACATGGATATTGTGTTCCAAAATTATTTAAATGTGCTACTGCTTTGTGTAAACAACAACATAGCACAAAGACAATCAAATGAGAATTTGAAATGCGGTAACACAACATCTGAGTCGTAAAGTTATACTGATGAGTGACATAGCTGTTTCTTCTAGATATAATAATTCTTTCCTTGGAGGAAAGAAACACCTGAAAAATATGTCCTGATTTATTGTAAAGTAAATGTCGCTTACATTTATGGACAGCTATGTGCTTGGTTATAGGAATTAAACACATGAAGTTTCATCTCAATTTTTTATTAAGAAAATTCTGAGCAAACAGAAGTGGAATATGAGTAGCAGTTTTACAGCTTTCACAAGCTTGGTGCTATTTCTGTCTGTTTAAAATAAAAGACAAATGCCGTTGACAGCAGCTGTTGCCTCCTTCAGTGGAGATCACTTGGTGACATTATTGAAAAAGGATGTTTCATTTGTTTCACTTTGTTTAGAAAAGGAAGACCAGTGTCTCATGCCTGAAGCCTGGAATGTCGACCAGGGAGTTATAACCAAACTCAAGGAGCAATACAAAAAGGAGCGCAAGGGGAAAAAGGGGGTGAAGAGTAAGTGGAAAACATTGCACCTTAAAATCATAAATCTCACATCTTTCACACCCTTAATTCTATCTCTCTTTCAATGTTTTCCTAAAATTACTTACTCTTTTACTTTGCTGCTCCTGACTGCTTTCCTGTTCACCAGTTCTCAGGGGTTGAAATTAATGAGACAATCAAGTTATGTGATAAATAGTTGGATTAGACATAACTTCTTCCAACCAAGTGTTGGGTTAGTTAAAAATTCTTGCTTTGAGCATGTTTTGTACTTTTGTTATTCAGATATTTAAATTGTAAAAGGCATTGTTTTAATACTTCACACTTTAATATAGAAGACTTCAGAACCCTTTCTTAGCTGGAAACATGCCAGTTTCACAGGAAGAGTTAAAGTCTGGTATATAAATAAACAAAGAAACCAAACTGGAAACTCTCTTGAGTATCCTTTTAGATGACAGTGGGAGAAAACAGGTTAATTTCTACCCCTGTTTATACTTGGCATTCACAACATGAAAGTCATGCTGTCATCATAATTTGTTATGCAGGGCTCGAAATAGGAAGCTACTATGACCATCAGTTTATTTGTAAATCACAGGATTTATTTATTGACTTTCATACCTCTGGGACTAGCCTTCAAAAAAGTTGGGTATTGTTATCCAAACAAAAAACTGTGAACAGTATCTGAAATACAGTTTCTAGCCCTGTATTTTTTTTGTTACATTTCTTGGAATACAGTTATGTTTTGTAAAATCAATGGGTTTTGATAGGTAAGCCATAAAACTTTTTGAACTCAGATGGAGAGTTTAAAAT
Organism: Melanocharis versteri; assembly: GCA_013397845.1. NCBI lineage: Eukaryota > Metazoa > Chordata > Aves > Passeriformes > Melanocharitidae > Melanocharis > Melanocharis versteri. Next base: position 140,248 of record VZTG01001880.1, on the reverse strand, counting down.
GAAACACTGTATCCATGGCTGTGTTTCAAATACCTAGCCATATTAAGAATTCATGTGTGAAAGATGTATAATAATAATATTGCATGTAGCCTGGTAAGAAATTTCAGGGATGTTTCTCCCTTTGTGGGAAGATGCTTATGAATACCAAGGAAATTCTCACTTCCAAAGAGATATGCATAATGATGCAAATATGTCAGACCCTCACATCATTGAGGCTGACTTGTTTTGTTACTTTTTGTATTGATACTCTCATTAGCTGCTGCTCAGCGGTTGGTTATGTGGCTGAAATTATGTTATCAAATACAAAAACCAAACTTCTCCTTTTTTTTTCCAAATTAAAAAAAAAAGGTAAATAATTACCATGCTTTAAATTTCTCAAGTGATATTTTTGTCATCTTTGGGATCATATAATTTACTGGAAGTTAATTGCAAGTCTGACAAGAAGCTGAGCTGGCTAACTAAAGTGTTCATGTTTAACAAAATTGATTCTAAATTTCTTTATGGTTAAGGTAGACAGGGCATGCCGATATATGACTACAGTGAAAGTGATTTTTGTAACTTGTCTGTTATTTTTAAAATATACAGACATGTTATGTAGTTCAGGGTAAATAGCTGTAGGGTTAGTTTAGCAGAAATTATTTAATCTAAGTGTTGAAATTCTATTCTTGAACAGCTGTTGTCTTTTTATTTTTGATGATAAAACTTAATTGTTAATATAGACGTAGACATTATTGGAATATCTTTTGTATCTTTATGATAAAAAATCACTATGTAAAGGCAGCACTTGGACATCCAGTGCGCCTTCATGGAGATAACTACTGCTCAGTACCTTTTGGATTGATTTTATTGGTTTGATCTTGGGAGACAAAGTGGTTTACTGCAGCAATGAAATTAAGCATCTTTCCATGGACAAGCTATCATTGGAGGGGCATCAATGCAGAAAAATCAGGAAGAATCACAGCCTGTTTTCAGCTATTCATGATATTGCATGTAGTGAAGAAGAATGTGAGGGAGGCTGTCTCGAGAAAAAAGAAGGGACTAAATAACATTAAATTTTACAAAGTTAATTTCTATGACTTTAATTTCATCATATATGGTGCTTAGCCACTGAACTGCTACTAAGTAAAATACCATTTTTATAAAGCAGATATTATAGTAAAACAATCTTGCAAAATCCTTCTTGGTGTTTTTCTGGATTGAGTAATATTTTGGTGACAGACAAGTTAAATACAATTTAGTTTATTTTCAGTCATTATGGTTAGGGTGGACAAAGTAGCATTTGCAACTGCATTAGTAAACTCATGATTTTGCAAGGCTGTAGTAAACATTCCTGTGAAATAATAAGAGAATAGAATCATAGAATGGTTTTATGAGAGAATACATATATTAGAGTACACTACTGTGTTAGAGCTGCTTGAAAATAGCTGTATTATTTACTGGTCTAGGAAAAAACATAATGGACTATGGGTAAGACATTTTCCCATTCTTAATTAAACTTACAACAGGAAAAACTACCGAAGATATGTTTCAGCCTCAATCCTATATAAAACAGTCAAAACAGGGATGTGGGAAAATGATGGAGCAAAGCACAGGTAAGTGTCAAGAAGGGCATGGGTCTTCACCATATGTAGCTTCAGGAAGTAGGCCAGTGAATCCAGTTGCATTTGTATTTTAATATAAGTATAACTTTGTGGATTATATAGTTCACGATACTACACTACTGCACAAATAAATTTAAATTATAATGTTGTCATAAGAATATGCTGCACAAAGTACCTGATGCACAAATTCTAAAATATTCACGGATGTCAGCTATTGTTTTGGCAAAGTAAATATTCTAATAATCTAAAGTGTGACTCAGTTGGCGGCATTCTTCAGCATCCCGTACAAGTAGCACTATGAGTTCATACATATGGGGAAAATTGTGCGTTCACAATTCTCAGTCGCTTCTATCACTTTCTTCTCGAAATTCATTTCATGCTGGATGATTAGTTACTGCTGAAATAAGTGCTCATTAGTTTTTCTGTGGTAATGTCATAACGCAAGGTAGGATCCATTGTTGCATGTGCTGCTGTAGCATATCTGATATAAGTAGTGTCATCGTGAACTATGCCTAAACCCTTTAATTTTTTGTTTTTTTCTGGTTAGGGCCCAACAGGTCAAAGCTGCAAGATATGCTTGCAAACTTGAGAGATGTTGATGATCTCCCTTCATTACAGCCATCTGTTGCACCTTCTTCTAGGCCCAGTAGCTCAAGGCTCATTGAGCATGAGATAAACAGGACGGATGAAGGTAAATATTAAAAAAGTGCATATCCCTTTGTAGAGGGTGGATGTTTATAGTTACTTCTTAAGGATTATCCTCTAAGACTTTCCAAGCACTTTATGAATTCTGATTCAGTATTGCAAGTTCTGTCTAAGTGTGATAAGTGACATTCCCATTCCTCCATTATGGTCACTATTAGTAAGGTCAGGACACCTACATAAGTTCAAGTCTTGGCTGAATACCTTTGAGCATGATGGAAAAAAAATAATTTGGCACTTAGTGGCTTTGTAATATGATGATCCTAAATCACTTGCTTTTGTTTGTGCTCAAACCTGGCAGACAAGTGTGGACCGTAAACTCTGAGGACATAAGAGCATCGTTTTTTTTTTTCCCATTGACGAAATTTTAAATGTGTGTATGTATACATACACACACACAAGCATGTCCTTTTTTCCCAAGTGCAAAGATAGAGGCTCTGCAGGTAGACACAGATGCCTTCCTATAGCTTTTAAAAGCATGTGGTGATTGTGTGGTGAATCATACAGAACAACTTGCAGCTTGCCAGTATATTAATTTCCATAATGTGTTTCAAAAATTAAGAAAAATTCTCATAGGGGCTACTCCAAGTAATGAAGCACTACTGTTATGTCTGAAAAATGCTAAATCATCTATTTGATTCAATATTTGAATTGCTGTAATATAGAGCATAATAACATATAGCATATGATGCTGAATTAATTTGTCAAATACAGCAGCCTTCCAGTACCTAAAGGGAGCCTGCAAGAGAGCTGGAGAGGGACTTCTTACATGGGCTTGTAGTGACAGTACAAGGGAGAATGGTTTCAGACTGAAAAGATGGCAGGTGTAGATTGGATATTAGAAAGAAATTCTTTGCTGTGGGGATGGTGAGACACTGAACAGGTTGTCCAGAGAATCTGTGGATGCCCCATCCCTGGAAGTGTTCAGTGCCAAGATGGATGGTGCTTTGAACAATCCCATCAAGTGGAAGGTGTTCCTGCCCGCGGCAGGGGGCGGGAATGTGATGATCATTAAGGTCCTTTCCAACCCAAACCATTCTATGATTCTGTGATCTCATGCGCTCTATTAAAACATTAAATACGTGTTTTGAAAAATGTGCAAAACATGAGTTCCACTTAGCAGTCTTTTGGTGAGTGTGAAAAAGTAGGTCGGCCAAGTTATAATTAAGATGCATAAAAAGCTCTGGTGTGTGGAATAGTTCCACACCAATAGACCAAAGATCTCAGTAGTTCTGCTTCCTTCATGCTCAGTGATTTTCTTTATGAAAGAAGGGGGTAACTTAGCAACACTTTGAGAAGTGGAAGAATTTTTTGTTGAATGTTTTCTTTCCAACTTTGCTCACATGTACTGAGAGCTATATTAGCAGAGCTCTATTTTCATGTCCTTTCAGTAATGTGTTTTTTAATTCAGAGACTCAAATGGACTCTCAAAAAAAAGGACAGCTGATTGTTACCAATCTGGGTTTGGTATTACTGTTAGCTGTATGTTTCTTTATAAAGCTGAGACACCATGATATTTTGGGCACACATTTTTTTATTCTAGTAAGTTTTCAAATTTGATGTCCTGTATGTATTGTGTGTTGAGTGAAATATTGCATTGTGAGTTCGAAAGACAGGAAAAGAGAATGGTAGTGTAGACTTTGGGGTGGAGAAGGTAAGAGATGTTTGTGATGAAAAGGTAATAGCTAAGAGACCTAATCAAACAGCAGTGCTTGAAGGCCTTTTATTTGGGTTGCTCCCACCAACTATTCTTACCTATATATTTGTTGCTTCTTCAGCACCTATTTGCATATTTTGTAGCTGAGTTGGGGAAGGTGTTTGCTGTGTTACTTGTGCATTATTTATGGGTGATGGTAGCGTACCCTTCCCGCCTGTGGCTGGTTGTGTTTACTGTCTGGAGTTGCAGACACCTCAAGTGTAGATGTGTTCAGAGGGTGCTGTTTATTGGTAAGTACAGTGATTATCTTTAGAATAGCTATTTTTCTGTGCATCTCTGTGTATCTTTTTGCCCACAGCTATCTGAGAGATAGGTAGTGAAAGTGGAAAATGTGGAAGTGGAAAATGTGCTTTTATTATACAGTGTAGTATAAACCCATGTCTCAGGATTTTTTTGTTTGTTTGTTTTGTTTTCTTGCAGTGGAAGCTTTAACATTCCCTCCGTCCTCAGGGAAATCTTTCATTATGGGAACAGATGAAGCCCTTGAAAATGAACTGGGTCTTGGAGAACTGGCAGGCCTTACTGTAGCAAATGAGGCAGATTCGCTGACTTACGATGTAAGTGGTTATTAATGGTAACTCAACGTCCTTCTGTCTTGTTGAAGGCAGATGCAAGTTACTTGTGTGTAGACTCAGCGGAAAACATTCTCCAGTTAAAATTATGCTGCCAGAGGATGTCACAAAGTTTTACTTGACAAAGCTGTTCTTCCCATACAGAGCAGCATTCAAGCTCTCTGCAAGCCCTTCTCCTCTAATTTGCCTGCCATGTCATGCAAATAGTTGAAAGTAAATTAGTTAGTGATAGTGGTACAGCTGGGTACGTGTAACCCCAGTGACTGAGCAAAATTAGGAGTATCACAGCCAGCAGATCGAGGGACATTTATGTCCCTTTTTACATGGGCCGTATGCAGTTTTGGGCCACTCTACTTCAAGAGGGTTGTAGAGGAATTGAAGAGAGTCCAGCAGCTTGTGACTGATGAGCAGATGTTATGGGAGCTAGTGTTGCTCTGCTGTTAGGAGGCTGAGGAGTGCTCGAATAGCAGCCTGCAGGTATTGGAAAGGTGCTTATAAGGATGACAGAGCCAAGCTTCTCCATAGTGCCAGGCATTAAAGCAAGAGAAAGCAACAGTAAATTGCAGCTTGAGAGGTTCAGGTAAGACACTGGGAGAGAAGGTTATGTAGTAGGTGATACTGAAACAACTTGCTCAGAGAGACAGTGGAATCCCTCTCCTGAGAGATATCGAAGACTTGGCTGGAGAGAGCTGTGGTTTACTTTACCTGGTGTGGGCAATAGTTTTCATTTCAAACAGGAAACTGGACCAGAATTCTTAAGAGGGTTTTGTGGCCAGCACTCCTGTGGCTATGTGTGTAGCCTACAGCTTATTTTTCTTGCACTGTTTATGGAAAAAATCTTTCTTAAAATTGCATCTTTTCAGTTGTATGCAATTTTTTTCTGTATTTCTGATTTCTTGGGAAAAGATACTTCTGGTATTAATTTAGTCATCGGCTCTTGTGTGATCTGTCAGCTTCAGATTAATCTTGCTATTGCATTGCCCAGCTGTGTCAAGGTTGAGGGATTTCAGAGATAATTTTTAATACTGTGTTGGGGAAGAATCCTACCCTTCAGTAAATCTGACTCTTAGATAAGCATTATCTGGGATTTTACTATCAAAAATTAAGTCTGAGACTTTAGAGATGAGATGCAGGTCCGTCCTTTGAAGTTCTACCCCTGTATGTACTTGTAAAGCAGTGAAGTACATAGTTAATAAAAGCTTATGCATGTTTTGAGAGTGCCACTGCAGAGATGTGCTGTACCACTATCGCAATTTTCTGAACATCTGATATGTTATGAATCATTGTTATTGCAATGAATGCAGAGCATTTCTGCTAAAATTCAGTATTTTAGTATTATCAACTAATTTGGGCTCAGTTCTTAATGTTTTTTGTAATTGTCCCTAACTATGTCTTTAAAAAGGGGTATGGTAGTGTACAAATGAATTTCTGTTACAGGTACAACTAAAAATCCAAGGCTGGATTTTAAATTCAGAGAACATGACAAACCTAAACCATCTATACAAGATGCTTTCATTGCTTGACTTCACTGTGCCAGTGTCCATATAAACGATTGTGTTTGTTCATGTCTCTGTATCCTGAACTAACAGCTTTCATTTGTGGAGTAGCATTTCTTTATCCACTCCTATCCTATCCTGCATGGTAGAGAATACTAACTTCTATTTGTTCATTTGTCCAATGCCTGTATGAAGTCCTGTGATCAGGAATTCATAGTCATAGTTACCTCGACTCTTACCTTTTTCTAGTGCTGACAGTTAAAAACATTTACAAAACTATTTGCTCTTGTCACTGTGGACTTTATTGAAGCAAAATGAAAGGCTGATGTTTCTATTTCAAGTTTCATTGGAAGTTTAGCTTACAGATAATATAATGTTTCTATTTTGTACTATTTCATACATCCGGCTACCAAATATGAATCAAGTAGGATTAGTGAAAGTTTAGTGTGTTATTTTTTAGTGTCACTTTTGAATCATATGGAGAACTAAGTTGAAAGATCATGTGAATCAGTCTTTAAATATATTTGCTTTCAAGAGTGGCAGACACTTTTCCCATTTTTGGTCTCTTTCATCCCACTGACATTTTTGCTGGATTCTTTTATTCTTAAAAATGGCAGAATTAGCCTACCTCATTTCATGGTTTCAGTTTTTTACATATTGCTTTGGCTGTAAATTAAAGAATGGTTTTCATTTGGTAATGGAGATTATGAATTTATTACTTAAAAGACAGAATTTTTCTTTTGTAGGTGGGTTTTTAGAATATCTAACAAGATTAAATTTTCCAGATTGCTAGCCAATACTCCTAGGTTTGTCTTTTCTTTTTCCTTCCTTTACACATTCTTGCCAAATGCTCACTTTGGTTAGCTTTTTTTTTCCCCTAGTCTTCTGGATAGATTAAGCATCTTCATAAAATTATAATAGATTTTGGATAATAGTAACTGAACTACAAAATAATTGCATTTAATGTTAAGTACTGATTTGAAGGTTTTGGACTTCGCAGTAGGCTCTTGTTAGATTTCTTACAACTTTGAACAAGAGAAGTGCCTTTGCACTTCTTTGCAAGTAGTTGCACGTCATTGCTGGTTTTGAGTTTTCAATTTGTTTTCAATTTGTTTTCGATTTTGTATAGACACAAATATTATTATAAGTGGCAAATCCAGATCAGGTGCTGATTTTGGGGTTGGCATCCTCCCAAACTGCTTTTCAGGCCTCAGATTACCTCACTGTTGCAGTTTGGTGGGGAGGGACAGCAGGAGGTTGTCTGCTGTGTGAGTAACCAGCCTCACAGCTTGCGAGGCTGGTGGGTAGAGTGATGTGGTGCAGCCAGGTGGGTGATGGGTCAGGGCTAGAATCTGTTTCCACCTCTGCTGCTGGTCTGCTGGCTGGAACCGCCCTCTATCTACTTCCCATTTTATAAACTACCCATCTTGGACTCCTTTGGAAGGACATTTTTGAATGAAAGACAAGCAAATGGGGAATAGTATCCTGCCAGAACTGGAATTTACTGTTAGGCCATCTGAGGTGTCTTTGTGGCTTTTGCAGATGTGACACAGAACCTGTGCTGCTGGTATGGCAGCTGGAGGGCAGGCAGATTCCCTCTATCACTTATTGGCCTATGTACCTGTATTGAGGCAACCAAATTTCTCTCTAGATATCTGTACATCTTGTACCCTTTTTGCTGAGATTTTCTTGGCCAGTCTTCAGAAAAGCTGCCAGAGCTGCTAACTGTGCAGTCCTGCCCCATCCTTGTACCAGCTCGAGCATTTGTCTGTTCCTTCACTGAGCCAACTTGGCTCACTAAACTGGCAGAGAAACTGACTTGTCTCCCTGAGCAAGGCAATATTTCATTACTAAGAAATATGATGAGACTAAACCTGATGTTTGTTACGGCTCCTTTATCCCTGTTTAAAATCTATAGAACCTCTTAATTGATGCATATTTTTATTATTAAATCCAGATGTAACAAAGTTTAAGAAAAAGCACTTCTGTTCTTAAAGCTCCTCTTTCACCCCCAGTTCCCAGAATAAAATGTTTCTTGAAGTGGCTTAAACCAGTTGTCTTGTCTTTGCAGTTAAAGATATAAATTATTTGAAATTATCTGTAGATTTAAACATGATAAACATATGTACAATTATTTGTTTTCTTGGTTTTCCATAACCACCATCAGCGGTGGTTATGGAAAGGTAAATTTAACCCATGACATTGTTGACTGAGAGTGAAAAAGTCTGTTCAGCATTTTGTGTCAATATTTGTTCAGAGGAGCAATATTGAAGTAACATTTTTTTTTAAGTATTTTTTTTGGATCTTCTAAAATGCATTTATTGCCAAATAATTGTGTCTGTATACACGATACCTTATTGCCTGCCAGTTAGACTCTTAGTGTGTAGCCAAGTCCTTTTTGCCATTTTTTCTTTTCTTATTCTGGCAAACTTTACTTGTCATGCATTATTACAGAGCTTGTGTTGCCTTAGCTGGGTAAGGTAGGTTGTGTTCCTTTCTGTGCTTCTAGAGACTTCTCTGTTTCTCTCAGATCTTTACTTTAGAGGTGCCATGTCAGTAGGACTTTGGATATTCAGGGACTGCTCCTTGGTGAGTGAAGCCCAACGTTGTAAGTGAATGAGCCAGTAGGTATAGATCAAATTTTAAATACTTAACTGAGGTCATTGAAGTATCAGTGCTTCTAAAGTGTGTAATTTTACAGACACAAGAGTATTTCTATTTCAGATTTGCACAGAATTTATTACTGTGGATGCAGCATTACTTGTATGGAATACACCTGCCTTGGTTCTCATTTTGAAGTGTCTGGTTAGTGTTAAGTGGACTGTTGTTTGAGAGCAGGTGGTTGTGAAAAGTGAGTGAGGTAATTTGACATCTTCTGAAAATGCCAAACTAAATTTTTGGTTTCTTCCTTCTGTTGTGCCTTCCAGCTTAATTACAAGTTTGGCATTTTTTTTTATTAGATAGCCAACAATAAGGATGCATTGAGAAAGACTTGGAACCCCAAATTTACGTTAAGAAGTCACTTTGATGGAATAAGAGGTCTCGCTTTTCATCCGGTTGAACCAGTCTTAATAACAGCTTCAGAGGACCATACATTAAAAATGTGGAATTTACAAAAAACAGCCCCAGCAAAAAAGTAAGATTTTTTCTTTCTTTTCTTCAAAAACAATTTTAATTTATGAGGAAAAAAACCCCGAGATACCACTTCACTGAATGGCTCTTGCAGTTAATGGAAAGTGTTCCCTGAATTTAAGAGTAGGAAAACAAGCTCTCAGAGAAGGGTGGAGATGCCTAAAGAATGCCAGAAAAAATCCATGTGTGTTCGTGAATGTGTTTTGTTTGTGAAAAGGAAAACCATTCACATTTTTATATTTTTCTTGTAGATAACATGACAAATTAATTTACTAGTGAAAATATTTGGATGCGGCCTGTTAGTGTGCTTGCATGTGTATATAAATGTATAGAACGCATTTATATATATATGCATATGTATGTATACACATACATGCATATACATGTGTACAGCTTTAAACTCTGAGATGTTGCCAGGTTCCTTTGTTCATTGTCTCTTGCAAATTGCTGGGAATTTGCAGAAATGAGAGGAAATTCGTAGCAGGGCTGATGTACGTCACACCTTTGAGGAGGACTGGGCATAACACGGACTCCCTTGGGCTGATAAAGGCCAGAGCAGCAAATTTTGAAGCACTTCAGTGTTGATAGAAAAACTAGGAGTCCAAAACTCCTTTGCTCTGATAGGAGCAATTAATGATACATTCCATGTGATGCTGATGTCTCTCCACTCCTTCCCCTCCGCTGATGTACTTGCCTACTTGTTTGATGGGTCTGTGAACTACCTTAAATGCCTTTAAACAAAAAACCAAACATCAGCTCCTATTGTGTTTTGAAAGGCTGCAAATAGTTCCTAGACGCGTGAAAAATCGTGTTGGGAGAGGAAGTTGTGGGAGAAACACTGCAAAAGATGTAGCAGGGATTTTAAGAATTTAGCGATTCTGGCACGTTTTTGTAAAGCATTGTGTAAGATTGTATACATGTTAACGCTTTTTCATACTTCATTTAGGAGTGCTTCTCTTGATGTAGAGCCAATATATACCTTCAGAGCACATAAGTAAGTATTTCCTGAGAAATAGTGACATATTTTGAGAAAGATACAGTTTTTAAACAGAAACAGAACTTTTTAAAAAAGTAATTTCCACCTCATCAGCTACTAATTCATGTGATGCTTTTAGTTCCTATGTTGTTTAGAATATCTGCATGTGTTCTTTTCCTTTCTGCATAGTTATTTATGTCTGAAGTCAGATACACCACAGTTTTAAAACAAAAAACCTATGAATGATACAGTTCAAATTTGATTAGGTGTTCTGTTCATCATTGCAGCTTTTGCCTTTTTGCCAGTTACTAGCCTATATAGAATGAAGCTGAAGAAAAATGAATGCAGTGAATTCAAATCTACTGAGATGATTGCATGAAAGAGCCTTAAATCTTTTAAAAAGAGAAAAAATCTGCTTATTCGAAATATAAAATCCTACCATTTAAATTGTGATGCTTTTCACATCTCATGTGCATAATGATTAATTGTCCCGATTTTAATTGTGTTACCAGATATTGTGGAGGGTTTTTCTGTGGGAAGTGTTGTAGCATATGATTTCATCATGCAGAATTCTTGTTGCAATCCACGCAGCCAAGTGAATTGTATCTAACATGGAAATTTGAAGATTCTGAAGGTTGACATTGCATTTCATGTAATGAAAATGTTAATAGTCAGTGTTTCTGTGGGGGTTTCTTCCAGTGGACCAGTGCTCTGTGTGGTGATGAGCAGTAATGGTGAGCAGTGCTACAGTGGGGGAACAGATGGCCTCATCCATGGCTGGAACACAACCAACCCAAACATCGACCCCTATGACTCTTATGGTACGTTGCTGTCACACACAGCAGTGAAATGATAAGTTTAGTGACAGTAATGCTGTGTCACTAAAATAGTGTCATTTGTAGGTAATGCTTCTGTGAAAGTTTAAAAGAGCAAATTGAATGTTATCTTCAATTACTTAAAGTAACTTTTTGTTTTAATGCTGATGCTGCTTGATGGCAAGATAAAATGTCATTTTCTTAAAAAAGGCCTTGATCTCATCACAGTTTTGAGAAACAGCTAGTCTAAAGTACAGTTTTTAAAAGTACAGGACTAAGCCTGGTTATTTGGCAAGTACAGGAAATGTGTATTTTAGTGTTCTTTTCTTTGACAAATTTCTGTGGAATTGAGATAAAAAGAGGTTTTATAGTCTGAGACCAAAGCTGTTAATGTTGGCTGGAAACAGCTAAAAAGGCCCAGTTCAGTAAAATTTACCAGATCTGAGTGGATGTCAGCCTTTTGTCTGGATTTTATGATTTATTTTTCACTTCTGGTAGCTTCAGATGCAGTTGTCCTCAAAGCTAACTTCTGCATAAAAGGGACTGCTGTGCCATTAGTGGCCATTTGAAAGTGAATTTTAACAATGAAATGTGTTTTGCTGAGTTCAGTACTGTCTCTTCTGCTGAAGCATTGTTTTGTTCCTTTAGTTGTAAATTGGATAATTGAATGTCACCTATACTGCTGAAATTCAAGCATCTTAATGCCAGAATAATTAAGACTTCTATATTGATATGACATGGTTGATCTTGGGGTTTTATATGGATTATCTTCTGAAGATTGGTGCATAAACACAGACTAAGAGACAGCTATTGACTTAATTCAGATTTTATTTTGGAATGTGTTTTGTTGTGTTTTGTTCACAGATCCTTCTGTTCTAAGAGGTGCTTTCGTAGGCCATACTGATGCAGTGTGGGGTCTGGTTTACAGTGGAGCTCACCAGCGTTTGCTGTCCTGTTCAGCAGACGGCACTATACGTTTATGGAAAGCTACAGAAATCGCTCCAGCTCTCAATGTATTTAATGATAATCAAGGTACAGAAAATCGCCCTACCCTGAAGTTCATGAGCATCACTGTTCAGACTGACTTAATTTTGGCTACTGAACAGAAATACTTGCGCTTTTTTCTGAGTTTTGTGTCTTTGTGAATGTTTTTGGGAAGAGTAAATTTTGTGACCCTTCTTTGACATTAGCTGAATATATACCTACGTGCAGGGGGACAGTCAGATACATCTAAAAGCCAACTGCTGCAGATGGTCTGCTGATGTTACTAGCACCGTGGAGGATAATGTATTAACTCCATAATTCACATTCAAACTTGGGTTTCCACTAGGCCTTTGCTTTTGGTTTGTCCAGAATAAAAAGCCCTTTCTTCCCCCAATGGAAGTTTGGAGTAGCCAGTGTTTCATCTCAGGCCAGTGTCATTGTACGTTCCAGATCTGTTCCTTGTACCTGTAACACAGAGATTCCAATTGAATTTCTGAGTTTGCACATTAACTAAATAACAATAACCTAGTGATCCTAGTTGAAAAAAAATACTCCTTTGGGGTTAGTTATTGAAATGTCATACACAAATGAAAATCCTACTGGTTAGAATCTAATTTCTGGATGTTGCTGTCTGAGTCAAAGTGCTCCAGAACAATCCTATTGACATTGCCAGAATCTCTTAAGAGCTGATGGTCCTTAAAGGCAGCCCGTGAGCTGAGACGGTTCCTTGTCTCTTCAGAAAAACTTTGAGGCAAAATAAACTTTGTCATAACTGAAGAGACTTGTTGAATTACACTTTAAAGCTGGTCAGGTACGCCACTGCTTGTTAGTTAAAACAGGCTGAGCGAGGTAGAAACATTCCGTGTATTTTAGTTTTTGCAGGACTAAAGATATGCAAGATTCTTATTGCCAGCTTGCCTATCTGCCTGCTTTGAAAACTTTCTGGTAGAGTTTTGAGGTTTGTTACTGTGAGTTGTGTTGTTTTTAATTATTAAACTAAGGGGGAAGGAGTAGTCTTGCCTCACAGAGCTAATATTAGGGCTTTTTTGTATTCTAAACCGGAATGAAGACCAGTTGTGAAATCCAAAGACTGAAAACTCAGTTTTCCTATGGCTTATTGATAACCTTGAACAAACTCCTTAAAATAGCTGTCACTCATTATTCAAGTCGTTTAGATTAACCATTGTAGGCTTACCAGGAAGCTGCAGATAAGCATGCATGACAGTGGTAGAAAAGGTCACTTGAGAAACAGTGTGTTTTCTTCTCACACCAGTCCTTTTTGGCTTTTTTTCGAGTACTTGTAAATAAGTACCACCATTCCTGAGAAACATTCCTGAGGTCCTGTGTCTCAGAAAGATATTTCTCTCATGAATCTTTAGAGAGTTTACAAGAGATATGATGATATTCCTGTGTTATCTGAATCTGTGATCCAACATTAGGTTGCTTAAAATTCAGTTTCTCACTCTCTCTCTTTTCCTCCTCCTCCTGGCATCTGTTGCAACTGGTGTTGTTCTTTCACATAGCAGGTGGTGAACAGGACATTGAAGGAGGAAAATCCTATGGGATATATCCTATGCTGAAGCTTTGCTGATTTGACCTTCTGTCCTGTAGTGTGCAGATAGCTACAGTATAAGGAGATCAAATATATACCACAATAGGCAGGATGAACAAAGCTTTGAAATACAAGTTTATAATGTATTTATATAACTTTACATGTTGACAGTTTCAGTGTATAAAATTTGCACCTGGAGAACTTTGGTGTTTTTTTAAGCTCTGGTTTTGTCCTAGTTAATTATAACGACGTTAATCATCTGTCATGTCAGTTGTTGTACCACTTCAATTTCATGTCCTTTTACTTGAAGCAATGGAGTTTGGTGGAGTTTTTTTGAAAATTGCTGTTACATTTAAAGGAAGGGGAAGGGGCCAGGGAGTTCTTACTTTCTTAATTTCCAAGTAGATTTCTGCACGGCTACAGTTCCAGATACAGCATCTTAGTAAAGAATGTTGTTGATACACATGTCCAAAAAAATAGGATTAAAATAGTGATCATACAGGGAAAGCTATTTAGATTGGCATAATTTATATTTTAGAGTGCAGCATTTCCTTTCATAACCATGGTCCTTTTGATGTTAAAGTGCTTAGCGGTTGGATTTTTTGTTTAATTTTTTAAAATTTTCTTTACACCAACTACATCTTCTCTACATTGTTTTCTAGAAATGGGAATCCCTTCATCAGTAGATCTTGTGAGCAGTGACCCAAGCCTCATGGTAGCATCATTTAACAGTGGACACACTAGCATTTTTAACATGGAGACACGGCAACGAATTCTTACCCTGGAGTCCAGTGTGGATACTAGTATGTATCAAAAACTGCAAACCAACCAAAGGAAAAAAAAACACTTTTTAAAGATTGATACTGTTGATAATATTTTCAATGTTTCCGAAGAATTAGGCAGTGTCATGAGAAAATAGAACATGAGTTATGTTACAAACTGTGTTTTGAGGTGTAACAGTAAATTGTTATTACTACAACAGACCTCATGGGTATTTTAGTAGCAGAAGAGTGCACATCCTTTTGAAATAAGATAGAAGAAACAACCTCACACTCTGAATTCCTCTTCAAGGGGTAGTAGCATAAGAAAAACCACAAGTTTCTTTAATGCAGCTTTGTGATCTTTGCAGATTCAATATATCCATTTTATCTTCAGTCCAAAATTGCAAAATAGAGGCAATATCAGGAAAATTTAATGTTAAATTTATTTTAAAAATTGTGAGTGTGTGTCAATTCTTTTTTATTTTTCCTCAGAGGTATCCATCTTCTAAGCTTTATTACACTCTTGGCTCATTTGGACTTGGGCTTTAGTTGAAATTTTCACAGTAGGAGGAAAGCAAAGCTCCAGTGAAAGAGTATTCATTCACAAGGTCCAATATAATGCCTTGGATCATGGCAGTGACCAATATTAGAAGTTTTAGAGGATACTGTGAAGAGCCTGCTATCAGTAAATTATTTTACCTTGGCTTTACAAAAGAGACCAGAATGAGCTGATGCATAAGGTTTCATAATCAGGCCACAATGGTAAAACATTGAGTGTCTTAAAATTTTGATATTTCTTCCCCCACCCTTAGGGTTTTACGTCACTGAATTCTACTATTTAATTATATTTTTTAAAAGGACTAAGCCATCCTTGTTGGCTTTGCTTGTGTGTTTTAAAATATTTTAATAACTGTCATTTTATAAGAGGAAATGAAAAGTGCCGTCTCTCTTCTTTATGTTATTCCTTACTGTTCTGGATTTCTTCTTTTAACCCACATCTTTGTTCCTGTCTGAAAATACAGTTCTAAATTAGTTAATGCTATTCAGTGGAAGCCACCTTTATTCTTCTCTCCTGCCTCCCTTCTATTTTTTTCACCTCCTCCTTGCTGTAATTCCGTAATGTTCCTTTAGGAAAACAAGACCCTGGTGCGTCAACTAGCAGTCCCTGTTTAGTATCTTTAGTTATGTAACGGTACTATAAAGCTTACATGTATTTTAAAGAAATAAATTATTATTTCTACAAGAACTAGACAAGAGGAAAATGTCACCTGAAATGCCCTACCACACTACTTAGGGACTCTGCTGTTCAGTATAAGTCTCACTCTGCTTGGCATTTTCAAACTGTGAGAACGGCTGGCTGTGATGAAGGTTCATGTGCTTTTAGTAATTTTAGGGGAGTTTATTAATATGGATGTGGGGTTTGTTTCCTTAATTTATACTTTCATAATTTCTAAGTGTCCTGTGGATGCTGACACTGCTTTATGGTTCAGATTTTTATAGAAAAGTATAAAATGAAATCTTTACCATTTTAATAGCAAGTGAACCTTTAGTAGTATTCTGTTTTGTTTATTTTAGTAAGAATTTTGATTAAATGATGTGAATGTTCTTTGGAAGCAATTTAGCTGAATACAGTCAACATGAAAGACAATATCTCTATTTTGATGTTCTGTGTAATGACTATTTGTGGGTTTTGTCATAATCCATGCCTCTTAAGACCCCTCTTGCATTAACCTGTGCATCACAGCAATGCCTAGATTACTAACCAGAAAATTCCTATACTTTTTTTCTCGGTGTGTGTATATCTATCTATATATATGCATGCTATTTCTGAATTACTGAAGGTGAGGAAATTGGCTCTGCTATGAATAGTCTAGCATCCTTTTTTTAATAATAATTTCAATACATATATATCAGATAAGAGGTAGATTTTGTTTGCTTGAAACATACTGCCTGCAGTGTTTATTTTCCTGTCCTGTATGTTATGAAGAAAGCTTGACTTGGCAGCAGGAGGAATGTGTGTGAATGAGGTGTTTTCACTCAGTTTTTGGTTTCACATTTTTGCCTGATGTGCCTATCTAAAACCATGTCCAAAAGCTGGACGTTATTTGGCATGTATATGGTTTATGTATGTCTCTGTCTTGTGTAGTTTGGAAAGTATTTTAGAGGAAAGTGCATAACATAAGGTGGTAGCTGAGAGTTTCTAGGATATATATGTACAAAGTATTTTGCAAATTAGATTGATTACATATTTATTTCTTAGTAGCAATCTTTTGAAGAACTTAGCAATTTACTTGTACTGATGTGTGTGGGTTTTTTCTTAGCAGTCAGTTCTTCCTGTCAGATAAACAGAGTCATCAGCCATCCAACTCTTCCAATTAGTATCACTGCTCATGAAGACAGACACATCAAATTCTACGACAACAATACAGGTAAGCATCTTTCCAACAGGTGTTAGCCATAGCCATTGTATAATGGAAATTGTATTCCGAATTCCGTTATGATCAATATTATTCACACGAATGCTGAGGGATGTCACAAATTGGATAGCCTCTGAAGCAGGAATCTCTCATCACCAGTTGAGTCTAAAGATTGCCAGCCCACTTAAAGCTTTGTTGGCAAAGTGATAAGGAACTTGCATCTCTCTATCCATTCTTTTAGAGTGCCCTATGTATGGGGTTTATAAATATTTAACATAAAAGGCATCTTTTTCAAAATCTTCGTGTTCTTATGTTTATGTTTCTTCTGTTGGCTGTCTGTATTATTTTGATCTTAAGAGCAGAAACCTCTGGCACTCCTTTAGTGCTTCCTAGACCTCTGCCACATTTGACCCATGATTTCTTATTTTTAACATGAAATCATTGCTATAATTATAATAAGCTGTGATAGAACATCAATTGTCTCCGAGACAATTAACATTATCCCCTATTCCCATGTAGTTTATATTCATTGCTTTTAGTATGCCCAGCACCTGCCTTCCTTCCCATTCAAGATCTTACCTAAGAACTCACTTAATTCACTTAAGGGGCAGATATTTAAAGTGCACAGTGATTGCAATATCAATGTGGCTTAAAGCAAAGGTCTCACAAACATTGATGATACTGTTTCTGTGGTTCTTGGGAACTGTAAACATTAAAAGGATGACTTCTTGTATAATTTTAATGATTCAGTCATGGGACAAGATCTTCTTGTGTTTATAATATCAGCTGTGGTAGGGTCATAAGCAGTGAATACAGATAACAAAGTTAACTGCAGAAAATAACCTAAATAAATCTTTTTTTTCAAAGGAAAACTGATCCACTCCATGGTAGCTCACTTAGATGCAGTTACAAGTTTAGCTGTTGATCCTAATGGCTTGTATTTGATGTCTGGCAGTAAGTACATTCAGATTTCATTTTCTTTTTCTCATAATGGTGGAAGGCATGCAAATTATAAAGAAAACTGTTTCCTCTTTCTTTAGGTCATGACTGCTCGATTCGCTTGTGGAATCTTGAAAGCAAGACCTGCATCCAAGAATTTACTGCTCATCGCAAAAAATTTGATGAGTCCATTCATGATGTGGCATTCCACCCATCTAAATGTTATATTGCCAGTGCAGGAGCAGATGCCCTGGCTAAAGTGTTTGTATGACAGAGTGCTTCCCATTCATCTTTAGCTTTGTATATATTTAACCAGCTGCACAAAAGAGAAGAGAAGGGCATGAGTTGTTTTATCTTGCCCTATAATTCAGAGAATGTTTGTAAGTGTTTAGTTTTGCAGGGTGCTGTTTTCTAAATTGACGTTTGTTCTGGTTTCTGTGAGCTCAGCTGGTGCTGAGAGCTTGGAATCTCTCAGTTTCAAATAGTTAAAAAAAAAAAAAAAAAGGCTTTTATTTAGAGGGTGTGAATTTTCGTCCAGGCAGGCCTTGGGTGAAACTAGGTCTACGTATTCTCTATTAATAAAATGGAGTACTGGAAAGAAGGGGTCTAATTGCATCAGGGAGTAGGAAAAGAGGGAAACTTCCTAGGATGCTTCTCATTGAGGAATCTTAATGTACTCAAATCACCTGGAAAAAGTGATTCAAAGTCAGTTCACATGCTCATTACTGTATCATGTGAGAGGCACTTTGTCATCCCTTTGGTTTGAATAAAGTAGATCTTGTTCAGAGAGCAGTAGCAGATAGTTAATCTCAGCCACCTGACTGCTAGCCTAAGATAAATGCAATTAAAGGAAGGCAAACTACTAATATAAATTAAAATGCAGTAAAGTTTCTGTTACATCTTCTGTGTTTCTCAGTAAATATTTAGTTTGCAAAAAGATTTATATCATTTTTTAAAGACTGTATTAGCATATGGCTAGAAACTGAGCCTTTAGTCTAAATCCCAATTAACAACAGACTGATGCAGTCTGTGTATACTGTAGTAGCAAATTTAACTTATTTAGATTTTAATACTGTTTATTCTTGGAGATCTGGCACAAGAAATTACCACAAAGCTTTCCAGAGAAGCTGTCCTACAATTTTAACTATCAAACATTCATCTCCTCTTTTTGTTCCTGCTAAAAAGGATATCATTCTGGGCATTAAGAGTAACAATGAAATACTTCATTTGAAGATTAAATCTGATGCTTTGTATGCGTCCTTCTAGTGGAATAGGTGGGAACTATACAAAGCTCCATCAGTTTGAGAGATTCTGCTACTGCTAGAGATATTTCCCAGCTGCACCATTTGTGGGACTTTGTACCTTGTCCTCTTCACTGGGTGTATGTGCCATTGATTGGTTTACCTGAAGAATGAATGCTTCTCATAATTACTCAACAGATGTGCTTTGTTTATCTATTCAGAGCTTCTCTGTTGGTTTGACAAATAACTTTTAATCCGATCTGTTAGTCTTTTTATCCCTTCTTAAAGGAAGGTGAATGGATTCTTTTCTATTATGTGTCATCATCAGAATTATTACTATTCATAAGCATGAAGTTGGTGTTTTTCTCTGATGGGAATGGAAAGCAGAATTTCTGCTGGAGTTGATTTCTGGTGCTGATATGAGTAGGAAAGAACCCAGCGCAACTCTTCATATACCAGCCTGAGGTTAAGACTGGAAAAACTGATAAATAAATCTTTACCTTTAAACTGACACTTTGTAAGCAGGAGTCATTGAAAGATACCAACATAAGGTTTGACTGTATTGTTTTTAGAGTGCCATTTGGGGATGGGACCACATTTGAAGTTGATCTCAGAATTTAAACCAAGTATATTATTTAGAATAAAAGGTTGACCTGTGCTGTTTGAGCCTGCCACACATTATATGTACTGCTAAAATATCCTGGAATATCTTTTCTTGCTCAGAATATTCAGATATGTCACTTCATGATATTGATATGCAATATATTTCCTTAGATAAGATTAGAACTTTTACCATGAAACAGATGACTACAATAATAATACAGATTATTTAGTTTTTATAAAATGTTTTGGTTATGATGAAAAGGAGGAAACTAGGCTGCAAAACTGAGCATTCAACTTTGTGAGAGTTCTGTGTACTTGACTCATACTCTTTCAGTGTCATTATTTTATTTCTTTTTGAAGAGAAAATTACAAAGATTTATTTGAAAAATTCTAAAAGTTATGTATATTATATATGTGTATATATATTGTAAACATGTATTAAATGTGTCTAGTAAGGGATGACTCCATGGGTGCATTTTAATGTTTTCGTATTAAGAGTTCTCTTGAGTTTGTGTATACAAAGGATAATGGTGTGAGTATGAAATGAATGTTGTGCTTTTGCTTACACAATACAATATGTAGTCACAGTTGTTTAAATTGCTGTACATAAAAACTAATAGGCCAGCATGCTTGTTTTTAAAGACTGTCATTCTGATTACAATTGGAATGTAAGAAGTGGCTGTTCAAATGTGAATTGAAAGATGTTTCCTTCTCACTATTGAGCCCTTGCTCAAACCGAAAAGTGATTTTTTTAAAAGCTGGCAATAGCTAGAGGATGAGGTGCCTTTAAAAAACAAAACAAAACAAATGTAGCCTTACAAAGAGGTTGTGGAGTATATATATTTTTGTGCTTGTCTTCATAATTGATGTCAATGTCTTTTTACTGTACTTGCTCACATACTTGTAGGACTGCAGGGTATTGTGCATGAGCCTGTCAGATCTTCTGAACATCATCATAGGAGATAGGGTTAAAAAATTATTTAGGTTATCTAGTCCATCTGCTTGCTAAAGCAGAGTTGTAGACTTGTGCGTTCTAATATTGTCTTGGCCAGTGAGATTTTATATGTTCTAAAACAACTAGGCTTCATTTTAAAGATTATTTCAATGATTACATCTCACTGGCAGGAGGATTTATGTGATATTTAGTAGCTCTTTTTTGTAACTTCATGCCAGTATTCCAAGCCATGTTTTGTGCCATTTTACATATTCTTCATAGTCTTTATAGTTTGGAACCTGCATGCATTCACTGGTTCCATCTGTATATTTTCATTCCTTTCTGCTTTCTTCAAGCTATTTTTTTAGTCTGCTTTTTTTGCACGTTTTCTTGTTTTCATCCTTTAAGCTCAATTCTCCAGATCTTGGTGTCCATACCACCATTCCACATGCATGATTTGTTGGACTTAGTCTGAGGGTCATCTGTTAAGTGTGGTTGTTATTTAGTTGGGTTTATCCTCTGTAACGCGATGCTTTTGTGTAGGAAGACCAGGCTTTTGATGTCTGACAAACTTAAATTGCTTTTCTTTATTTATGACAACTCCTTTAAATAACATTTGAGCATTGCTGCTTTTCAGGTTTCTTCTTCACTTTCAGTACGTTATGATTCTTTTGCAGCTAGAGACTTAATTCCTGTTCCATGATTATCCTGGATCTTACAAGCTTTGGACTTCTGACCTCTGAGGGCACTGAATTATTTTTATTTGTTCCCCTTTTATGTGCAGCTCATCCTGGTTCAGTGTAATTAGTAACTTTCATTAGTGTGATACATATGTTTATTGAAAGTGTAGACAAAACTGGACCCAAGGCTTATTCTTGCAAAAACCATTTTTCTGCAATATCAGTATATATCTTTTTACCATTACTGTTTTTCCCATATCTAATTTACATGGCAATTTTTTAATGGTTAGCTCATATATTTTTTTTTTATGTTAGCCTGTGCTAGTGATTTTGGTTTTACTAACTAATTTACTGGGAGAATTTTCAGTCCTTCTGTATGCCGAAAGTTGGTCCACTAGGTTTGAATACTCCACTTTTAATTTACTTCACTGGGCTGTTTGCTTTCACATATTTGATTCAGTTATCTAAAACGCTTGCACAGAATGATTTGGAGTAGCTTGGAAGAAGTTCTAGGTACATTGTGTCACTCTTACAAAATCCTAGTGTGTGCATTTATTTTTGGGCCTCAAAGAGAAAACTTCCACATAAAAGATTTTCTACTTTTATCTCATTCATCTTTATTTCGAGATATGTTCTTTAGCAAGAAGCCTGTAGAACTATATGCCATATACTGTAGGCTACTTTTTTAGGATGTGTATTTTCAAATAATGTTACATTAAAGCAGTCCCATGTAATTTGGTTGAGTAAGTGTGTGGTGTTCACCATACAGCTTTGTGATTAGGTCATACAACACTGTTTTTCAGTAATGAATTTAAAGTAACCAGAAACTTGTCCATTTGAATAAATGTGTGAGAGGTAAAGGACTTAGTTACACCACCTTTTCAGTACAGTTGTTGGATCACAGATGTGTCCCCTTTTCCTGCCTTCTAAGGTTTTAAAAGTGTAATTTTGGGGAACAGCAATTTCTGTAAACTCATGTTTCCTTTGAGCAGTTTTTGATGGGCGGAAGTATGGAAACAAACAATTGAAAAGCAGGCATAGTCATCAGATAGTCAAGTCTCGGTTTTATTAATGCCTTTCAAGATGTGTATTTGGAAACATTTGCAGGCTGTGGCTTGACAGTGTGTTTGCAGGCTGTCCCAGGTATCCAAGAGCCTTGTTGATGCCTGTGTGAAATACCTAGTCAACCTGAGATGCATTAAGGAAGAAAATGCAGCCGTTGTGTTTGTCCTATCCTGAAATTTGTGTCTGTTTAGTGGAAGTTGGTTTGGACTACACTGTTAGAAATTAATCAGAATACGATAGTTAACCTCTTCCATGTGGGAAATTGGTTTGTATAAGATGTGGCAATCTTTGACGTGGCAGTTTGACTTTTCTTGTGCAGCTGCTGCTCATGGTCATCGTAGAGGTGCTTAGCATAGTTGTTACTTGAGATAGGGTTAGAGGATGAAAAGATTTCCCTGAAAAAAATGCTCAGATGTTTCAGGAAGCTCCTTTTTTCCATAAGGACATGAAGGTGTTGAGAATATTTTATCTAAATCTGGTAATGTGTTTAGTTGCAGAGAGTTACAATAGGTGAACAGTCTTGACTCTTTCATCATCAGTGTCTTCAGGCTTAGAGACAAACACAGTTACAGGAACGACTCGCCTGTAAACTGCCAGTGAAAGCCTCTGCCATGTTCCTGCTGAGCAGCAGAGAAACTGATGGACAGCAGCGTTGATCCAGTTTAGTCAGGGTGTTTTACAAAAAAGAAACCGCTATTGTAAAAGATACTGTTACATACAACAGAGCAAACGAACAAACTCCTGGAGAGGGTGGGGAAGGACTAGGATGACTCTTGTGTAAACAGTCCTTGTTGGGGCAAACGCTCTTGTTTAGCTGGTGGGAATGTTCCCAGGAGGGAAGATGGTTGGAAATATAACCTTTAAAAAAACGTCTCTGCCTATGCTAATGTACATACCTGTGCAGGTTATCTATCCTTTTGAGATCTGCTTTTTACCTTCCCACTTAAATTTTCCTTTAGGTTAGATTTTCTGAGAATCTTAAAATCTCATCTACAGTGAGCTCTTATTGCAGGGTAAATTTCATAAAGGACTATTGATTTTTCTCTTGGAGTGGTTTTTTGAAGGGTGGTAGAGTTTCAGCTTCAGCCCCACCCCTCTCACTACCAAAAGGCTTATTTGTACCTCCTGACACCCAGTTCATTTAATTCTAATGGGTTATCTCTTACCCTGCCTTCTGACTTAGTTTTGCTGCTCTATAGTCAGTTGTGAAAGCTTAAGAATTGCTGTATCATTTAAGATGTTTTTGAGAATATGGATTCCACTACAGAAGGCATAAATCCAGTTGAATAGTATAATTTGTGGGTCTCATCTGGTTTGTTGTCAGTAGAGACTTGTTAGATTACAAAATCCAAACTATGGCTGAGCTGAAAAGGCATTTAATAATAATATATTCTTCTTAGCCCAACTTCTTCCTGCTTAAGTGTAGATTGTGGTATTGTGTGTTAAACTGGTTTTGCCCTGCTCATGCTGCCAAGCCATGCTGTGGTCTTGGGAGATCACACCAGTGTTTAAACCATGCATGTGTTTCTAAGCTGCTCAAGGCCTTGTGTTGACATGGTCCTCCACGCCAGTCTTCTTTGATTCCCTCAGATTTGAATTGCAGGCTCCCAGAATTACTTCCTGGCTATTTTGAGAAACCCTTGGTCCTCACACCAGAGTATTAGACTGTGGTGTTGAGGAAAGATTTATGCAGCTGGATTTGTACTATTCTGAAAGGGAAAGGATAACTTGTTGCCAAGCCAAATATTGTCATTATTTTTGGATTACTTGCAAAAAGCAGCCAAAAACATTGTATAAGGGATAAATGGTGGACTTCAGGCTAATATTTTTCCATTAAGAATTTATTTTTTTATGCTTCCTGTCATCAAGATACAGTGCTTTTGAATGTAGCTTGTTTTCAGATGTATGGCTCCGAGAATTGTTTTCTTGCAGTCGGACATTTGCAAATGTGCATCAGGTTTGAAAACTGTCTCATGTGTGTAAGCACTTCCTTTGGAAATGCAAACTGAACATGTTAGCTAATGATTTCGTGTAGTCCAAGCAGACTGAAAAGCAGTCTTGTGCTATGTTTCCCTTGAATAGTGCATCTGAAAAAACTTGTAGAAGGAACCCCATGATGAGATGACTTTTGTTGCTTTAAGGTTCTCTATTGATATTTGTCAGCTTTGCATTGTATTTTGCGTAATTATCTTCAGTTGACTGTCAGGTTAAAAAAGATTTCATTGCCATATGGACTGTAGCTTGGATTTTTTTTATTGTTGTTGTTGCTTATATTAATATACTTTTTTCTACTAGAACTTAGAGATACCTGACAGCTCTCTTTATGAGAAGTTACTACAGGTGACAACCACTAACACATTACTAATTACAGTGGCTCCCCTTCTGTTTTGGGTCACTTCCATGGCAGATAGTTGATATGAAATGGCTACTGTGGCTGATACATAAACAGCTAAAGGAAAATAGGATTCCCCTTCAGAACTATGCTAAGGTTATGATTTTATACACCAGTTTTGAATGACTACTTTGAAACAATGTTGGGCTTCAAGTGTCTTGCAGAATTGTGGATTCAAATGAGAAATACCTGCTTGTTGAGTAATAGTCTGCTTGTCAGTTTTTTGTGTATGGCTCAGTACAAGGCTGTGTCAGAATTGCAGTACCACCAAAATTACCTTGTTTAAATGCAACTGTTGTACAAAAGTGAATGTTATGTTGAGTGAGAAATTTCTGTTTTCTAATTTATGGAGGAAATAGTTTTCTTGGGAGCAAGCATCCATAAATGTAATATATTTCATAATTTTGAAAAGGCTTATTAATCATGGGACATGAGAAAAATGAAAGTGATTCATTCTCCAAAGATTTGTTTAGCGTTTATTATTACAAGTATAAAATTTTGCTTTAAATGGAAATGCTTCTTCAAAAACTTAGTATTAAACTTCTTACTAAAACTCAGTAGTTTAAAATGCTGGATAAATATCTAAAATGGCAAAGATAGAAATTTCAGAGAGAGATTATTTTGAAATATGCCAGTGTAATTTTGAGCTTCTCAAGTGCAGCCCTGAATTTTCTCATTTTCACTGCAATTCATATTTTGTGAAACTTCTTGGATAGGTTATATTTAAAGCTACATTCACTTGCCTGAATAAGTCAAGTAAATATTTTGTCATTTAAAATTATATAGATCTGCTTACGTTAGTGTGCCATTTAAAATGAGACCCCATTGAGGTAACCATGCAGGTATTTGTGTTGGTATGACAGTAGTGAAGTGGGGTATCTGTGTACTGTACCCGCATTCTGTGCTGAGCAAAATCACACGGACTTCCAGAAATAAGCAATGGTTTTTAAGAGCAGCTTTATTTAATGTTGCAGCAGCAAGTGTCATTTGTACCATATAATTATGTAAATTGGGTGCTAATAAATACTATTTTTCAACATTTTGCATTGTGTTCATAATTCTGCATTTTATCACAAGATACGTGTGGTTTTGGAGTGAGTGTTAGGAGGGGGAAGTGCATTAAGACTAAGACAAGTAGACTTGTTTGGAGGGACTTGAGGTAACTCCACGTGAAATTCCTACTGAACTGTGCAGCGTGTTACTGTTCACAGGAGTGCCTTGGTTTTTCTGTTCTCCGTACGTCTTGGTTTTGTGCTGCTCTGCCAGCTTGGCTCTGTTGGCACGCCACGTCTTCCCGTGCGCTGAGGCACGTGGTTGCTGTGTGGGGGTGAATGGGGCTGAGCAGACACGCGGAGTGGGTGCGGCTGTGCAGGAGCTGCTCGGTCAGCGGGCATTGTTCGCAGCCAGACACGTGGCTCTTCCCCAGGACAGCGTTCATTCAATGTAAAAATAAACACGTGGCTCTGCCCCTGGGGAGAGGATGAGGGAGAGCAAACCACACATCACAGATGGCAGCCGCCTTGCTGCAGGAAGGTGCTCAGAATGGCACGGTGAGGGGGTGGCAGGAGAACCTACACAGAACTGAGCAGAACAAGTTGTTGTCAGTGAGCCCATCCTGGTTTTTCTGAGCTTGTAGGTGGGATAAGCGAAGTTCTCATCTTTTCTTGGTAGGTATAAAATAGCCTGATTTGGTCCTACTCATCTTCCTGCTTCATGTGAAGGAAGGAATCGCTTTATGAATGGACAGTACAATCTCATTCACCCCAGTGTGAATGCCTCTAGAAGATTGCTGAGGTAGGGGTAAAGATTTAGTGAATAATTTTTGAGTGACCCTCAATTGTGGGAGGCTTTCTTAACATGCTTATGGGTTTGCCAGTGAACAAGACACAGCCCCATGATGATTTGCGTGTGAGAAAAGTGAGTATACTTGGTGATACAGTGGAACTTCTACAATTTCTTGTGCTTAAAAAGAAGTAATTTCTATGACTCCTGGAGTTCTTGAACTGCGTTATCAGAGTTCTCATTAGAAATCAGAGAGGGGGTTAAACTGGTGTTAAGAAAAACAACATGTTTCTTGCCGTTCAGAAAGACTTGACAGTTGATTGTGAGCAGTGTTGCTGATGCAGTGCTAAAACTTTCCTTCCCCCTCCTCCCCCAGTTTAACAAGGAAAAATGACTACTTTGAGAAATTTGAAGCATTGATCTGCATAGATGTACATTTGTAATGTTTTCAATATGTAGGTGACTTAGCAAATGTAAATGGCCTGGTATTGTCTAAGATGTCTCAAAATGAGATGGGAATGGAAAAGGGGACCAAGTTGTTTCCATAGTGTTGCTCATGGACAGAGAAAAATAGCTAGCAGAGTGATAGTGACTTTGTTCAACCACGAAGTAATTTAAGGTATGTATACTACAGAAAAGTGACTTAAATTTGGTGTCTAGGTAATATTTCTGATACTACTTACTGCTTGCTTTGACTTACTAAGTAGATAACATGGATAATTTTCTGCGGGGTTACAGGTAGGGCGTTAAATCACTAAATGTGTTTAGGTTGGGTTGATCCTGGCTGGATGCTTAACTCCAGAGCTTTTCCTGGTTACTGGTATGGTTCCCCTTGTGTGCTGGAGAGCCGTGGGGAAAGGAGTGCGAGGAGGAGGGGGAAGCTTGTCTGCACACCTGTCAGCAGCAGCCATGGAGAAACTCTCCTCTCGCCGAAGCAGCAAAGCAGCAGCGGCTGAGCAGCAGGAGGTGCACACTGTGGGCGATGCCTGCTGTGCAGGGTGGCACAGTGACAGCAGAAATGCCATGTCCTGCTCTGGGGAAACAGGACTCCGAGTTACTGCTCTTTGAAGAGATGGCTGAACTCTTATTTGAATTTGGTGGCTCACTGAAAATATGAGTGGCTAATGCTGATACTGAGCTCTGCCAAGGCTTCCAGAGCATGGATGTCAGTAGGTATTTCCAGGTGGGTGTTCTTCATTGTGATTGCTGAGCACTGATAAGCCACCAGCCCAACTGTGAGTGCAAAGATGCTTGTTTCTTAGGGAGAGAGTGATCAGACAACACCCTCTGGATGTGTATGCAGTGACTAGTTCAGACAGCTCCCATCTCTTCTTTTCGGGATGCCTCTGCCAGACAGCAGGTTCCACTGCGCTGGTCAGACACACGAAACTATGTGGCCGAGCATCAAGTGACTGGACATCTAGGTCCTCTTTTGATTCAATACCACATCTAGAAAGTGTGTAGAGCCTGTGTTATCTGTGTAGAGCCTGTGTGTAGAGTGTTATTTTTTTTCAGCTTCCAAAAGAAGTCTGATTCCAAATAAGACATGATCTTGCAGACTTCAGAAAGTACATATGATTTTGATGCCCTTCAGTCATTAGGCTCTGCTTCAGTGACTGATTCCTCTGACAGGTAATTTTGTGGTAGCTCACTCTAAGGATCTTTTTCATCTGAGCATGAAAAAGGACAACACTGAAGCACCCGGGGCTTTGCCAGTCTTGCTAGGTCTTCCATAAAGTAGTAATAACCTCAGCTGTGTTTCAGACACTAAAATGGCATGGGGCTGTATTTGCTGTTTATTTTTTAACCCCGTATGAGATGACATGCGCTGCATGTGCCTTCAGGACAATTTTATTGCAAAAGATATAGCAACTCATGTTGATAAGCTCAAAATAGCTTGTATATGTTACAGAAGGAGTTCTGCTTTCTTCAAACAAATATACGCCTTTGAACATTTATCTATATATGTAAGTTATCTTGTTTTTTTTTTAATAAAACAGTATTTAGAGACTTTAGTAGGCAAGTAATTTGGTTGCTCTGAAAGGTAAAGGTTAAGAGAAGTGTGTTCTGTGATTGCTTTTCTTAATGGAAGGGTGTATTCTTAAAAGTTTTGAGGCTTCCACTTAAGTTTACGGTGTTTATGAATAAGACATCTAAGTTTAGATAAGAGTCGGATTAAACCACTTTCACACTTCTGATTTTTGACAATTTCAGGATCATCCCAAGAAGTGAATAAAAATGCATTGAGAAAGAAGCACCATAGTAGTTCTGTAAACTTAAGATAAACCATTTGAACAGCAACAAACCCTGAAGTGCCCTTTATAAATGCTTGACAAAAGACAGCTGTGCAACTTTCCTGTGAAAAAGCATTTGAAAGCTTAATGTCATTGCTTGAAGTTTAAGCTTTAGGAAAAAATTATATCCCATATGCACATATCCCTTATGCACATCCTAAAGAACATTTGTACTCTAGCTGTTCCTAATGTCTTGGCCATCACTGCTGTGCTTTTGGCAGAGCACAAGTGAAGCACTGGGGAGTCTCTGCAGGGTACCAATCTTTGGTGCTGCAAGAGCACATTCAGTATGGAGAACAATATGTGGTGGTGAGCTGCTGCGTTAAAAATTAGACCACAGTATGAAGAGTGACCGTAAGTTAGGCTTTAGGCCTTTTTCTCAGGTAGCCCCAAATCAAGCCCCAAACGAACAGGTTTTCAGACAATGAATCTGGTGTCTGAACTGAAGTCCCCAGTAAATTCAGTTTATGGGTTTGAGTTTTGTCCAGCCCATGTAATGTCCCTTGTTGACAGAGAAAGATGTGTTCACCAGAATGGTAGTGAGGAGCTGGGCCAGGAGATGGGGGATATCAGGAGTTGCTCTGCTCATGCCTAACTGTCTCCTCAATAGTTTTTTCAAGCCAAGAAGCTATTGCTGTGAAGTGCAGCAGCACAGATTAGTGGTAAAAATTCTGCATATGAATACATTTGTGGAAGCTGACAGTGTCCTGTGCTTTCGGTCTGGGTAGAGTGGTTGAATTGATGATATTCAGTTAAAGCTGAAACTTACTGTTTCTTCTGAGGGGAAGCGATGGACTTTCACTGTGTAAAACCACTGTTTCATCCAGAATTGGTTTTGATAACCTCTTGAAAGGACCCCAGCCTGGCTTATGTTACCCCCCCAGGGGGATCATGCAGAATCTGCTGTTTTCATTAATTTGCATTATGCTTACTTAGTTGACAGGTTTTGAGCTACTTCAGTCATATTTCCAAACATAACGATTTAAAAAATTGTGCTACTTTTGCTGATAAAATGAGTTTCCCTTTTAGCAATTCAATTAGAATTTATGTGGCTAATAAATATCTTGGCTCATGGTTATTAAAACTATAAATGCTGTTAAAAGCTTGATTTGCAAGTAATACGGTAAATTTGAGTTTTAATTTCTTTCCGTTTCCTGTTAGTTCCACAAGCCTGGCTTTATTGCTGTAAGGGGTGTGAACACTCATGTTTTTATTGGCTTCTTTGATAACTTCGCTTTATGAATGTATTTTCTTAAGTGATACTGGATGGAACATAACCAGCAACTGCTGCTTCCTAAATAAAGTGCAGTTTTTTGGTCCTCGTAGTGTGTCCCTCCTCCCTCACTAACTAGTGACATGGGTAGTTCTCCACTTAAGAAACCCCTTTGTGTTCTGACTGATCCAGGGCTGTAGTAAGTGTGTTTTGAAATCAATCCATAAAAGAGAAGTCAATCCTAAGTTTGAGGGAGAGTGTCTGTAAATGCTTGAAATTCTGCTTTTCCCAGTGTATAATACAGAACTTCAGATAATTCCATCTTAAATCCTGTTAATGGCTCTTGAAAAGCTCTCCTCACACTAGGGACTGCTGTTCTGAGTGTTGGTTTAATGACAGAGTGGTGGGTCTTAAATGCTTTTCCGATTGTGAGCAACTTAAACTCACAATTTTTCTCAAAGAGTCTCCTGTGTCCTGGCAACACTCCTGTGGTCCTGCACGCCTTGAGCTACCCAAGAGTCAAGGATGAAGCTGAGGGGAAAAGAGACTTCTCAAGATCAAGTGTTGTAGGAGGCTAGATTCCAGTTCCTGCATGTTGGCTGCCTTGTGGGTTTGAGGCTTTATTGGGGTTGGCAAAGGGTTGTAGGGTTCCGGGGCTTGAACCTTTCCTGTCACTTGCTTTCCAGTTTCTCAGGGTTTGGATAAATCCCAATGCTTGAGTTTACACTAGCTGAAGCTTAACTTACTGACAAGACAGCAGTATGGAGAGA
The DNA here is from genome assembly GCA_013397845.1 of Melanocharis versteri. Lineage (NCBI taxonomy): Eukaryota > Metazoa > Chordata > Aves > Passeriformes > Melanocharitidae > Melanocharis > Melanocharis versteri. The sequence goes on along the minus strand of VZTG01001880.1, from coordinate 109,610 downwards.
GTACCTCCTTTTAAGAAGGTACTCAAATTGAGTTGTGTTCCCCCTCCAAAAGAAGCATCTGGTATTTGAGCCCTGATCTGCATGTCATCTGGTGAGCAGTGCCACATGAGGTGTTTCCACCACAGCAGCTCAGCAGCCTGGCCCCTCCCTGAAGGGACCTGGCCACTTCAGGGAGCAGGTGGCACGTTCTAAGGAACTTGCATGCGTCCAAAGGTGAGAATTGGGCAAGCTGGGGCTCTGAGCTGGGGCTCTGTGCTGGAAGCAGCTCTTCAAACAGCTGCAGTTATTTCCTCCATGTTTACTGCTTCTTCTGCTATCCAGCTAAATCAGAGTTTCTGATGCCCACAAGGAAAAAAAATAAAAATCAACACTTTACACAGAGCATTATCATGCATAGAGACAGAGCTGCAATCAGCCTTGCTGACTGGAAAGCGCCAGAGGGAAACACCTCCGGTGTTTCTTAAACCAAGAGCTGGCATTATTCCTGTGGCACTTGGCATGCCTTCAGCACAGCGCCAAGGGTCCTGCCTTGCTTGAGTCCATCAGTTCCGTGGCTGGGAATTAAACTCTGTGCAAATGTTTTGGATGAGCTGATTAACATAGCGGTAGAGGTTGTCAAATTCATCCACAAAGAAGGAATGCTCCTTAGCAGGGTCTGATGCGATGGCTTCCAGTTCATCTGGGGCTGCCCAAGCAACTCCAACGGAATAAGCAATGACTCCTGGAAAGAAACCCAAAGTTTAGAATAAGCATGAAAGTTTTCATTGCAGTAAATCTAATTTAAGACCAATATTGCAAATGTAATTTCCAGGCCACAAAAAAATGGGCAGTGAGTTTCAGTGCTCTCTGTATAAAATAGGTGTTTTCAAATTGGAGGAAAGTTCTAGCTTGTGCTTTGGAAGTACCTTTTGCCAACAGCAAAAAGGTTTAAACAATAGTGAAGCATTTGCTCTGGGTCTAAACAGCAGGCTCTGGAACAACAGGATCTTGTTCCAGTGCAAACATGTTGGAAGATACATGCCTATCTTGACCAGAAAGTCAAAGGAGTCCTGTGTTGCTAAGACAGCACAAATCCCTTGAGATCTCCTAGGCATAGCTGCATTTGTGATGATTTAGAATTTTTTTTTTCTGAATTTCCTTATTCAGCTATTAAACAGATGCTAATCCTGTTGGAGCTCAGTGGGACCCCAGGGAAAAGTACTACTCTTCCTTCATAAGGTTTCATCCAGTGCCTTCAAATTATAGCAAACTGCATTTATCTGACCTGGGTAGGTGCTAAGGCATGAGGGGAGAGCAGGGAGTGATGGAAAACCTTACCATTTTGGTGAGCTGCCATGGCTGGCACGCTGACATCATCGTAGGACCTGCCATCTGTGATGAGAATCATGATCTTCCTCTTGTTGGGTTTGGACTTGCTGAACAGCTGCTCCGAGGCGTAGCTGATGGCTGCTCCCGTGCTGGTGCCCCCACTCCAATAACTGATCCTTTTGATAGCGTTCAGCACGTCCTGCTTCGTGCTGTACTTGTCAAAGCTGAACTCCAGCCTCTGCTCGTAGGTGTACTGCACAGCCCCGATGCGCGTGTCGGTGTCCGAAATCTCGAACTCCTTGCTGATGTTGGCCACAAACTGCAGGACCGTGCGGAAGTTGCCGGTGCCCACGCTGCTGGAGCCGTCGATCACGAAGCCGATGTCGGCGGCGTTGAGGCACGTCTTGCTGCAGGCCAGCCGCTCGGTGTCACACACCCGCTTCACCAAGGGCTGCACCACCTTGTGGAGGCTGAACCAGCTGGGCACGTTGAGGGAATAGAAACCATTTGTCCTGCACACTGCCTGCAAGGCAACACGAGGACAAATGCCATGGAAATTCAGTCTGCCTGTTTCTGCTGGGGTATGTAGCTCAATTGTAAATATAGGCTCCCGGAAAGAGCAATGCTGGAGTCTGAAATGGCCTCTCCTGCAATCACCATCTGCTTCCCTGGGAAATGATGTCAGTGTAACATCACAGATACTTGTGTAATGTGACAGTTTTTCCTGCCTTTTTTTAAACCGTGGGATGGAGCTGATATTATAGTAGTGAAAGAACTGTAATAAGCAAGTTTGCCACCTGTCAAGCTTTTTTACGTGAGTTACGTTGGGAAAAGCATCCAAGTCACCGAGCTGCTCTTAGCGTGGCTCCCACGGACATTACAGGAGCCTGCGTGTTTGCCAGGTAGCAACTTCAACTCCCATCATTCAGGACAACAGGGAAGGTTTTGCCTGCTGACAAACCCTACTACCTTGAAGTGAAACCTGGGGCTTAAGCTGAGGATAACTTGGTTCATACCCTTCTAAGCAGAAAAAACCCAGGCTCGTTGTGTTGGCTCTGCCAAATAGTTTAAAAAAAAATCTTTAACTTTTATAAGTAAATATTCATAAGGGCCAGATCTACGGGAGGCTTCTATAGGGTTAGTGGGAGTCAGGTGAGCACAGGTGGGACGTAGGGCTGGCACAGAAGAGGATGTGGGAGAAGTCAAGGGGTGGAGGAGGGGAGGGGTGGGGTGAGGAGGGAAGTGATGCAAACAGGCTGGATCAAATTGTCTTTGGCTTTAGTGCCTTTTAAATGCCGATTCCTCAGTTCTCTGGGTAAGAATATTTTGTTAAGCCAGGCTTTATCTGTCAGTTTTGTGATGGTGTGTGTATCTGACTGTTTTAAAAAGACCAAGGCACTGGTCTTGACTTGCGTAAAGCCTCACAGCTCCAAGGGAGTTACAGTTCCCTCCAGTCTGGGCTCCTCATGGTGTCCTGCTCTCATTTGCTCCTCTTACTGTCTCACTTCTATTTTAGTGTTAGATGCAGCAGTATCAAGTCACCAATCCCTCCTTACCTTCCTGTTCTGAGCCCACTCTACTCTCACTTTTGCTGTGCCCCTGGTAGGTTTGCAGAGTTTCACTGTAGCTTTGCTCTTTTAAGAACATTAGATGCAAATGAGACTACAGTCCAATTATATGCTGACCAGAGACAGTGCAGGTGTTTGGAGCAGCTCTGAAACTCGTAGGAGATTATTTCATGGCAGAGTAACCCAGCTCAGATGGGAATCTGTTTTCTGAAAATACCAGATAACTCAACCCTGTTTCCTAAGCCCAGCCTAGTCTGCCACTTGGTAGATATCTCCTGCCCTAACTGGGTGCCAGCTTGTCCTGAAGCACTGTTGATCAGACAGCTACTGTTGGTGCCAAATACAAATCAATCAAGGCTTGCTTTTCTTTTTTTGCTGCACATGGCAGAGATTTACTCTTTTTCCAAGATTTACCATGAAGTCCATAGCAGCAGAAACAAATAACTGAAAAATAACCTTCATTAACAGTGGAAAGAGAAAGTTTGAGTTATCCAATATAGCTGAAAAACTAGGATGTGCCTGTGTTGGGACTTTGCCAACCTTCGCTTGTGTGGGACCTGTCTGTAAATGCAATGTTGACATTAGGCTGACAGGGCTCCTCACCCTTTCCCTAGTGGGAGATGCACAGCAGGAGGTTCATGGGAAAAACAATTCCAAATTGCACAGGCTGCAATTGTACTTTGTCACGCTACTGTGTATTTGGTAAACCGCTCGTCTCAGTACAACTGCAGGTGTGTGCTCAGGTTTAGTCTGTCAAAAGCCATTTGCTTGGTGATGTACTTCAAACCAGAACTTTACTGACTTCATCCTCTTTTGGACCTCAGCATTACTGCCTGGTTTTTGTACAGAAAAATTCAAGACAGTATGTACAAGAAGGAAAAGAAATAACCATAAGTGTTAAGAAGGAAAGGGAAATGCCCTGAATGAAGTAGGTTGGAAAGTTTATTCAGAGCCAAGCTCCTGGTCAGACTCAGCCCACTAAGTACCTTGTCCACAAAGTTCGGTTCAATGACGTTCTGCTTTTCACTTTGAGCAGCTGCTTCAACAGTGACAAAGAAAATGTTGATCCCTGATTCTCTGGCCAGCCTGGAGGCCTCTTCCACTCGGTCGGTTGGCCACCCGTCCACCATCACTACAACCACGTTGGGTGCTCCGCCTCGGTTTCCATTAGCATCCAAAAAGAAGTTTTTGTTAACATATGAAAGTGCCTTCCCTGTAATAGAAGAGGAGTTGAGGAGGAGTTATGGATCTGGAAGCACTCTGTCTGATAATATCCCATATAATAGTAGGCAGAGAGCTGACTCAAGTGTTGGAGGCTGCAGAGAGCTGGGGAAAGCAGTTTCTGTGGCTCTGTGGGCAGGAGGGGAGGCCACTGCTGCTGGTGCCAGTGCTTCCTGAGCCTTCCTGCACTGAACCCCCTTCCCATGCCCCGGAGAGGCTGGGGGTGATGAGCTGGGTTAGCAAGGATCCCCAAAGCATTGATGGGAAGTGCCCGCAAGGAGACAGGTATGGATTTGCAGTGCCTGGGATCAACACATGCAGGTCAGGGTGGGAGCCCTGCTCTCTCACCAGCCCAGCCTCAGCACTAAGCACTGTTCGGTCACAGCCTCTCTATCCTGTGAGGAGGTGTGGGCTTACTATAGCCCAGGCTCTGAAGCCCTCCTTGAGCTGAGGATGTGCAAGCAGCCCCATCACCTACCAACATTGGAAAGTCCCCCTTTCTGTTGAATTTTCTCAATGGCATTCCTTAGATCCTTGGAGTTGGCATAAGTTTTTAAGTTAAATTCTGTGGAAGGGTCATCACTAAAAGGAGAAATTAGAGCAAATGTCAGTGTTTTGCTTCACATACAACACAAAAGCCGTAGGACTGGTCTGTGCTACCTGGCTCCTGAGTGCCAGCTGGAGTGAGGCCTTTAGCAGGTATCAGCCGTAGAGTTACAGCTTCCAGAATGTGCAGTCGTGCCCTGTGGCACTGGGAATGTCTGGGAAACTCTTACCCATACTGAACAATGCCCATCAGAGGACCAGCGCTGCCGATGCCAAGGGCTTGAGCCACGTTACCAAGGAACCGCTTCTGGAGCTGAAAGCGGCGTTTGCCAATGCTCCAGCTCCCATCCATTAAGAAGGACAAATCAACCTTGCAATCTGAGGAGATAAAGAAACACGGAAGATATTTTTAGTCCTTTCTGATTGCTGTGCTTCTTGCAAGCAGCAAAGGCCTGAAAAGTCTGCATCTAGTGACTTGTCCTGCTGTGTAAACTCCACAAAAAAGCCTTTGACAGGTCACAGCTGGGAGCTCAAGTCTGTCCTACTCGTTGGTAAACACAGTCCTTGGCATGACTTTGTCCCGTAAGACATCTGAGCTTGGCTGTGTGACAAAAGGGCAAGAATCTTGTCACAGGGGTCAGTCTGGGAGCACTACATTTTGGGGGCCGGGGAGGTCCACCCCACAGGAGCAAGCTGACTTGTATATCCTGTGCCCTCAGAGCCACAGCTTGGGCTCAGCATGCTTTATCTGCAGCCCAGAGGTGATGGGAGTTTGTAAAACCAGCCATGGTGCCTGGATTTTGTGGTCTGGCCACCTGCAGAGCACAAACTAAGGGCGTTTCCTCGGTGACACTTTTGTGGACTTAATTGATATGATAGACGTGACAGGAAGAATTACTGTGTTAATGTTGCTCAGAAGGGAGGGAAGTTCCCAAAATGTGTGATGCCTGGGATGTGCCTCAGGGGAAGGACACCGTGGGGTCTCTTCAGGGTGATTGCAATCCAGGATTACTGACAACTATCCTGGCAGCTCTGCACTTCTGAATGAGAATTGTTCATCAGTTTCCTTCTGGGCTGGAGCTAACATCAAGGATGGTGATTTTGCTTGGGATGTTCAGGCTGAGTGGGGGCTGTTCTTTTGCATGTTGTCGTAGCCTTGTACCCGTGTGTGCAGCAGCAGCAGTGTGCTGTTGTGTGTTTCCTCTCTGGGCTAAAAGCAATGTTCTACAAAAGGTATGCTCAAACAAACTCTTCCCTTTCATTACACAGATGAACCTCATCTTTGTGCTGCAAACGCTGTCTTCATCACTGCCAGGCTGCCTTCACGTTTCTGCAAGTTAGTGGTGAAACATTCATCTTTGGTCTGCGACTGGGAGTGGGATCAAAATTTGGCTTAACTAGAGCGCTAATTAACATTTTCCCCTTCTGGCGTCTGGGTCATCCCCATCTCTTGATTTCCCTCTGATGATGCCTCCTACCAATCAGACTGTTCAAAGTACTGTGTTTTAATCATTAGGTAGCCCGAAGGCTACAAAGCGCCAATTGTTCTTAGTGGCTTATGCAACTGCCTCCCATCTCATTACCTTCAATTTTTTCTCCCATAGCTGTCTCTTTTTTCTAATTCTAATAATGCTGAATTACAGGAGCGTGACTGAGAACCGTGTCCGCTCACAGCAGATCGTGAGGCAAGGTCGGGAACCCACAACAAATACCTCAATTAACAGCCAAGTTTTCCTGAATTTCTTGTCCTTCAAAGGAACTAGTTCATGAGATCTATATGCGGAAAGTGGGCAGTTTGTTAGCCAGCAGGGTCTGGGGAGGCAAAGATTTACATACACTTATAGACAGAGTTGGTTTCTGGGGAGGATTCACATTCAGTGCTGGGACATGAGAGGGACACTTCAAGAGCACAGACTAAAGGTGCTTCATAGGGAGGTGAGCACTTTCTAATTTGTAGGGAGGCGAGATCCGAATTAGGGCTTTTATGGTCCTAGAGTTATCAATGGGATGAAAATTTTGTTTCTGGTGTGACTTATTTCAGTTTAACTGCTGGAAACACAGCTGTCCTTGCTGGCGTCTCCACTGCACCGAGCTCTGCTTTCCTGCAGTACAATGGGGTCTATAGGGCAGAGTCTTCCCCTTTTCTTCTTCTTTCCCTTATTTCTGTGTCAGTTTCAGGTGTATTTGACATCTTTGATAGGGAAAAGAATACTTTAAATATTAAGAGGAGTGCCTGGGAATACGGAGACATTTGGTTCAGTAGTTACTGTAAAGAGTCCAGAGAGAGTTCAGCTGCCCAAGGATGGGCAAGAGAGGACCCAGGCACTGTTGGAAGGGTGAACCCTGTCTTTGGGGTGGCTTCTGATGAAGAGGTGGCAGGCGAACCCATCTCTCCACTCAGAACTTGTTTTCTCTTTCTTCTGCTACTTTGGGCCTCATCTAAAGACTAGCTGGTGGGTAAATCTGCCGTTATAAAAGGCTGTAGGAGATTTTGTTTTCAGAGTAGGGGAACCTACATTTCCTCTCTGAACTGGAGGGGTCCTTGATGCTCCCTCTGCATCCTCTCTCTCCCGGCTGTGGCAGGTGTTGGGTCCCTTTCTCAGGTGGTTTCCTTCTCTCCCACCTGCTGCTGTGGGAAGGGTGCCTGCACACAGCATAGCCACGGGAGCCTGCTCTGGTCAGCAGGGCTCGCTCATCTAACCCTGGCTGCAGCACACTGGATTGCTGTCCTCTGCCACCAAAGTACCTGAGTGAAGAAGCTCTGCACCCTGGGAGCATGGAGCTGATACTGCCTGGGAAGAGGTGCTGGGGAGCAGCCACTATCTCGCTTCCCAGGTAAGCTAAATTTTGGCTATTATTTCCTTCCCTATTGAAGCAAAAACCAATTCTGTGTATAAGAGGGATCAGTGGAGTGTTCTCACTCTTTGTCTGCAAGGGAAAAATGTGCTCCTGGATTTTCTTGGGCTTTATTGAAAACTTACCTTTTGCTATTTAATTTGGATGCATTCTAGCAATATGTAATTAATGATGTCGCTTAATTGTGAAGTTAATTCTGAAGTACGTACTCTGATTCCCCTGGGAGATGGATTCCAGTGGCTTTGGATTCAATTCTTCCTTTGAAATGAAGCCTAAAGAGAGAAAGGAAAGGATCTATCAGTGTGTGCTTGGTGGCTGCCCTTGCTCTGTAAGGAAATGGACAATAGGGTCACTGCAGAGACCCCCTGGCCTGAGGATTGATGTGGGAGGGAAACGAGGATGGGGAGGATATCCTTGGAGCTTAACTTTTTTCATCTACATCGCTCCTGGGGTAAAACAAGAGCAGAGACATTTCTAGGAACGCCACCAAAATCTCTCCTAGCGCCAGCTTTGAGGTGCTCCTCTTTGGGAGTCAGTCCCCCAGCTGCAAGGGCTTGGGAGCATCATGCACAAGTGGTGGGCTCCCCAGGAGCAGAGGCTGGTGGCCATGGTGTGGGATGGTGACTCCCAGCAGTTTTCCCCTGAGAACCAGCAATGCCACCCTGCTGGCTCACTGTGCTTTACAATGAGCTGCACAACGTCCAAAGTGGATGAGCAACAGATTTATCGTGTTGTTTTCTGTCTGGAGAGGAAGGCACAGGCAGCGACTCACTCCAGCTCATACAGCTGGGGGAGCAATGCAAGCCACAGCTCTTCAGGTGCCCCCAGAGGTTTGGGTTATTTTGCATAGCAAAAAAGAGGGTAACAGAGAGGTACGGATAAGTCAAGGGAAAGTCTCCTGGGTCACTAGTGGATTCTAGCGAAGTATTTGGGTGGTAGCAGCCTTGAAAACATGAATTGATGTCCTTGGAAAGGCACTGACTCACAGGACACCATCATGCTGGCATCAGAAGGTCTGAAAATGCTGGACTTCACTCATGACTTGAATGAGTCTGGCAGGACTCTCCTACAGTCCAGCATCTTTCTTCCAAGCAAGGGCAAAGAGCTGTTTCTTTTCAGTACAGCATGACAAGATTAAAGGGATTTAGCTGGGATAATCCTCAGAAGAGACAGCAATGATCAGACAAGCTACAAACTGAACACTCACCAGGAAAGCTGTTGGTCTAAAGAACAGCAGAACAGCTTATTTTTGTAAACTGCGTCTTAGATTTTATAAGAAAAGTAGGAGGAAGACTTCCTTAAATCTTCATCACCAGATAAGTTGAGAAAAGACTACAGACTTCAGAGAAACAGTGAAAAGGTAATTTTAGAAAGTGTGAGCTTTATAAAGAAAAGTATGAGAAATTACTAGGCACCACAGAGTTTCTCTCCACAGCAGCCAGCCATGAGCAAGCCAAGCATGAGAGCATCAGTGTATGTAAAGGGACATCAGGGAAGATCACTGCCTAAATATGATGGGAGGTGTAGCACCCTAAGATGTTGCTGAAGGTATTATGGACCAAGCCATAATAATGCAGAGTACTGTGAAGAAAACGGAGGGAAGTACCAGCTCCATCCCCCTCTCTAACCACTTCTATTTCTATTCCAGTTAAGTCTAAAAATTCACGTCTCATAATTGTCAAATACAACCTTTTTGTGTCCTTCTAGCTGCATGCTGAAAGCTGCACATAGTTTTGGGTCAGGGGCCATGTTTGTATTGACTCTGAGTATGCAGTACTGGTGTAAAGCTGGCCTGATTGGTACCTGATCCCCGCCGGGAGGCTTCAGCACACGGCAGCGTCCGTACCTGACAGAAAGGGTGCTTTGGCTTCTCAGTTTGAATTCAGCTGCCAGTGAAGAAAGTTTCTACCGCAGGGACTAAACAGATCTGCTAAATCAGCGCCAAAGCAGTGATTTCCTTCTGCTTTGCTTGTCTCCAGGCAGCTGCTGTTGCCTGTTGCTGGAGCCAGGACGTGGAGCTAGCTGGAGCACTGGGCTTGGCCTTGTATGGGAGCCCGTGGGGCCACCTGTGAGTGAAGCAGGCAAAGGGCACAAGGAGTTGCCCTACTTTGTTTACGGCAAGAGTTGCTGATCGCTTTGTATGTTTTGTTTGAGAATTTCCCTGCTATGTCTGGCCAGGTTAGGAGAGCCCCGGGGCTGATGTTGCTTTTTGTCACTGTGTATGTGGTGCCTGCAGTGCCTGCAGACCTGCATGCAGCCTCCCTGTGCTCCTGCCCAAACTTCGGACAGGATACTTTCTGGACTGGGAATAGGAGCTCTCCATCCATCCTGGCACTGGCTCTTGCGACAGAAATGCCTCTCTCCCACAGTTAGTGGAGCTGGCCCTCTTGTGCCAGAGCAGGCTGGATGCATTCAAAATCGGGCTGGCAAGCCAGGCTCTGACTGGCTTCACCTCTTACGGCTGGAGCTGTTGTCCAGCACGTTGCTGGCTTGTGCCTCTTGTCTTGCACACTGGGGATGAGCTCTCAGGCAAGGAACAGGGAAGAGTGCACCTGGTGTTGTGTATTTGCCCATGGGAGCCCGTTTGGATGGGGGAAACACCAGCAGGAGAGGCAGAGTGGTGGTGCTGGGCCAGCACTTCCTGGGGCTGGCAACTTGTTCCTGGCTGAGGAAAAATGATGTGAAACAGGGGTGACACCGAACAGTTCCATCCAGTGATATCTGCTGCAGGAAACATTTCTGACCTCTCTCAGGCCTGAAAGTCTTGCTGACAGGGACCAAACCTGCCTTTGAAGGAAGGCAAACCTTGTGCAGGTTTATGGTTAGTTTATCTGATGTGGACGTTAGAGGCAACATGACTTGGCCATGCACAGCCTCTTTTTGTCAACCATATGGATCACAATGATTGGGGATTTTTTCTTTAAAACCTGAAATAGTCATCGACCTACCTGCCTGCCTGTGTATATTCCAGTACAGGCTTTAATTACACAGGCACATAATAGTTCCTCAGCAACTGACCAAAGCCACGCTTCATCCTGCAGCCTGCACACTGCACACCTCACATGTGCCAGCCTGGTATCCCATATGTGCAGTTCCCCCCTACCCTGCCCTATTTGCAGAACGGAAAGTAGGTGGATTTAACACTGTAGTGAAATTAGAAATTAACATGTGCCATCCATTTTAGCAACTAAATTGTATATGAAAGATAATTCATAGTTAGCTATTTGCCTCATGCATTTATCTGCATCCTATAAAATCCATATTCTTTTCCCAGGCATACAGCTGACATTAGCTTTGTCAGCGTGGAAAACTCAAGTGTAGGAGTGCAGCATTTTTCATTTTTATTTGCCAGTGCAATTATCAGTTCTTGAAGGTTGTGGGTCAGCTGGCTGATTTGTGCTTAGTGGAACAATAAGGTCACCCACCAAATGCTCTTCCCCAACTAATTGGGGAGGTGGTCAGTCTCTATGGGCCTCCCTGTTCTGCCAGTCCAATTTAATGTTGGTATTGCCATGGGAATTTCAACTCGCTGCATGGGCAGTCTACGCCATACTAATTAAAGTTCCCTTCACTGATTGTCACAGCTGTCCATACTGATTAAACTTCCCATTCACTTCAGTAAGACAGCAGTGATTACATCCACGCCAGAAACCACTCCTTTGAAGTGACAATCTGAATTCATCAGACTTTATCACAGTAGTCTATGCTGGCACTTCAGTTGCTGAGAAACTATTAATACAACATCCCTTCCCCCATGCCCAACCTTTCATTGCATTTAATGCAATCTGTCATTTTCTGCCTCAAAATATTCCTCTGCACCCTGGCCCTCGTGCTGTAGCTTTTCCTGAATAAGCACACTAATGGCTTTGAAGTAAGAAGAGTGTTCAAGGGAATGGCCTTTACAAGGGCCACCAGCACAGCCCTCTCCAGCAACAAAACTGGTGGTGGGAAAGACCTCTTATATTGGATGGTCAGGCGCCTTGTAAGAGGGAGAATACCATGTCATGAATTGGTCTGTATCTTTTGTAGTCTGCTTTTAATGTTCCTGAGGAAAGGGAGCTGTTAAACATGTAAAATCTGCAGTTGGGAACTGCTCCTGATTAAGGGTTGCAGAAGTCTTGGTCTTGTTGCTACTAGAGCCTGTTACAAATGTAGGGTTTTTTTCCTTCACAGTACTCAGAAGAATATTTTTATCTCCATATTGTCAGTTTTTAAGGCTAAAATGTCAGAAAATTTCAATTATGTTCATTATTCTTTACGTTTGACTTAAACCCTCCTTTTCTTATCTGAATGTCTTCCCTAACTACATTGACATCAGAATAATCTGTCATGTTCTTCACTGATTGCAGCTCTAAACTGTGATCTCGGCTGTGGCATTCCCAAAATACCTTCTCATTTACAAATGGATTTCAGTAGCTAGAACCCCTTTCCTGTAGTGTAGCTGCCAACTCTTTCCAGAGCTCATTTCTTCTGCTCCTGCTTTAAGCAGGAACTCAAGACTGACGAAAGCACAGAATGATCTACTAAGATGTAAATAACATACCTTATTTATAATTTTAAATGCTGTAATTACTTCTTAAATTGAGATTGTTATCAATACCAGTGTCATGGGCCTGATGAATAAATAGATACAGCTTTTCCCATGTGTGATGGAAACCACTTGTTCCCAGACTAGTTACTAGATGCTTTAAATATTTACCTGTGTCAAAAAGGCTCAGTCCGGGTTTCCATGAGTCTGTTTCCATTGCTTTCACACATGAAAGAGAAAAAAAACTATTAGTGATAATAGTGAAAATACTAGAGATCACAAAGTTCTGACTCAATTTAGAAAGGTCAGTTCAGGCAATAACTTACATGAACAATTTAGGAGCTGAGGAAATCAGTAAACCTGGGAACCCGTATGTGCACATTTCAAGCCATAATTAGGAGTCACGTGTCACTGCCCTCAGAAAACTAACCTTTTGTAAGGTTTTAAATACACCTCTTTAAATCTGTTTTGGTCTGTCCCTCTAAATTTCATTGATACTGAGGCACTGATCTCGGTATACTTTTATTTGGTTTAGGTTCTTTTTCCCTGAAAATCTGCAAGTACCCCTCACTCACAGATTTCTCTATCCCCTCAACCCATCCAAACACAAAGAAGTTGTCTAAAAATTGCTTGTCACTTATTAGGCATGGATAACTTCATCAAAATTGCTGCCCTTATAAGTAAACTCCAAAATGTCTTTGTTTTTGGAACCTGCTGAAAGATGTTCCCAAAAAGTGATGTTTTGCTCTGGGTTGCAGCCAGATGAATGCCCTTGCATCTGACTAGGACAGAAACAGGTCCTGGGAACCCCAGGAATAAAAGATTTAACTCTACTGAAGACCCGATAGGCTGCACAGAGCAGGTGTGCTCTTGACTAGAGCCAGTGGGTGAACTAAAATGTAGGCTTCAAAAAAGTTATGCATGGGCTTGCCAGTGTCCTCCAGCCTAGAGAGAGCACTGACCTTGTCCTTAGGTTGCCTTTCCCATGAGGAGCCATCACCTTCTCTTTGGGAGGGACACTTATTGGATGAGACTGATGGCTGAATAAGATGTGTGGTCTCCCTTAGGATAGGAGGAACCCTGTCACATTTCATTGCTAAGGTGATTTCCCTCCTTATGCTGAGCACCACTTAAACACCCTAAGAAGAATCTAAAAACTGAGGAAAGCAAAGGGCTAAGTCAGTCATGATGCACAGTGAAGTTTTTTTGTGATTTTGCTTATGAGGTGAAGTAGGGTAAAGGAAGGGCAGACCTGGGTAATGGGAAAAGAAACAAGATGAAAACTAGGAGGAATATTCCTATATTCTGGCATTGTTGTTTGCCAGTTTTATACACCCTTCAGCAGAGTCATGAGGAAAGAGCAGTGTCAGGAGCAAGGAGTGATGGTTGCAGAGCAGGCGGGCCCTACCCACAGAGAAGAGCTGGTGCTCATTTGTTATCAGAGTGGCCAATGCGTCTCCTGAATGCTGTCACTGAGAAGAACAAATTTCGGTGAAACCAGTTTGTGAGTAGATAATCTCCAAAGGTGTGCTTCTCCCTCCCAGGCTGGAGGAGCACCCAGTGACTGTGAAAAAGGAAGATTCATTTGAAGCTGCTTTACATACTGACCAGCTGAAAAGAAAAACCAGCCAAAGAGCGAATTATGAAGAAGACCCTGCACTTCTCGAGTCTTCTGTACGAACATGCTGCTGTGTGAGTTGCAGTGGTAAACCTGTTTAAAGCAGTAGAAACTGTATGGCATGTGGAACCAGCTGAGGAGCTGCATAAAAACTTGCTCTCTTTTCTTCATATGTAGGCATGTGAGCTGAAGGATCAGAGCAATGGAATGTGCCCATCTCATGTGTCACAGGTTTGTTTCTGTTTGTTTCATTGTCAAGGAGCATCCTCAAAAACCAGGCTTCTTTAACATCTCTGTTTAAAAAAAGACAGGCAGATGCTTTTCAGAAAGACAGGCAGATGCTGAAAAAGACTAGTTTTTGTCAGTAGGAGCAGTGCTGAGGTTTGTCTAGATTAGCAATTAACAACTTCTTCAGCTCAGATGTCCACAGGTATTCTAGTCTGTCCAAATCCCTTATGGGTAGGAGCTGTCTATTGCTTCTTCAACCAGTCTTCTCAGTTCACACATTTAGAACTTTCTGTGGCAGTTTACTGTCCTAATGAAGAAAAACACAAGAAATGTACCAAGAATTTGTGGTAGCTGGTTGCAAATATGCAAAATATAGAGGTTTTTGAGTGACCTGTTAATCCAGGCAAAAGCTCTATTTCCTGCATGTAGTCCTAGATGCATAATGAATAAAGCTGTCCATGAAATGCATATCTGAAAGCAAAATGACTATTTTTATAACTAGGGCTTTTTCTTTCCTCACTTGAAGATTCCCATGAGAAAAGCATTGATTTTTAAAAAATACTCCAAGACTGGTCTCTTTAAAAAAAGGAAAGACACCACCACCAAAACTCTTCAGTATAATTGTCTTGAAAAACATTCTTAAAAACTCATGACTAAGTGAGTGTAGGATTTCAAGGGAGTGAATGTGCATTGCACAAGTAACTGGTATGTTTGGGAAGGTGTTTTCCCAGCACACCTTTTTGGTAACCTGAGCTGATGAGAGGAAGTTCCTCGACATCATGGCCAAACCCTCAGAATTGATCACTGCTGTTTGCACACACTTGGTGGGATCGAGAAGAACAACCTGCCTTTCCAAGAAAGCAAAGACTTGTTCAGGAATTTTTCTTTGATTGTTAGAAAAATTTGCTGCTTGAAAGAAACATATCTGAGGTGAAAAAGTGGATCAGGACTGAAAAGAGGATCAGGACTTACTGGGAATACAGCAACTATGTGTTTGTATTTCTTTTCCTTCTTGTTCTGTGATGAAGAAAAGAGAATAATTTATGATGGGAAATTTGTGCTTTGTTATCACTTTAGGGTGACCTTAAGGTGCCTTAAGCAGTTAGGTGGGGTCAAACACTGACTTTGATTTAAGTAAGACTCAGCAGAATTCTCCTGTTTTTCTGGCAAAGATTTGGCTGGCCTGAGAATTAGCCAAGACATCCTTTGGTATGGCCAAAAAAGTATGAGAAAGACAAACACAGATATAAAACAGAAGTGAGGGAGATTGAAAGGAGGAGGAGTAGAAAAGTGAGGGAATGGAGTACATCTTAGAACAAGTGCATTTTAAATATGCTGCAAGTAGGTCAACTACAAATTGTCATTTTGACCAGGAGATTGCTGGGTTAGATTACTTGGCTGGAATTATCTGGAAAGATAATAACATATCCTGCATAATAACATCCTCTGACCTCAACGTGAACGACCACTTGCCTCTTCCCTGCTGCAATACTCCTCCTGTGATTCCCAGCTCCCACCAAAGCCCTCAGGGCTCAGGGACACCTTCAACTGCTGGAGTCTCTCCCTCCCCGGTGGGTTTGGTTGCCCATGGCAGAGGTCAGTGCTTAGTACAGCACAGCACTTGCCTTGGCCAGGGCTGTGTGTGAGAAAGGGCTGCGGGAAGCATCCGTGGGACAGCACAGAGGTGCACACCCTCTCCTTTGCTCCTTGTACCTCTGCCAAGTCTTGAGCCTCGCTATCTTGACCCAGGCCTTGCCTCAGCTGGTCAGACCTGCCTTGTTGCTGGGGGCTTGGCTGGCAGCCTGGGCTGTCGGGTCATCCTGGGAACCACCACTGGAGCTGCTCTGCTGCTCTTGTTGGGGCTTTGTGGGCCTGCAGCCTCAGTGCAGCCCTGCAGCCTCAGTGCAGCCCTGCATGCCTTGCTGCCACCCCAGCTCCCATCCCACACCCCACCCTGGGTGCTCCCAGACAAAATCTGTCTCTGAGAGACTCTGCTGTCCAACAAGGGAGAATTAGTGTCTGGTATCCGTGCTGAGAGCTCTGGAGCCCCTGGGAAGTTGCTGGAGGCCTTGCAAAGTGCCTGCTGGCTGGGCTGCTTGCTGGGGAAGGGTCGATCGCACTTCCAGGAAGAAAGAACAGTACAGATCATATTTCTACCTTCAGTATTAAAAGCAACCTCTACTTTCACTGTCAGCCTAGAGGTTTCTGGCAACCACAGGAACAGAAGATTTAGCTCTATCGAAGACCTGATAGGCTGCACAGAGCTGGTCGTTTGCTTCTTGTTTCGACTAACAAATAAGAAAAATTAAAACCACTTTATAGATGTTGATTCCCACGGCCTGAAACAACAGGTCACCAGTGACTGAGCTTTCCTTTGCCTTTCCCTTTCAGGAAGCTGCTAGTTGGCATTCAGTGCATGCATCTTGCCCTGGTCCTCCTCCAGGATGCAGGAAAACAATGTGGAGTACAAGGGCTAATCTGGGCTTGCTGAAACCATGAAAGAGAGTGGAAAATCTGCTGCTAGCAGTCTTGCTCACCCAGGTGGGCTGGAGAGCCGGCAGCCCTCTGGAAGGTGGCAACAGGCTCTTGGCGCTGAACACCTGCGTGGTCTGACAAAGAGGCAAGAGGTTAAATAGATGCCAGTGGGTGAGGGGGGAGAAGCATCATCACAAGGGATGTAGTGGCCCCAAATTGTCTTTCTGCACGTTTTCAAACCTCACAGAAAAGGAAGATGGAAACTTTGAATTAATAATAATAATAATAAAAAAAAAGGACTGAAAGAGGCTGGCAAAAGAGTTTAAATGTCAGTAGGTACTGCACAGTGCAGCTGTTAACTGGTCCACTGCAACAACTGGTAGTGGGTCCTGGGATGCTGACCATGCTTAGGGTCTGTGAACTGGGTCAGGCCTCAGTCCCACAAACTTGCACAGACACAACGTTCACCTCTCATTTTGCAACAGCAAATGATATAAAAGACCTCTATAAATTATTTTAGACCACTATTTTGAGAACAATTCCATGTTTAATCAACCTTATTTACTTTTTTCCTTAGAAGTTACGCTATTGTCACGCAATGACCACTGTGATATCTCCTCTCACTGCATCCTGCTATGAACATCATTAGGAGGGGAAAACTGTGTGTTACTGCATGACTTGGTAGATGTAAGTGGTAGAAATATCTGCGAGGAGGAAATAGAGGAGGATTGTAATGCCTTTACCTGTGTTGTGTCGTAAAATATTCCTGTTACTTGCAGAGGTGGAAGTGTCCCTGAATGCTTTGAAAATATTGCATTGGTTAGCACATGGAACTTACGCACAAGGCTTTCTAGTATTTGAGCAGTACAAATCTACTGGTTGCTGTTAATTTAAAACATACCTGTATTCTGTCCTCTTCCTTGTGCAGCCTGAACCTGTCCTAAGTAGACATAAAAGTGGAAAAGTGTGATTTGTACCATGTTTGCTTCAATACTACTGCTACTTAGCTTTTTCACTGAGTCTCACTTTATAGCTGTCAGAGTTAATGGTTCATATATAGAGCTGTCATTAATAGACTTTCTTAGATGTTAACTATGTATTTTGAGCCTGCTTAAAAAAGGATTGTCTTGCTCGGTCTGTCATCCAGATTAGCCTTGTTAACATTCCCTTCAGTTATGGATATTACTTGTACAAGTCTCTGGTCTGCATTTAAAAGATCTATAGTTACTTCTGTGGTTCACTTTCCTTCGCAATTTTCTCTCTCTCGCTCACACTGGTGATCTGCGTTTATTTCAGTACCATCTAGCTGTCCTGGCTGTGTGAGGAAGGTTTTAACCCCAACCCCAAAACAACCCCCCAGACCAGATATTACCCTTTTTGCAGAGATTAAGTGGATATGAGCAAGCAGGCAGACTGTGAGTAATGAGACAATGGAAAAATAATGTGGGAGAATTCATGTGTTTGACATGTCTTCTACACGAAAGGCTTTTTTAAAGGTGATTGGGTTATTAAATTCCCATTGTTCAAAAATACTAAAGGCTCAAAGCATTTGCAGATGAAAACCATGTCTTTAATCATGCCTTTCATTTCATTAATTATTCTTAAGAAGCCTATTAACAAACTTATCCTTTAACAAGCCTTTATTCATTAGTTTTCCCAGAAAGATTAATTTGAAAGCCTGGTGAAATCAGTGGGAATGTTCTGATTCTGTGAACATTGGACAAGGGCCTGGGAGGTTATATTATCAATAAGACGTTCGTCAATGAGACCATTTTGAATGGTTGTCTCAGAAAACAGGAATTGCTGCTCCTTGGGAACTTGACATCGCAAAATTAGGTGACAGTAAGTAGCTTGTGTTTGACCCAAACTTGAACCTTCCAGGCCACTAGAAGCCCTTTGATGGGATTTCTAGGAGCTGTCCTGAGAGACCTTGTAAACTCCAGATGCCAAAGAGATCCTGTTTATGGAAGTAACAGGCTCATCTGCCAAAACTGGCAAGGCTTTTAGACTCTAAGCTTGTAAGGCTCCAGATGGACCACAGCTATACCAGGCTGAGTATTCAGATTTTGGAGGGAAAAATCTATGTGTGCAGCAGTCAGTGTTGTATGGGATTGTGCAGGGCAGGCTTTACACACAGGAGACCAGTATGTGCCAAAGTGGTGGTAGAAAATTAACTCTGAGTCTCAGAGCTCCCCTTGTTTCATGTTTGCCATGACTGAGCCCCAGTGTGTATCTAACACTCTTTACAAGGTCAGCAGAAACAGAATACAAGAGGGTAAAAGAGAAATTACCTCAGTATCCAAGTATTTTTTTGCCACTTTTAAATTTTAATTTACTGTTAGCAACCTGGATTTCTCTCTATGCACCTTTTGACTGTGCTGGGCCGTGGGGCTGCTCCCTCTTGCTGTACCTCCCAAAGGCACATCACCCCCATCCCTGCAGTAAGCTGGTTTTGGCTGGGGCAAACACGGTGGTGGTAGAGGAGGAAAGGTTGGAATTGCACTTCTGGGTTGCAAGGCTTGTTCTTCCTTCAAATCTGAGATGCCAGTGAGGCTGTGGCATGGGAATATGTGTTCATAAGAACAGAGCTCTGTGCAAGCTGGAGGCCGAGCCAGGACTAGGAAAAGTCTGTAACAAACTGGGGATGGAACAGTCACCAGGCAAAGTCCAAGAACCGGGTCAAAAATCAAAGTAGTGGAGCAGAGAAACCTTGGTTGGGAGCAAGTGCTGTGGTAAGCAGGGGGGTGTGGAGGCAGGAAAGGATGGCAACAGCAGTTTACATGCAGTTTAGACTGAACCTTATACATGATGGGAACTGACTTGAGAAGAAAAGCAGCTACTCTGTGCACAAAACATGCCTGGCCATCTGCAATTTGGTCAGCACCCTTGATGGGTTAAGTAGTCAGGGATAACTTCTGGAGAAAGGCAGCATCCAAAAATAAACACCAGCTGCTCTCCCTAGTGCCGGGAAGGAATGTTTGTCCAGTGCTTCCTGAAGGCATGAGCCCTACTCTTCCTCCTGGAGAAGAGCTTTCAATGCCCTCTCTAGCACTTACACTACCATTGCCTCATGTCTTTTCAATACTTTCCTGTTTACTACCCCATTAAGTCACAGCTGGGGATGAAATCTGTGTAATGTACCATGGTAGGCAGCGCCCAGCTTAGAGTCCTGCTCTGAAAAGAGATGCAGCCATTGAACCCATCTGAATACAGAGGGCAGGAAAGCACCTCACCTGAGGATGCCCAGGCAGTCGCTGCCTGATGCTTGGTTGCCAGCTCAGTGCTTCAACATGGCACCAAGGATCATGACATGATTTATGATTGCAGTGTTCACAGAAGAACTGGATTTAGTCCCAATCCTCATCTAAGGTCCAGGTCACTGTGCAAGAAAGGATTGCTTGAAGAGCTGGGATGGGAGAGAGCAAGTGAGCTCGCGGCCCTTGGGAGTGTGCCAGGTTAATTGCTGTTGGACAGAGGCAGAAGCCCTAGTAGGGCAGGCAGGGACCAGCTGTCATGTGTCACACTAGTCACTTTAGTGTTTTTTCACTTAGCAGTTTTGGCACATCAAGTCTTCGAAGCAGGGGTCCAGCAATGGAGCAGTCTCCATTATTTTTTCTGTTACTCTATCTTTGACAAACAGAAGATAAAGAGGAAAGAACAGCAAGAACTAGGGCAGCAGTTTTGCCCCTGCTCTCATGCTCTAATCTGCAATTCCTGCTTTTCTTTTGCTCCTGTGAACTCTTGCCAGTGGCAGTGGCTGGAAATGGAAATGGTCTGTTCATTCTGACTGTGCTCTGTTTCACAGCTATTTACTTTTGAGGTGTCTTTTGCAGGCAAGCTACCAATGCACAGAGAAAGGTGGATCTGTGAGTCTCTGTGAGCCAAGATGGACAGGAGAACATTTGATTCCGTTCAGTCAAGCCAAACTCTGGTTAAGACCAACAACCAGAAACTCTGGCCTGAATAACAGCAGTGGGTCCTAAGGGCTCCTCAGACAGAGAAGGCTGATAAACTGCTTCATGTATGGTCATCACATCAAAACTGTATTCGTGCTTTCTGTACTTTTTTATTTATCTGGCTCTACTCTTTCAGAATCAAGAAGAGGTCAGGAGAATTCAGGAAGCCAGATATCAGGTACTGACATGCTGGGCATAATCCTAGAAATGAAGTCTGTGAAATCAGAAGTGGGTCTCTACCACTCCAGCTCACAATAACCTGTTCTTAGCTCTGATCACTTTAAGAGTTTGGGAATTAATTTATGCTTAGAACTTCAGTAAAAAAAATTGTGGAGGAAGATGGATCCAAATTACAATTAAGTAATTGAAAGCGTTGGAAAATTTGAGAGGTTTTTGTTTTGGGGTAGTTGGTTGGATTTTTGGTTTTGTTTTATTTAGGGATTTTTTTTTTCAATTTTTTTACTAAATTATTTTTCTTATTAAAGACAAATACAACCTTCCCACTGATTTCAGTGTTGCCAAAACTTTACTCTCAACATGCATCTCTTCCTGACTGGGGAACCTCAAACAGGGTTTCCTGATTGATAGTAAAGACAGTAAAGGCCTCCTCTGTGCTCAGCCTGTGGGAATAGGAAATAGAAAAGAAAGCAACATGCAGAACCAAGTTTACAGGCACATTAGGTACTGAATGATGCAGATTTCCACAGAATTTAAACCTCTTTGAATCATGTGGTCACTTCTGTAAATCCTGCCAAGCACATACCTACCTGCACATTTGACTTGATAAGACTAACCCCTCCAGCCCCTGCCTTTATTCTGCACTCACAATTAAATTTGACTTAATTATGCTTCCCCTCAAGACCCGAGTTACCCAAAAGATTCTAACCCTGCCGTGTTCTTTGCTCTGAATTACTTGGCAGTGGGGATGACTGCAGTAATGTATGTGAGAGGAAAGCTGAGTTGAAAGCACTCAGAAATAGCTATGGAGCATGAAAGCTAATGATGGCCCAGCTCCCTTTTCACTCAAAAGCAATTATATCCCCATGCTCAGAACCTTTCAAACAGTTGAAAATATTCTGCTTTTGTTGACTGCACAGCTGAGCAATTGCACACTGTATGGGAAAACACCTCTACATGCTTGCATTGCAGGCTGTGGGCTGGATGGGGAGCAGGCTCCTGGCCCGAGATGCAGAGCTCTGAGCAGCCGCCGTTCTGCTGTCAATAACAAGTGGCAAGCCAGGAATAACATCACACGTATGCCAGGCTCAGAAGCACAGCCTGAGGTTTTTGAGAGAAGAGTGGTTTAACGTGTGTCAGCGTTTCAGAGCTTTCAGCCCTAAGCTTAGATGGCTGTGCAGCCCTCTGCATCGCGTATTCTACAGCTAAATCGAGTCTCCCTTTGGAAGAGTATGACAGAAGGAAGTACTAGGAAAACATGATTCAAACAGCAAAATCTTTGTCTCAAGTTTTGCAAAACCCAGCTTTTGTAACTGCTGAAATGGGCAGATACTCACTAGAAAGGCTTCCTCAGAGCTGTGGGTGATCAGCATCTTTGACATTCAGGCCAAGCGTCTGTTTTTCAGTTTAAATCCAGACTTGGATTCAGTCATTGAGTTTGCTGAGGCTTGAAAGGTTATTGAATCACTGCTGCCCTAAAATACACTGTGCTGCATGCCTTGTGGCATACTTACTTCACCATACTTACTTGCTGCTGCGGCTACCACAGATGCGTATGCGGGGTGGACACTGCTAGAACCTAAAAATAAGAGATTTTAATTTTCAGCTATTGAAGCAAACCCCCACAATGCTAATGAATAATAATAAATGAAGAAGGAAAGATGAGGGAAAATCAGGGGTGTGAAAAATGTATGAGAATTCCTTCACAGTGTTTTAATCTTTAAAATTCAAAAGCTGTTACAAAAAATATATTACAACTTTAATCTATTGAAAGTTATCACAAAATTAATTCTAAAATGAGTTTTCACCTATCTGTTGAACTCTCGGTCTAGACATGAGAATCAAAAAACTGTTTATTGACTTCTACACCTGAAAATCATCACAGCATTTGGGGGTGGAGAGCTTACTCTCACACGAATTTTTCTGCTGAACCTACATATTTTTTCCACTCCTAATATTTCTACATTGAATTGCTGAACTTGTGATCCTCTATGTCATGGTATATCAAGCTGTATATCTTGTTCCTTAAATTTTAGGAAAGCTGTCGGTCTGGAAGAAAGCGATGCAAACATCCATGCTACTGACCCATATCTCTGACCCTGTGCAGTCCAGGTCTAATCTTGGCCGCAGCTGCCGTGGTCCTGGTCGCTGCAGGGGTCGTGGCTGGCTGTGGCACTGTGGTGGAAGGATCTGTCGTCGTGGTCGTTGGTGTGGGGGTTGTGGTGGCCATTTGCGTGGCTGGGGTCGGCACTGGAGTTGTCTGATACTCTTTGCGGACTGCGTCCCCTGTGGGAATATTGACACTGTCACGGTGGCTGCATGTGTGACATGTATGGCAGCAGCAGTAGCACTTGGTGTTCAAGGCAACCCAGAAACTGGCATTCTCTTCAGGATGCCTACAAGCATCCTCACCTGTGGAGCCATTAGTGCCTTTATTGTGGATGTGCAGTGCAGGTGCCTGCGCGACGCTCTGCTCTCAGAGGGTGCTGACAGCAGCCTGTTACAGCATTCATGTTACCCCTACACTTTTCTGCTTTGGCCAGGAACACTTATCAAACTGACAGATGTCTCAGACCTATGGAATGGCTCAACCAGCCAGTTGCAGATTCTGTTTTGGCATCATCTTTTCTCAGTGTAATTAAGCACTTAGAAAGTCCATATAAATGGAAATCAACTGGCATCTGGTAGTAAAGATGGCCAATCTGAGTCATAGACCAGAATAAAATTGCAGCACTGAAATGTTTTTGACAGAAAGACAACTTTCAGATAAAGATGATTTGGGGGAGTGGGTCAGAGCCAGGGCAGGGAGCGTTAGGGCTTTGGCTGAGGGGAGTGGGGGAGAGCACCACCTGGAAGGTGCCAATCTCATCTAAGTTTGACTCATCTCACAGTTGCTACTACTTTTAAAATGTATCATCTGTTGTGGGAGCAGTGACAATTCTAGTTGCAAAATATGCTTCCTAAATATCCTTATAAAAAATTGTCAACATGCTTAGGTTCTTCCAAGCCATTGTCTCAAAAAATGTTCTTCACTGTTATCTTCTCCGTCTAGCTACAGAAAACTGCCCTAAAATATATTCCATCTTGACCTCGGCCTTGTTTCTTTCCTCCCTGCCCATAGCCCTGGGCATGGCCTGACGCACTGTCTACATTGAAAGGGAATGGTGCACGCTCTATTCACTGCTGCACAACACAAGCTTGTATTTTATTGCTATTTCTGGATGTTCTCCTTTTGGAAGGCATCGCTGTGAAACTGTCTGGTGGATTAATTATCACCTAATGCTCAGCAGTGAAAAACTCAGATCTCAGACAGTTTTAATGGAATAATGCTGAAAGAGGGCTCAGAAGAAAAACAAAACAACTCAGCTGAAAAAATCAGCATGAATGGCTCTTTTTGGGCTGAACAGTGCCCTGCTCCATGAAACTGTGCTAAAAGAAAGAAAACAGAGGGCACAGTGAGTCTTCCCCTGTGATCCTGTCTGCTGGAGTGGGGAACAGGCACACTGGCCAGCTTTATACCCCAGTCTGTGAGGAGCAAGGAAGCTGGAAGCTAACAGTATTAGCAGAAAACCCGAGAAAGCAGCATAGTAAGAGCAGAGAAAAGCTGTTGCCTTGGTGCATTTTGGCTCGGTTTCTCCTGGATCTTTTAACACAAGAGGAGGGCTCTCGAGGGGTAGCTGTTCCCA
The DNA here is from genome assembly GCA_013397845.1 of Melanocharis versteri. Classification (NCBI taxonomy): domain Eukaryota; kingdom Metazoa; phylum Chordata; class Aves; order Passeriformes; family Melanocharitidae; genus Melanocharis; species Melanocharis versteri. The sequence continues at coordinate 85,443 of VZTG01001880.1, read as the reverse complement.
GTGCTCCTGTGGGCAGGGGATCCATCTCTTTCACGGTATCTTCAAAGGGTTTGCAGGGCACGTGCCCTGCACAGCAGATTGCCAAGAACCATAATGCAAGATTTTCAAGTTCCCAAAACCTGAACTCACGCAAAGCACAAGCAGAAACTAAACTCTGTGGGTGCCCTCTTCTCTGAATTAGCAGAAGCCCTTCAAGCACCATTGCACGTTGTTTAGGTGAGAAAGGAGCTGTGGAGAGGAGGTTGAATGGGGGAGGTAAAGCTGTCTGTGTAAGCAGTGTCAAAATATTTCCTACAAGCACCTGCAGGCAGATTAGGTGGGTTGGATACTGTAAAGAGCACCAAGATCCCCAACCCTTACCTTGTTCTGATGCTTTTTCTGATGTATTAGCCGTGTCTGCACTCTTCATACCTTTTAGGTCTTGCTCTGGTTTTTTAGGCTCTGAAGCAAAATTGAGCACATTAGAAAAGGTAGCTCTTTTCTAGTAGTGAGAAAATAATTTTAAGTCTCCCACTTAGAGATTATCAGCCCCCAGAGGAAGGCATCCCATCACATGCCATTAGGTAGATCAGTCAGTCCAATGAGAGCTTTATCACCTACTGAGAAAAAGTGATGACTAGAGAGTAGTCACCTCCTATCTTTCATTCCAAATTTAGGCATTTTTACAGCCCAAAAGCTCCTGCCAGTATCAACAGAATTTCTGAAGTGAGCAAGAGGTATGGGGGTTTGCCACCAATAAGCCAATACTCATAAAATTTAATGCACCATATTTTTTTCCTCTGAGTAGAAGCATGTTCTGAGAACCAGGCTCATGATGTGTGTATGTTGTTTGGGAAATACTTGCTAATGTGCAATTTTTCAGATGCTGAATGCCATAGACTGGCTTAGAAGGAAAAGAGACATCAACATACTTGGAATATTTATTACAGTTTATTTACTGCTACCTCACAAAATAATCTGCTACTGCTTTTTCATCTGAGTACTGGAGGATTTTCGTCTTCCTTTTTTTTTTTTTTTATTCTCTAGCTCTTTTGGCAGCATCGAACGATTTGAGAATTTACTCCAGTGTTAATGTTTTCCTAAAAATTTGTACTGTTTTTTTCTAAACATATTTTAATTGTTTTGAGCAGCTGTGAAGAGTTACAATTTTGGGAAGGCTTTTTTCTTGCTGTACCCAGCATCTGAGAAGCACTGTAGCCACCACAAACATTTAAAGGAATGTCAGGCACTATGAATCTCTGGCATCTCTGGGATGAGGACTAAAATTGCATCTCTGACAGCTGATCAGGTATGAAGCAGGATTTTTTTGTTAATCTGACAGCAGTGAGTGTAATACTCAAAGGACTGCCTTTGCCTCCTACAGATAATGGATTTAAGTATCGAAGTGAACAGTGTGGTCTCTGTAATTTAAATTAGAAGAAAAAAGTAGCTTTTTTAATATTAAAAAGTAAGTAGGAAATTCTCTTTCACAAGATGGCCCTGGCAGCATATTAGAGAGATTTTTATTTTAAAGACAAGCTGTTTCTAACAGAGAACAGCTGAGATGGCTGAGCTGAGGTGGCAGATCTAAGGAGGGCTGGTAGGGCTTGGTGAAGATAAGATTGTGACCATCAGATCTCTTTGCTACCTGTGGGACAGGGCTGGGCAAAATCAGGCAATGACATTGGGTTTGATGTAATAGTTGCTTGCTCCTCTGATAATCCTGGGCTTTCTCTGCATGAATGCACAGTCTATTGTTAGGATGCTGTCATTTTCATTCACACTATTTGATTCAAGAACAAAGTGAAAACTTGCATCTTTGGCTTGCTGCAGGAACAAGCTCCTTATATTGTTTGTGTGACAGAACCCTGACTTGATGATGCTCCCCATTTCTACACTGATTCTTGTTTGTGTGGCTTTTAGCACTGGTGGAAGACATCATTGCTTACAGCCTGCTGAGCTCAGGCCTGGCTGCGATTGTCTCTGGTCTGCTGTGAAATGTTTGGGCTGATATTTCTAGTGTGGCTACACTTTGGAATGATGTGTTGCGATTTTAGTAAACATTTCTCAGAAAAATCAAGATTCCTAAGGTATTGCCCTCCCTTCTAGCAGTGCATAATATTTGGGTCAAGTAATTTCTGCATATGTGGTCAAGAAATATACAAAGTTGTACCTATTTGATTGTAAATGCAAAGGTATTACAAATTAAAGACGTGGAATTGAGAGACACACATTCAGTCTGAACAACTACAGTTTTGAGATTTAAATTTGCCTTTGTTCAAGTGAAAATATAAAGATGAAGGGCAATGAAGCTGGTGAAGGGGCTGGAGCACAAGTCTTATGAGGAGCAGCTGAGGGAATTGAGGTGTTTTAGCCTGGAAAAAAAAACCCCAAGACTCAGAGGGGACTTAATGGCTCTCTACAAGTACCTGAAAGGAGGTTGTAGTGAGGTGAGGGTTAGTAAGAGGAAATGGCCTCAGGTTGCTGCAAGGGAGGTTTACATTGGATATTAGGAAGAATTTCTTCATGGAAAGTGTTGTCAAGCATTGGAGCAGGCTGTCCAGGGAAGTGATGGAGTCACCATCCCTGGAGATATTTGAAAGACATCTAGATGTGGCATTTAAAGGCATGGTTATGATGGACTTGGCAGTGCTGAGTTGCACTTGATGATCTTTTCTGACCATCATGGTTCTATGATTCTGTGAGAAAAGAGCTCTGTACTTTTCTTCCAAGGACCAAACAATAATGTACAGGAGAAGAGTAGGTCTCAAAGTAACCCCTCTGTGGCCTTGGATGAATGCACCCAATGCCAGGCCTTTTGAGTTCATGGAGGAGATACAGCATGTTTCCTTATACCACAGCTCACAGTGGATATGCTCAGGGAGGCTCAGGCTCAGCAATCTGTGGAAGAACTGAGTAAGGGAAGTGCACTGTAGTATGGGACATTAATTTTCTTTTTGTTTGCACCCCCAAGGAAGAACCCTGAACCTTACACAGCTGTAAGAGGGAGCAAAACCAAGTGTCATTTAAGTGACAAAGGCAATCCATGTGCACTTGAATAGCAACTGCTCACCAGTGTGAAACTTGATCAAAGACTTCTGAAAGCAACTGAATTATTTAAACTGAGTTGAGTCTTACAGAGTAGGATGCTGACTAAAATGATTATACAGAGCAGTTCTTTATTGTAGCATTCTTAGTTAAGCTGCTGTGCATTACTATCTCTGTCATTTGTATTATATTACTATTTAATATTATACTCTCAGCACTGAATATCCCAAGAGATAACATGAGCAACATTAGGAGAAAGCCAACACGTATAACCTCAAATGCTTTCATATAACCAGTACAACATCATATTCAGTAACAGATCTAAAGCAAGGGGGAAACTATTTAGAAACGGAAGTCTGTGAAACGTGGTATGACCAAAAAATAGAAATTGTCTGAGATTATTTCCATATGCTTAAGATAAGAAAATACCATAAGTGATTTGGATGACATACTAATGGATGCATGAACTTCTGCCTCTGGATAGTTATATCCTTGTATTATACAACTGAGAAGCTATGACAGATAGTTGTGAATGGATGTGAGGGAAAGTCAGTCACAAATACTTGCCTGATTTAACAGCTGTACTTTTTGAAGAAGAATATTCGAGAGTTGATGGATATGTCACACCTTTTCTCGGCTTGCCCTCTACAAAAAAATATATTAGAAGTCATCGCAAAATATTCTAAATTTTCTTGATAAATTTCTCATCTAACATAGGCATTCAGAATCAGATCCCTCTTCTTTACTACCCAACTCATTTCCATGAAGATTTCTTTCATCTGATGTCAGAATCTCAAAACCATACCTCTAAAAATATCAGTGCCTAAATCCAGCATCATAAAAAAAGAGTTAGAAAGCATGAAAACAGTACTGGGGAGGATTTGCAGAGGTCAGTTAGGTTATTCTTTTGCTCTCAAATGATATTAAGCACAAGGGGACCATTCCTGAAGGACATCTGTATAACTTCTGATTAAACCCACAGCTTCCCTAGGCAGCTTTCTCCAATGCCTGACTATGCAGTTGATTTGGAAAGCATGTTTGATGTGGGATTGATTTCATCACGCACGCAGCATTCTTCTCTGACCTCACTTCTGCAAGATGCCATTTCTGGCAACAGTCTTTTGCAGTAATAACAGTGAGAGAAGGCTGTGCTTGTGTGTGGGAACATATGGTACCTATATTTAGATCTAAAATGAGAGTCCTGTCTTGAAACAATGAGGTATGTTTCCCTGTTAAGCTTTAAACCACAAATCTTTTTAGTGCCAGAGCAGACGCCATCTCTGTTGGTACAAGTGGCCATGCAATTCCATCTCTGGGACAGTTTTTATATTCACATACATCACTGAATCAGAAGTGCTGCAGAGAAGCCCAGCAGGCAAGACTGCTTTGGCCTCTAGGAGCTGATGGGTGTAGGTCTCCCGGACCCTGGTGACTGTCTCTACGAGATGCTGTGCTGTGTCATGTATCCGGGCCACCTCTGGGGAGACCTGCCTCCACCTCCTGCAAAACCTGAGTCGTGATGATCTCTCCCTGTTCCCTTGGGGGATTCTTTAAGGAGGTACATACGGCACTGCAAGCATGTCAGTTGTCATCCCGGGTGATTAATCCAGAGGCCAACAGCACTGAACAGAATTAATTCCTACAGACTGAGCCACTCCTGGGAACTGGGGGCTGTTTCCCCCATGATGGCACACAAAGAAAGGGATATGCTAGAGGAATTCTAATGAGCAGAGATGTCCATGGAGCTGGAGAGTTCCTATCTTTTGTTTCTTTTTATGTCTCTATCTCCTTTGTTTTTCTCCTGCCTGAAATTTCAGATGTCATTACAAAACCATAGATAAAGAAGTTAGAGTTACTAATGAGGTAATGATGTAAAATGCTATTCCATTTCTCATTTACAGTGATATAAACTGAGAGCAGCTCCATTTAAGTCAACACCAATCCACTAAAGACCAGAGCTGGCAAGTTAGCATGCATGGACAAACTGGAAGGAGCTTTCTTCTCGCCTTCTGGGCTTCTCTCACTACCTGAAATCTAAGTGAAGGGCAACAGGTTTTTACATCCACTTCCCCCTGAGCTAAAAGTGGGATCAGAAGCCAAAAAGGACTAGGGAGATCTGCTAATTTGGTAGAAAGACAGAAAAGTTACAGGATCACAGATGATTTCTAAATGCTTTCCTTTATCCCCGATGGAGAATGAGTTGTCAGTGTGAGCAGTTGATACATGGATGCAGCAATATCATGATAATCTAATCTTAATTTAGAATATTTCTGTGATAATCTGATTTTTAATGCAACCTGAAGCCTGCTGCTGTGAAAATACTTCAGCGAGGGTGGGGAGGCTGGATTCTGGGGTTTTTGACTCACAGCAATTTGCATCCCATGTGTGACCAAGAGGTAGGCCTGAGGCCTGACCTGAACGTGGCCCTGCTCTCTGGGGCAATGGTAATCTGCCTTTTCCACTATTGGGAAAAAGTTACATCTAGGTTGGAGTTTGCTTAACATACTAAAAAATGTGTTTTCGTGTTGGCCGAAAAGAGCAGCTTTGGCCATTGAAATACAAGCTATGGCATGGTGGCTGCTATGGTGCAGTGGCTGCTCACCACCTCACACTTATTTGTGACCAGCAAACCCAGAAGTTCAGGACTATTTTCTTAACCCACTAGCTGCAAAACTCCCACTAAACTGAATGGAGTCATTCAACTGAGTGCCAAGGCCTTTCAGTGCTTTAAAGTGAATACCAAGGCATTTGCATACCTCCTGGTGTGCTGGCTGCTTTAATCCCAGAGGACAGACCTCCTTCTCCACTGCCCCTAAATCATGCCACTTGATTCCCTGGGTCCCCCAAGGATTCCTCTTCTGTGCGCTTTTGTGTGGATGTTCATTCACAATTTAAACATCAAAACTCGGTGACAATATCCTAACTAGGAATAAACTGTTGGCACATTTCCAGGGTACAGTATTGCATACAGGTCCGGTCTGATGAAAGAGAATTTGGCTGGAGAATAGGGGACTCAGTTCTAAAGCTCTAAAGCTGCCCTAAAATTATTGCCTTAGGTGACTTTATATTTTTATCGGGGAATGCTGTATGCAGCTCTAGCTTTTTATGACTCATAATCATAAAAAATCTATCCCAAACTCTTCTGAGATCTGTATGCATTCAGCCTCAGGCTGCTGAGATGGGTAGCACAGCCTTCCTGGATTTTAGTCTTCTAAATTTCTCTAAAATTCTAAATTTCTCACATTTTCAGTAGGTATAGTGAAAGTTTTCTTCCTGTTCATATATAAAATAAGATATGTATGTTTTATAATATGTTAGATTTACATTTGAGCTAGTTTATAAACTAAGGGTTCTTCTGTCATGAGTGAGAGCACTCAGTGTGCATAGAATTAAGTGCACAAGGGACAAATCTTATCATGCCTACACATACTCAGGTTTCTCATCATCTCCTTTTATATGCTCTTGTAACTTTCTCTTGTATCTTCTTTTATAGTGTCTCGTTAATTAAGAATAAAGACTTATCATAAATAAAAAATTCCTACAGTTTCATGGAAGAATTTCTACAGTTTATGGGATAAAAACTGAGCAGCTGCTGAGGTAAAAAAAAAAAATCTTATTTCCCATTTATGTACCAGAATTACAATGTGCTGTTTGTTGGAGGAAAAAACTGCAACAAGTACAAGTAGCAATTCAGCTATTCCAGGAAATTCCTACTCATCCAAAATAAGTCCTTCTCATAATATGGTATACCCATGGCAGACTACTGTAAAAAAGTGCATCCAAATACATGAAAGCAAAATCAAGATGACAGTTTGTTTTGGTCAGTTTCTGCTATCTCCTTTTCTGTCTACAGACTTTCACATGAAAAGAACATTATTTTTAGTAGCTGTTATTTTAGTTGCTTGAGCTGTTGATTTTTCCAGGAATGATGTAGTTAACTAACATCAATCGGTTGTACCTGTCTTAAACCTCCAGAAGTGTAGACCAGCGAGAACTGCCCCAATGTATCAAGAAGTTAGATTTAGAATTTTTATGTAAAGCAAGGTCAAGCAAACCCTCTTTCACATAGGTAGAGTGAGTGCAAGTAGGTTTAAGATAATCTGAAGCTGGCATAAAGGGGGTCTAATTTGCAAAAAAAAAAATTAAAAATCTGTGAATTTAGTTGGTAAATGCAAGTGAGTTCCTATATATACACTATGGGGAGGAAAAAGGAATAAGCATTAAATTTAGGTGGATTTACCTGTACTGATTAGATATCAAAACTATTTGGCTAACAGAGGTAGAGAGAATTCCTGACATACTTGGGATGCACCAGTCAAATTGCTTAATACAGGGTTTGCATTCATACAGTAGGGCTATATGGGGTTTGACATAAGTCTGAAGTCACTTCAGGAGATACAAACTCAGGTGCAGGGTGAGGATGTTTCAAATGGCCAAAAGGCCTTTCAGTTCCCTCAGCAGCACTGCTTTCCAGGGTGGAGAGCAGTAGATTTCATGCATCGATAGCTGGAGCTAAGGTGCCTTCCAAGGCTCAGTCCAGAACAGCCATCACCTCCTGCAGTGGGCTCGGACGCGCACCGGGCTGAGCCGAGCACCCCGCTGGCAGGGTGTGTGCCTCTTTGCAGGCTACATGGGAAGCCTACAACAAGAAGTGTCTCAAATTCACTATTGCTGCCAAAGCAAGGTGGGGTGGGCCTGTGGTGATTAACCAGGTCTGTAAAACGAGAGGCTGCTTCCCCCTCCGCCCGTGGCTGCCCAGCAATCGGTGGTGGGGAGCAGGTGGGGAGTGCAGGCGGCCCCAGTGCCCCACCCCAGAATGGTACCTGACACGAGGAAGGACTCCCTCCAGCGCGGCAGGGACAGCGACCGGACACCATTGGAGAAGCTCCCGCGGTAACCAGAGTGCCCCGCCACTTTCTGGACAAGGATCTTCCCACCTGTGTTGTCAATTATACCACTGCAAGGAGGAAACACAGTGTCTGAAGGCAGAAATTCCGCAAAAAACTTCAGAACTGTTCTACAATACAAGAGGTATGAAGTGTTTCTTTTTACCTTTAAACCAGGGGTGGTGATGGGGCTGTGATGCTACTACTAAGTCTGCTGCTAAGAAATATTTGTGCTCCTTCCACACAGAGAAGAGCAGTTTGTTGCAAAGTGCTGTCAGGATCTGTTTGCTCTTCCCACTGATCTACTGGTCCTCTGTTTAAGCTTGACCTAGTTGCACACAAGAAAAAGCTACTGCCTTCGTTAAAATTCCTGCAAGCTTGATTGAATGACTGAAGACACAGGCAGAGGTACTCAGAGGAGTTTTCAGGCCAACCATGTGACAGAACGTGTTTCCTTTGAGTTTCACTACAAAACCCCAAGCCTGTTTCTGACCTCAGCCTGGAGTAAACTGGACAGAATACTGCTGGAAGCTGTAGAAAACGTGGCAGACTCCAGGTGTGGTGCACATCAAATGGTGTTCACCACGTGCTGTAACATGTACCTCAAGACAAACAGAGAACCCTCAGCGTATGCAGCCTGCTCTGGCATCACTAGGATAGCAGGTCAACCTGGAAGCCACTGTGGCTGTAGGGGGTTGTAGGGCTGGCAGTAATGACCAGGCAGGAAAATAAGTACTGGGCAGCAAACAGGGTTGAAGAGTATGTTAAAGGTGTAGTTGGCTCTGATAATTGCGAGAAGCTGCTGTTAAAATAAATGTCTGGAGAAGAAAATCACTCTTTGTGGAGCTGCAACATGTAAGCTAACAGAGAGAAAACCAGGCGGCAGATAAGAAAAACTGGAACCCTCACTGTAACAACGCGGCCAGCCAGGCTACAGGGAGATTGCTGTTGCTACCAGTGTTTTCTAACTTCCGTCTGGGACTAATTCTGCACGCCGAGACAATTTCCATGGCGTACCAGCATCCGAGGGAGGGGTTTCCCGCTGGAAAGCCGTCACCGGGCAGTCCCCTCCGCGGCGGGGCGGAGCGGGCAGGGCTGCAGCCAGGAGGTGGCAGCTCTGTGCTCACACGGGTGCCGCATCCCGAGCACTGAGCAGCGCAGAGGCGAGGGCTGAGCTCCCACAGCCTTAACCATCCCGCTTCACCCCAGATCCCAGGGATTTCGCAGAACCGGCAGCACAGCAGTAGCTCAGATAACTCCAAACTAAGTCAAGCTGTCAATCAGGCTTTATGACTTCTTGCTGCGTTTTTAGCTGGATACATCCTGCCTCTGCATCCCGCCTCCAGCTGTGGTGTGTTTTGATTGTGCAGTTATTCTCCTTTAGAATTTTATGCACATTTTCGCATGGCTAATAAAACTCTGAAAAACTTGTGCTACAAAATTTATGTTACTCATTTCCTTGTGCAGTGTCCTTTTATGTGGCAGGAAAGCACATTACTCAGTCTTTGATGTCAAGGACAGTTAAATTCAAACCCAGGGAACCAAACCAATCCCAGAAGTATGAGAATTATAGGTATTCATCACTGGCAGTATGCCCATTTTTTTCTGAAGATTTATTAGCAATAGCAGCTCTATCTTCCACTTGAATAATAATAGCACAATATTAATTTGTTATGCATGAATGAGAGATCTGGAAATCTCAAGACACTTCTCCAAAGGCTGAGAAACTTCTTCAAACACAACTGATTTCTACAGGAATACAGGATTGGCAGCATTTTGTAAGAACGGATCCATTCCATCACACATGGTCTTTCTCTCAGGTTTTCTACAGCAGTGTGTAATCAAACCTACAGGAAGTGGGAACTGTAAAGAATTTGAAAATTTGAAAGCTCTCTGCAGTGAAATGACAGTTCTGTCCGAGTGCCTCGCTCATTTCAACTCACTCACCTGTGAATTGCAGCATTGCAGACACTGGAAAAAGAAGCATAAATGTCTGTGCCATAAACACGGTATTTTACATCTTGACATCCAGGAGGGCATTTTGCAATGAATTCTGGATTGATTATCTTCCCCGCCTTGACATCACAATCAATCTGGGGTACATCTGTGAGTGCAAAATCTTGGTAAAGTCAGATTGAATGCTTTCATAGCTGAGTGATCTTGTCATGAAACAGTGAGTAACTGAGTGACAGGGATGCCCTCCTTCTAAGCCTTCACATCAGTGGTTTTGGGATACAAGACATCTGTGTCTTCTGCATCTACAGCATAACACATAATAACCCCTATACTGAGGGATGTGGCAGTAACTAAGGATGGAATAAGGAAGCCTGTGGATATTTCTGACCTTCAGTGTTTGCTTCTCTGAAGGAAATATCTCTTATGACACTTTGCTGAAGAGAGAAAGAAGTGTAGTCACCCAGCCTGTGGCTAACGCGTGGGAAGGAGGGGGTAGGGATGCTTCCCAAGCCTCCTGCTGTGCTCATGTAGCTCTGTGCCATCCATAATGTCAGGCTGCAGTCACAGCCCATTATCTTGCCCTTAATTTTTAAAACTTTTTGCTGGGTACAATTTACTTTGAACAAGGGGTTTAAGTGTGCATTTACAACCTCGCAGCAGGCTTGTTTGTCAGCTACATGAGCAAAATAATCTGTGGACAGAAATGCTCCTGCAGCAGTATAGCTGAAAGTTAAACATCCTAGTGCACGGACATGCACCACTTGTCTCACACTAATCAGCTACATATGCTTTGTGTTACAGCTGGTCCATTTCACCTATTTGTGTATCTCTCTCTGTGAAAACCTTAGTGCTTGCTTTAATCCTTGTGTGGTACCTAATGACCTATGAAGATATATTTTAGTAGCGAGTTACAAAATCTTCCTTTTATACATGTTAAGTGGCACACACTTTACTTAGTGATCTGTTTTCAATAAAAGAAGCTTTTAGCTAACATGTAATGCCATTGACTCTAGACAATTGTGAAGAGTTAATATATCATTAATATAATATAATCTCACTTTGCACTTTTCTTATGCATTGGACATGTCTGCTGTAAAACAGCCAAACATTCTACTGAGACCACTCACATAGCTTAGCCTTTTTTATCTTCTTTGTGGCTTCCTTGGCTGTGTACGTACATGTAAGAAACACACCTAGAACAAATAAACACAGTATCAGGAAAAAGGTGGACTATCAACATCACTCACCACAAGCTCCTCTGCATGAGATCTCTTAAATTTGAATCAACAGGTTGAAAACCTGAAATAGGAATATTCTCAGCCACATCTAGGTTTCTACCTGGTGGTTAACTTTGCAGTCAAGATGGCATCTACTGTGGGGAAGTTCTTTGAAGGGGATTAAAGATCAGTTCAGTTCACATATTCATTTGTGGAACTCGCTATCTAAAGATGCCACGGAGTCCATGTTGTCCAGAAAACCACAAAAATATTTCCACGAGCAGTGGGAACTCTTTGTAATTGGTGTGATAGGGATGTAAATGAAACAATGTGCTCTGTGCATAAAGCAACTGGGAAGTCTGGGAGCGAAAAGATTCTTCTTAATAACCCTTTGGGAAGGTTATCCTGTAATTTTGTGTTGTGACATTTCTCTCACTGGTGGCAGCAGGTGTGGGATACTGGGCAGCATAACAGACTGAATGAGGTTCTAGGGTGGCATGTCCCAGCAAGGGCATTCGTTTTCTTCAGTAAGCAGGGTGATGATTTGAAAAGTGTAATAGGAAAAGAGACATATGCTGTTACATTAAAAGATACATCCCGATATATGTATGTAGCTTACCATGCTATGTTTACTTGCTAAATGGTGACATACAAAATCTCTTTATTCTCTGTGCTTCTTTTATAAGCACTGTATTATGGGTAATTGATAACTTCATTACAGATATCTTGACTTTCCTATTCACCTTTCCCTTCTCAGAGCTTTCAAAGGGAATTGAAACTCTTTATGATGTGTCAGCTGATCCTTTTCTCATTTGTTAAACTAATCTTACTAGGATATGCAACAGAAGTAATTTCTTTCTTTTTTGCTCTTCTCCCCCTAGACTGCTTGCAGAGAGTTTGTAGACTTGATCACACCTCAGAACTTGCTCAGAAGTAAAAGCAGTCTCAGTGTCTGGAGTGACAGTGCATAGATGTAGTATTTGGGCCTTTTGTCACTGGTGCAGTTGTGTAACCAAGGCAAAATTGTAGTTAGATAAAAAAAAAGGAGTGCGCGAGTGGAAAATAAAGTGCAATATCTCAACTACTTGGAATGTTACAGCCTAACCTAATGTGGGGAAAGTAATCTGGTAATTTATGTAGAAGAACTACATAGATTGCTATGAAATTGAGCTAGGAACAACTGTCCTGACAGACTTGAGGATAACAGCTAGAGGGAATATTGTCTGGGAGTGTCACAACCAGAGTGTTCATGTAAGATGAATTGAAAGTTCTGGAGTTTCTACATGTTCCCAAAAAGTGAGATCCTGTCTGACTGCCAGGGGAGAGAAAATAAGACACATTTACAACCTTTTGGTACCATCTTGTTCATGGAAAGAGCAAGAACAGGGAGAATTTAAACAGCTGATTTTTCTTTAGAGGGAATCTTTACATTACAGACATTTTTCAGGCCCACCTGATATGGACTGCATGTAACTGGACATATACTTAGTGATCTCTGCAAGTAATTAATATCTTTTTCTATGCCAAAGTCAAGAATTTTGTGTAGCCTCTTTCTGAAAAGCTGTGCCAAGGCTTATACCTGCCACCGAGAGCTTCATCAGCCGTGGAGTCCAAAGGAAAGATAATAATTCAGCAGCCACTGGGCATCCAGGATGGGAGACTACAAATCCATAAACTGCTAATGGCAGCACATCAACTGTACTTACCAAAGAAGGTTGCAATGACTGTGGCCTTCATTGTGAATAAAGCAAAATCTGGATGCGTTGCTAAGGAGCACTGAAAAGGAAAAGAAGAGTTCATCAGACTGCCTTTGGTGGTATCGCAGATGACACTGGAATGGTGGGGGAAGAGGGACTGTGCACTCTCCTTCAACCTTTCACAGTTCTCACATGCTGCATCCTCTTACCACACTAGTAGAATAGCTCATATGCCCAGAAGAGATGGTGTTTGGGCTGTCACACTCCCATGGACTAATTTTTTACTTCTCTCCAAAATTTGTCTTTTGCTCCAGGAAACCAAGATTTCATTCACATACTTATTTTGGAAGCCAGCATCAGGAGAGAGCATGATGGACATGGACACACTCTGACATCTATTCAAATCTGTTCACTGCTCTTCTAAGAAATAATCACAGGATTGTATTTCCTGCACATCAAACCACGCCAGGTAATCTCATATAGATATGGAGAGCATAAATAAATCCATTTACTTCTGAAGGATGTTGCGTAAAGTATTTTGCAATTGTTCCATCTTTTGTGAGCCAAATTACTGGTTTCTTTTGTTTTCTGAGGATGTGTATGTGTGTGCATGTATATGAGCACCTGAAATTAGGAGGATTCTGTCAGAATATCTGGTAAAAAATTTTTTCTGGGTGTGCATACATGGTTCATGACCCCTGCCACCCCTGGAGCTCTTGGCCAGGCTACAAGAGTTCAAACTTATTAGAGATAACCCCTCAGCTTCTCCTGAGCCTCACCTGCTGCTCCTGCTGTTATTTCATGATTGTTGAGGGAAATCTATGTTGGGCACTCATAATTAACTATAGTCATTAAAGCACTACATAATGCTTGACAAATAGGGTAAAAAATCTGAAAGGGAGAATATATTTGTCTGTTGTACAGGGAGAATGTCAAGGATCAATATGAACTTAATCTTCAGAGAAACTTATCACATGCTTACAAGTGGAAAGATTTGCACTAAAATAAAAATGAGCTAGCTATCCAGAAAGAAAATATGAATGTTAAATAAGAATGTTAAAGCTGCATATGACTAGGAAAAGCAAGATATGTGCCTCCTAGAAAAATGGCAGATTTCATCAGATTTCACATAGCAATTCATATACTTAGAAGCAGAGCTTTGGTCACCCCAGGAAGAAATTTAGACAAGGCAGATACAGGAGAGAAAGAGAAATAAAATCTGCATTCTGTCTTCATATAAAATGTTTCGATATTTTTACTGTAATTGCTCTTCTTTTTCAAGCAAGCCACATGCTATGAGTGAGGATGACTAAAATAGTATGCTAATCTAAACTGGGTTCAGTTAGTTCTGGGTCTATATAATTTATAACTCTTTTTACATAGAGGAGATCTACCTCTGATTTTTGCTTCTGTGCTACAGCTGGAGAACTTCCAACGCCAGGACATACTAATAGTGTGGCTTCCTAATAGCACAATGTCTCTTCTTGGTGATCTCCTTGAAAAAGTTTTCCTGCTAGGCTGCAAAAGCTGAAAGCAGCAGAGGTTTCTCAGAAGTCACTGAATTGAATCCGGGGGGTATGGAAAGTGGCTCACCATGGTGACTGTGTCTTTCAGAAAAATGATGGGCAGTGCAGTGGGGATGACCCCAGGCTGTACAAGCCATAGCAGCAAGAGCAGTTATGTGGCGATATTCTGTTGTCATGGCTAGTTTCTATTAAAAAGTGTTGCCCATCTTTTGGAACAAAAATCCATTTACTGCCGTGTATTTCCACTGTAAAGCTGCTAAAAGAAATAGCAACAAGATGTAGAAGAGTGCTCAGAGAAACTTAGCTCAGGTGCTTTTCTCCTCCCTTTTGTGTTTCAACCCATTAACACATCAGAGGTATCAAACAATTGCTCCCCTTCAACGAATTCTCACTTTCAGGTCAATTGCAGGAAAAGAAGAGGCAGAATAAGAGTTGTAATTCATTTGCAGAACTACCATGCACCATTAAAGGTTATACTGACACTGGCTTAGACTTTGCAAAAGGCATCTTAATATGAGCATTCCCAAAATTTGCAGTGAATAAATTCAGCAGTGGCATCTTTATTTACAGTCAAAGAGATCTGTGTGAATTTGTCCTGACAGTATTTGGCTCGGTGCTGAGATGTTTTCATCACCAGTTTAGTTAGAGTAGAAGAGGTCCGAGATGGTAAAGCATCCATGTAGAATCTGGCTTCATGGGTGGGCTGCTGTGTGTCGTGTGGAGAGAGTCCAATACTGCCTAACTTTTCCTGTCTTACAAAACGTGCAACCACCTCTATCACCAGTGCTGCACAAGACTTCCCACTGCTTCCTGAAGGCCCTGCTGTCCCCCAGCCCTGCTGTCCCCAGGGCATGGCATGGCCAGCCAGCCCCGGAGCCATCCCAGTCCTCTTGCGTGGCAGTGCCCTAGCCTTTGCTGCAATTGCATTCTCTACCTGGTCTGCTGGTGGGCATTGCTCCTCAAGGCAACAGGAAGTGGGCTTTTGTTCCTAAATTATTATTAATTTACTGCAGAAAGAAGCCAGTAAATCTAAAAAGATTTACTATGTGAAGCCTGTCAGGGGTCCAGCAGAGTCCATCAGACCCCTTAGCCTGCAATAGCAGATGTTTCTCGATAAGGAAGATACTGGAAGCATTTAGACAAGGTTGTTAGATTTACTTAACGGTTTTGTTCTCACAGCTAAACAGAAAAACATCTTATTGTGGACTCTACCTTTTCTGGTGCAGTTTATACTAGTATCCTCATGGAAATAAATTACAATAGTAAAAAAGCCTTGGTTTTGCCACTATTTTAATTTCTACGTTAGGCACTGGCATGTCGGGAGAAATGCACAGACATCCTGTGACACAGCTCTGGTGACAGTACTCCAAGGGGTGGTGCTGGCCTTCAGACCTTGAGCTGTCACATGGGCAAATGCACAGGAGGATTTACACTGCTGACTACTAAGTATCAGGTGTAGAAGTTCCAGGCTTTCTGTTGTGGGAGATCTGTGTGCATTCATTGTATTCGGGGCCTGGGGTGTCACCTGATTTAAGCCGTGTGAGATCTCCTATACTGTGCACTAGCATGGCATCTGCTCCTTCAGACTGGTGAGGGGAGCAACAGCTTGGAATAAAACTGTGGGGTTTTTTGTTTCCGTGGGAAGGAAAGGGAAAGCAGGGCTCCAATCCATGCTTACAGCAGACTTTTTAGTCTGTGTAGATCCACTGAGAAGTTTGGGGATGTTTTATCTGTAGATCAAGAATGATACTTTGCTATTAAATAGAAAGCTGTACTTCCTTTGCCCCTTTACAAAATGAGTAGATGTCATTTAAACAAACTGAAAAGTTTCTACTTTGTATCAATCTGGAGCACGAGTTTTGCTGAGATTTCTCCTAATCAGATTTCTATTAAGGCAGTATTTACGGTCCCAGTCAGAACAGGGAAGTAGTGACTATTCACTATTAAATCCCCTAAGTATGCTGGATATCAGAGTACATATTCCCATCTGAATCCTTCAGACTGTCACTACAGAAGTTACCCTTATGCCAGGAAAGCTATTCAGTATATGCATTACATTAACATGTGCTTCAATCCCTGCTAGGTACAAGTGTAGTAAGAAGTACCTCCTTCGGTGTTTCCCAGTGCCACTGATATTATACCTTTTAAAATCAAAGTTCTATTTGAAAGAATGTTGATTACTTTTTCTTGACCACAGACACTTGAAAACTCCTGAATGTTAGTGAAGAGACAGAATTAGCAAACTATTCTTTCTGTGTGTAAAGTAATATTTTTATACTGACCTTATATTAGCAACTTGACTTTTATAAAGATCTGAGAGACCTGCTACATACTACAAACAAACAGATGGTTTAAATGCACATAAATTGTCACTGTGTGGCAAACTGTAACATTTTCTGGAGGAAGTGCAGATTTTAAGTCCTTGATTTTTGGTGTCAGGCACTGCTGTCCATTCCACGTGCAAGCTGAAATTCTTTGCTAGTGCCATGTGCTTTGCCTCTGCAGGAGTAAGCAGTTTATCTCCTGTAATCTTCTGTGCCACAGAAATTAATTTGTATACTCTCTTTGTACCACAATAGTGTGTGTTATTGTTCCCCTTTTCAAAGGGTTCTCATATCTCAGCAACACTGGCACCATAAAGAAAAACAGAAGTGGACTTTCTTTGAAAGCTATTTGAGCAAGTAGCATGGGGTTAACAGCATGATCTCTAAGCACTGTGGGTTGAGTTAAATATGTGCCCTTTATGGGAAAATCCAGTGGGCTTGGTGTAGGTGTGAGTAAACTGGTTTGGATAAACAAGAGGTGATTGTCATCATTTAGAGGAAAACATTTTAGTTTTCTTTTTTGTTTTCTTTTTTTAAAAAAATTTTTTTTTATTATTGTTTAACCCTTTCTTTGTTTCATGCTCATACTCTGTACCCATGGCATTGTACTTTGCTTGGCAGTACAAGAACTGTTCATTTTGCTGCATGCTAGGTAATATGACTAGCATCTGCCATATGCGATTTAGTTTCACCCCCTTTCTTGTCAGAGGGAAGAAGTTATGCATCCTCAGTGCACTGCATTGCTCTGAAAGTCTGTACATAAGAAAAATATCTCAGTGGCTGTTTTTTGAAAAACTGGAGGTATTGAGTTTTGCTGAGTCAGAAAGGTTGGATTAATAGCTATATTTCATTTTGCAGGCTTAGACTGGCCTGTAGGTATCCCAGGCCAGGTCACAAAATGTGAGATCCAGGGTGCTATTTTGTGAGGTGAGCTTGTCTGCATGGGAGGATAGACTTTACTCTTTGTGTGGTCTGAAATAGAATATATGCATCCAGGAATTAACAAATATCACAGACTTCATCACCCGCTGCTATAAAAAAAGGTGAGTCAATGCTCACCTGTTTTCTTTCATATATGAAAGAACCCAAAAACGCTTCCTGGAAGCAGTGCTGAGCTTCAGAGCACTGTAGTACACTCTACTTAATTACCCAGTGTCTCAGAAAGCCAAGGAAACCCAGGCTTTCATGGCTGCAGGTCTTTCCCTTGTGGTGGAGGGGTTGTAAGAAGTGTCATATGTCACACATTCAGCAATTGTGTGGTTAGTAAACGAACAGCGAAACCACTGTTAAAGGAGTCTCTGGGCCTGGGGACAGCTTGTGCTTTTCTCGAAAGAGTCTCTGCATTACCATCCTCCTTTACCTCCTAGGACACAGCAGCCACAGCCTGTTTGCCAGATGCTTTCCGTGGCCATGTGAATCCCACACCGGGGCAGTGCTGGTCCCCCACCTCCAGGGCGGCCGCTCCTTGCTGCAGCCTCATGGTTTGCAAATTCAGGTGGGGAAGAGGAGGCGGGGAGACTCTGGCTCTCCTCTGCTCCCAGGCAAGTGGCAAGTCAGTCCCCTCCTCACTTGCCTTCTTTCTGAACCCACGTTTGGCATTCGTGGTTGCACAGGGGTCCTTTGTCACAGAAAATTGGGGTCTCCCAACCTTTTCCACCCTGGAGTCTGATGATGGGGGACTTCCTTGGTGATGGAGAAAACATGGGTCCAAACTCTCTGAGGCCATGGACAGTTATCTCTGATTAAGGGTTCTCAACACTTGCTTCTTATTACAAGACTTCGATGCTTGTGGCTGCCACATGTTGTTTTAAATGGTGCCTGCTCTGCTCCGTGAGGTTCCTGACTCACAAGAGGGCTGTGGGTTCTGCTGGTAGCCAATACCTCTTGTGGGGTACCTGTCAAGTCGCTCTCAAGACACTGAAGTGAGGTATGCATGGATTCAGAGGTCTAAATTCTACTTAAGTTGCACTTTGGGCACAGGAGTAATTTTTTTCCGAGGTGATTGAACAAATGTTTATATGCAGGTTGGCAAGAAGAATTTAGTCCAAAATAGCTCTCATTCAGGTGGGTATAATGAAGAGATGCTATACCCAGCAATTTAGAGACAAATAGAAATATGCAAGCAGCCCTGAACTATTCATTTTCTGTTAATGCAGTGCCCTGAAATTGAAACATAAGGTTGAAGTAACAGTGACAATGACTTCTCTACTTTCCACAGAGCTCTTTCAGAAGAAAGTAATTTATTTAAGACTACAGTGTGATTTAACTTGCCAGACCTTTCTCAGAGCTTAAATAAAACTGCAATGATTATACATTTTCATCTGTCTCAGGAAGAAAACCATCAATTATGTTGGTCTGACCTGCCCCTTCCAGCAAAGGAAGAGATACATTTAGAATATGTCACCCACCCACAGAGAAAATATAACCTGGACTATCTGGATGATGATTTCTTTGGGGGCCATTACACTGTATTTTTCTGGTTTCTGCTAATGTATTATGCATTCATTTTTCATTTTGATGCATAGCTTTCGTGTCTCATTGGGAATTGCTGTTAGCTTAAACCTGTGAATCCCTGTCCAGAAAACTTCCTCCCTCTCTTCTCCTCCCCACTGTGGCTTCTGTCTGCTCATGGATCTGCCCCCTTCACTCTCAGGCAAACTTCCACTTTTCTAATTTGACTACTACTTCTGTTTAACATCATTCAGACTCCAGCCAGGTGCCATCAATCTCTGGCACTGCCATTTTCCCAAGAAATAGAGGGCAGAGGCAAGTACTTGCAATTCAGCAGTGCCGGGGGGCTGTGCTAGCTTTGTAGCATGAGATTTGTGGCCACGTTACTTTTTGGGATTTTTTTGGTTTGTTTTTTTTTTTTTTTTAGAAAATGTGCCATTTTCTATTTCCAACAAATGGTTTAAACAAGTCAAAGTGACTTTTTAAAGTGCAATACATGGTTTTTCAGATTGGATGCACAATAAAGAGCACTGAGTAACCATGCTATTGTGCTGCCTGCAAACTAAGAATTAGTGTCATGTGTCAGAATTCCCCTGAAGGTACATATTTAGTCCAAAAGTGAAGAATTTCTGTTAAAGGCACTGAAAAAACTGCAGGTAGCCCTGGGGATGGTTTTGGAATTTCTGTAGCATGTTCAAACAAAACAACATTTTTTTTTAAGTAGAAACTTAGAAGCAGAAATTAAGAGAAACTTTAGGATGTTTATTCTCTGCTTATTAAAGCTACGCACAACCCTTTACTAAAAAAGTGAATTATATATCTAGATCAAAAGCCAAACTCATCCTTAAGCATGTTAGTGAATTTATACAACAGCTCACAGAAAACTTTTATCGATTCAGTATCTCCTACAGTTTGTATGACTAGTGGTGCCCCATGCCAGAGCCATGGACTGGTTGGGTAAGGATTCAGAAAATATCTGTAATAAAAAAAAAAAAAAAATCTGGAACTACCCTGGCATGTGGCACTGGTTTGAAGTAAGGTAGTAAGTGGTGAAATTCATTTATGTCTAGGTATGACAAATTGATCAAAGAAGCATCTTTCACAAAAGGTCTTCGGCAAACCAGGAAGCATGGGAATGCTGTAGAAAGCATTTTTTAAAGCTAAGCTTAAATCCACTTCTGTGGTGGAAACCAGTAAATTGAAGTTAAGAAATTAGTTTCAATTTTGTGATCTCTTAAAAATGATAGTCTCATGCTCCTTGCACTGCATAACATTTTCCCTTATATTTTTTGTACTTTTCAAAAAATATTATTTCTCCCTAACTGGATTACTTCTATTTTTTGTTTCCTTCAAGCCTTCTCAGATAAATATATTTCTGATACCTTTAGTTTAGAAAAAAAACCCCTGCACTACAAGGGATGTTACTACCATAGGCAAATCAGGAAACAACCCTAAACCACCTTATGCCCCTCAGTCATCTTCTAGTGCTGCTTTGTTGGGACCTCCAAATTGCTTGCCTCCTGGCAGGGTCAGCTGCTGAGGGTCAGGATGCCTGCCCCCACATCCCAGGACATTCTACATGGCCACCATCCTCCATGCCCTGGCCATGACCCTCCCCAGCCAGTGGTCATTGCTGCTTTGGCTTTGCTCCAGACTGTTCCAGTTGTATCCCTCCCACCTGGTGCTGGTCTGCAGCCCACCTGCAACCCAAGAGGAGCACTCAGGCTGAGGCCTCTCACCTGAGGCTGTTCTGGGGAACAGTTTGAAAACCGTGGACCTGTGAGTAGTGTTTCCATTTTTCAATGACTGAAGACGACATCTCGGGGCTCCAAGCTGCTTTCGGGAGGAAAGTGAGTTGTGGATCTGAATGAGTGCCAGCATTATAAATGAGGCTATTACAGGTTGTGCTGGTTTCCTGAAGACATGCTGTTGGTGGAGGTGCTGGTGAGAGACACGACATAGTGAGGGCCAAGCTGTGCAGCCTTATGGCATGTGTGTTGGCAGCCCTTGGCAGCTGGCAGGAGTGGTCTCTCTAACATATGGGTCATGTGGACAACATGGGGAATAGCTAAGCCTCCAAAACTACATTCCTCAGTATCTGAGTGCCCTGGAGGGGAAATGAAGAGCTGGAAAATATGGTGGTAGAGAAAGTGGCCTCCAGAGCCCAGTCCTGGATACTGTGACAGTGTAGGTGCAGCCAGAAATTGCTGAGAAATGTGTCTCAGAACCAGGTTAACACTGTTTTACTAATTTTGCATATTAGAATCTTTTAAAACCTGCTGGTTTTGCATAGAGATGAATCACAGTGTTCTGTTTCTGAGAGACCAAGATGAAAAAAGGGAAACCACATGGACTGGGAGCAGGAACTTGTAATTTGTGGTCTTTTGTTTTTGAAAAAAACTAAGCCTGCAGACCTCAGTATTGCATAATCTACTTCCACGCTCAGGAATTTTGTTCTGAACTTTGGCTTTAGGAGATTGCCATATGAGCTTCTACTTCAAATCTAATTATTGTCTAACCTATGTATTTCTTTCTACACACAGATTTCACCAATGAGAATGGAAGATGTAGACCACAGAAGACTGAGACTTTGTCTCAAATTACCACATTTTTTGAGATGCAGTTTGGTGGAAAGGCTTTCTCTAAAACAGGGTGCAAGTAGGCTTTTCTGACTTATGTGATGCCAGTGTTTGCCCTTGCAAATTTGTACCAAATTGTTCCATTTGCTATTCCATTAAGCAGTTGTTAAGAACTGCTTAAACCTACTCTGAACTTGTCTAACCTCTCACTTCCCTCATCGGGACACTCCTTTCCATGTAGCCTTACTTCCAAACAGCCTCTTTCTTCCTATGCTTCATGTCCTAAAACTTCTTCAAGCAAGCCCAGAAGAACAAAATTCTCAAGTGCTGAAGATGCATTGCAAGAGAGGAGAGAAGGACGGGCTCCCATCATCCTCAGCCGGCTGGCAGCTGTGAAAATACCCCTGTAGTCAGGGAGCCCTTACCCTTTTGTAGCTCTGACTCAGTGCAGTTGTCCACAGCCAGAATACACAGCCCTGCTGCCAGCTTTCCTCTATGTCTCACCCCTGTTCTATGGGCTGAAGGGTAAACGATTTATTTTGGGGGAAACAAAAAAGAATGGAGCCTTCTGAGTCCCTAAAGGAACCTGGCAGGGAGATCGAGAGGCACAGACATGGCCGTGTCCAAACTTCCCTGTAAACGAGTGATTTTTGAGAGCTAAAAATTTCCACAGTTTTGTGTACAAGCCTGAAGGTGTTGGAAATCCCCAGATCATCCTGGTGGGGACATTAAAGGACTGCATGAAGCTACACAAGAACATTCAGAATTTTCCCCAAAATTTTGGCGCATGTGTAACTGTCACTTGGCAATTACGCGCTTTTTTTCATATGAAACAAGCTGCCAGCTGAAGGACTGTTGGCTGCTGTGTTACATGTGTTACATTTACAAAGATATTTTATAAGGTGATAGGCTGAGTAACAGTTTGCAAATGCAAGTTGAATGTATTTTTTATATCTGCGTCTATGGGATGTTCTGTAGAAGGAGACATAAAGGAAAACTGACACAGATTGTGTTCTTAATGTGCCACTGACCTCTTAATGCACTCTGAAGTCCTGGAGATAAAGCAAAGGGGGGATGGACTTTGTGGGTGCTAGAAAGTCAGTTCAGCCACTACAGCAAGACTGATGTTAAGAACTGCTTAAACCTAGATAATTTGAATGAACCAGAGATGGTTATAAATACTCTCCTGAATGTGAATGTGTTTCCAGTTTGGGATATGAACTAGATTTGGGTGTTCTGCTTGAAAAGGGAAGGAAAAAGCTGCAGATGGTGTTATATATTTTTTTTAATTAAAATGCTTTTTCATGAGAAATGTTGATGCTTCCAAGCCGTTGGGAAATTTTCTTTCTGATCAACACTTTCTGTTGTTTTTTTTTTTTTTTCCAGGCCTCAGCCACTGAAAAATGAGCCCAAAGAGGAAAGGCAGCCCAAGACAACCCAGCCATGTCCTGCTGCAGAGGATAACAGAGAAAATGGCAGGAGAGACGAGGGTGAGCTGGCTGCAGAAAGAGGGAACGGGCTCTGTTCTCTGCTGGTAGGGCACCTGCAGAGGATGTGGTGGCAGCCCTTAGACACCGCTAAACGTAGAGCTGCCCCAGCACAGAGTCAGGTGCAGAATGTTTGCAGAGCCCAGAGCAAACACTTGGGTAGCTAGCCCATGAGTGCCTTGCTGCCGGGACTGCCCAGACCTGGCCCCTCCCGGTGTTTGCCAGGGACAGCTGTACCCACCCAAGCTGCAATCGCAGCTGGGCAGTACCGCTTCCCCGTAGATACCTTTGGAGCCTACAGCATTTCAGTAGATCCTGACTTGCCTGTGGGCCACAGCGCTGGAAGAAAAGTTCATCAGTAATGCATGCTCCCGTTTTTTCTGCAACAAGCCCCTTCACATCCCTCTTTTTGCATCAGCTTTCTTTCCGCAGGGCATTATCTGGAGTCAGCACAAGGCAGTTTCAGCGCTGCCTGCAGCCCTTTGGGTTGGGGGCTTAGAGAGTTCACAAGGGCGATGCAGGCTCTGGCAAGACAGACAGTCGGAGTTTAATTTACTGACGGAGATACAATCTAAACAGCTACAGATTTTCCGATTCCCGCGCCTTTCTGAGCCTCTTGTGTGGCAGCGGGAAGCTGTGCTGCCTGTGCAGCATTTACTCAGGTTTTCCAAGAGGGAAATGTGCAGCAAATAAAGGAACTGGGATGCAAAAGAGTGGCAGCTGCTTTAGGACTGTTAGAGAGGCTCTTTTACAGACGAATGAACCGTCAATTTGTAGTAAGACATTGTTTTCTAAACATAGCATGAAAACTGTTATCTTGCCTGGCTGGTCATTAGAAGAGAGATCATTATAGTCTCTGTGCGACAGCCGGGCCCAGAACAGGGGCTGCATTGTCCCAGGTCCCAGCTGAGCTCTAGCACAGGCTCCCCAGGCAGCGCTGGGACAAGGAGGCTCCTTGTGCCCCGGCAAGTTCAAAAGAGGAATTGAAGTGCTCTAAGTAGGTGTTAAGCACCTATTTCTCTCTCCGACTCTGGATTTAAAAATCTGCTCCACAGGAGAAAGGTGCAGAGGGCAGACCCGTGACTGCTGTAGCTGCATCCTCCCTTGCTTTTTGCACAATACATGCTACGATTATTATTTTTCTTTTATTTAAAAAAAATCAAACCCCAAACCGTCAGTTGTGCGGTTCTGTGTTTCTGTTTTTCAGCACAGATTAACGAGACTTGTATGATGGACAGGTTTTCAGAAGGAAGGACATATTATATGTTCAGTGTCCGCTTCCTGAGCCCTGAATGAGAAGTCTAAACCTCAGCTGATGCTGCAGCAGGCTAGAGGAGTCCTGGTGTGTACCCAAGAGCATCAGGGGGCCGGAACATCCCCCCAGGACTGCCAGGAAATTCCAGACTTTTGTTTTTCATTATTCATCCAGAAAAAACACTGCCACCCCAGCCAATTGCAATGGGCCAACACAGACTTTGCTGCTCTGGTCCCTGCCCATGCCAGTCCGACAGTACGGACAGTTCATGGCTACAAGTGCCGCAGCACTTTTTTTTCAGGAATACAGTTGTAGTTGCAGGTAGTAAACTGAGCTGTCACTTTTTCTTGCTCATTTCATCCAGGTGCCTTAAATGACTTACCTATCAACACTTAAACTGAAAAAGAGTAGGTTTAGATTAGACATTAGGAAGAAATTCTTCACTGTGAGATTGGTGAGGCACTGCCACAGGTTGCCTGGAGAAGTTGCGGATATCACATGAAGTGTTCAAGGCCAGATTGGATATGGCTTTGAGCAACCTGGTCTAGTGAAAGTTATCCCTGCTCATGGCAGGGGAGTTGGAATGGTTAGATGGTCTTTAAGATTCCTTCCAACCCAAATCAATCTATGGTTTTGTGATTTAGGAGACTTTTTGTAAAACAGGGGACTTGTACATGCATGCTCTGAGCCTTAGGTTTGCAATATTTTCTGACTAGAGCTTTATTTGTGGCTCAGAGGTGAAAAGGAAAAAGCTCAAAATTCTCCAGGCAGACCAGATACAGACAAGTTTTTGATGTCATTGTTACATAAACTCCACGTTTATTTTTAGGAATGTTTTCTAAGAAGCGATGGCCAGAAATAATAAATAATTCTGACGTTTCACATGAAGTAATTAGCCTGTTTTCCCAGCTTATGTGTTCACACTGTGGCTCAGGCAGTTCCCTTTTGGAAATACACCAATTAATTTTGACAAAAAGGAGTGTAAAAATTAATTTCCTACTACTTCTGTGAAAGTCAGTGACTGGGTGAAAAGGGAACACCTTGTTAATGCCTCCTCTAAAGGAAAGGCTTATGTAGGATCTCATCCTTATTAGACAAAAGAGAATCCACGTGGGATATCTTTCCTGCATTCCAAGTGTGAGAAAACCTGGTGTAGCTAGTAAAACTGCTTGGTTCAAGCAGTCAGTGGTAAGTGCTGTAATTATACCACTAGGGAAAGTGTCTTACATTAAGTAAAGGTAGGAACAATTAAAGACCAAGTTAAGAACCTCACATTACTACTATACGTGGAAACACAGTATTGGCACTAAGTTCAAAGTTTCTTAAAAAATTACTTCTTATTTCTTGAATAGCTAAAAGACAGGAAGTCTTTTTTGTCATCCCAGTGAGAACAACCCCAGCAACTCAAAGGATTAGATAAAACATGCAAGCAAAATAAATCTATTTAATATAAGATACTAAATTAATGTTTGAAAATTAATGTGTTTGTAATGCAGTTATTTTTGCTTGAGTTCTCTTTGCATCTCTGAAAGAGATCAGTCTTACAGCCATGACTGTCATTCAAGTGATGAACTGAGGAAAGTCTGAAGAAGATGATAACACAGAAAAACATAGATTTTCTTTGAGTGTAGACAAATGCAAAGTCTTTTTAACTTCAGGATGTATATAGGAAGACACAAGCTATAAACATATACAACTCCATGGCTTTTCTCAGTAAAATGTATTTTAAAAGCCATCAAAACAAATTTTTGTCTGTGTGTGTTTTCTTGTTTTGATGTTTTGTTTAAATTTTAGAGAGGTTAGAGAAAAAGCAGTGTGCTCTAAGGAGGACTTGCCTCTGTAACCTGCAATTTTGCTTTTTGCTCTGAATGTGGTGTAGCTCCCATAAACTCTAGGAACAAAATATTAACTAGAGTTGATATTTAGCTTGGGGCATTTGGTTCACGTTTGTACTAGTCGGAGAGAAATCACATTTTGAAGAGATTTATCAAGACTCTAATCTCTCTGCAGAGAGCTGAGCGGCTGTGGCAGGCTTGACAATGCTATTCATTTTTGGAGCCTCACCACCAAAACAAGCACTCAGCACAAAAGGATGTATAGAGCCTAGGCTACTGTACTGTTCATACACCCATATCTATCCATTACCAAGGGAGCTCACACCACAGAAAGACACATCACTGGAATAATACCATTTTCCATTCTATGTCTTGGAGATTAGTGCTCCCCAGTGTCAGGTAGTGTTTATAAATGATACAACACACACCTTCCTATTGATCAAAAAGACTTTGTGAAATAGTCTTGAAAGCAAAACAGTTTTAAACTGAGGAACAAGTTGCATTGTCTATCACAAACTATTTGAACAGAAGGCTTGAATAAATGTCTGTTGGTGTGTGGCTTATATACACCATTCTTTATCACATAGTTAAGCCCTTGCTGTTCAGGCAGTGAGTATATGCGTCCACTTTAACAGTAGGGGCTTAATGCTTTCATAAATACTTTATGAACTGTGTATGAGTAAAGTACAGTTTCATTCTACATTTATGTCTTCATCTTCTTCGGTCTTTGATCCTAAGCACACAGCTGGAATGCTAAATAAAACATTATGTCCCTACAGTTTCTCAGCAGTGAAAATATTTAACTATTA
Organism: Melanocharis versteri; assembly: GCA_013397845.1. Classification (NCBI taxonomy): domain Eukaryota; kingdom Metazoa; phylum Chordata; class Aves; order Passeriformes; family Melanocharitidae; genus Melanocharis; species Melanocharis versteri. Next base: position 58,394 of record VZTG01001880.1, on the reverse strand, counting down.
TCAACAGGCAAAAACCACGACTTTCCCCTCTCCCCCCTAAATAAATATAGCAGAGAAACAACATCAGAATTACCTTGCTTGAGGTGTGCAACTTTTTATTCCTTTTCTCCACACAGTATGAAAGTGGGTTTTTTTCCAAGCTTTTCTGTACCCCAAACTCCAGCCAACATTATTCTACAGAAGGAGAGGCAGGCAGCAGAGGGAGGCCTGGACACCTTTTTTCTTTCAGAGAGGAGCTAATCAAACATTCCCATCAAGCTCCCAGCTCTGTGAAAGGCACATTGCTCTCTCTCTCCCCCCCTCCCTCCCTCTGCTCCTCTCTCCCTCTCTGTGTCTCTCTCTCTCTGTCTTTCCCTCTCCCTCCCGCACACACAGACGTGCAGAGCTCCTTACACTGATTTAGCAGCCGAATTAGGCGGTCCTGTTTTAAATATACGTTCCCTCCCACATATTTTTGGTAGGGATTTCTATGCTCCTTTTACACTAGCCTGTCAGATTTGTCAAGTTTTTCTCTTTTGGGAAGGGAAGCTTTACTCAACTGATGTTGTGGCTCATTTTTTTTCAGTCTCCCTGTGCAGTTCAGCGCTGTAGCGAAATGACTAGAACTACTAGATGAGAGTAAACCACACAGCTCTAAAGATTATAGCTACCAGATTAGTTAGATGCAGATCAGGTTTAAAGAGAAAAAATGTCATTTGAAGAGACAGACTGTGATGCCTTTACTTATGTGAATAGCATCATATTCTCCCAGCAGTTTCCCTGAAGTCAGAGGATTAGTGACGGAATAACTCTGCGAGTCTGGGCACAGAGAAGTAGAAGTATGGCACGAGGGTTCTTTCGGATGAAGTTGGATGTGAGAATTAAATAAAATGCTCACAAAGGCTAATAAACTGGTACTCGTTAAGTGTGACCTGGCCAAATGAGATATACCAAATGACTAATTTCTTTAAGTATCTGTATGCAGATGTCCTAAAATTCTTGAGTAACTTTAAGAAGAAAAATATATTGAGATAATCAAGATCATAGCATTTACGAGATTATCACAGAAAGTGCTGGTATCATATTCCAGCATACTAGAATGTAAACTATAATTTGCAATTCCATCTAGGTATTCAGAAGTGTATAGATAACATCCATGGGTGAACATAAACTGTTTTATCTAAGATCATTACTGATGAAAAAAAGATCTAGTATAAATACAGGAGACTGACTTCAAAACACACATTAGAAAGACATACAGTTCCTGATTTAACAATCCCCTACATGTGTTTAGTTCAACAGGAAAGTGATTACCTGATACTTGTAAATGTCTACTCCAGTACCTGCAGAAACTGTGTAACAGCTCAGCATATTAATGAATAGTACAATATCAAAAGTTTATCAACAAGATCCAACTGTGTTACTAAGATATAATGATCCATAATTCATTTGATTCTCTTAATACAGGAGCTCTGGCTTGCCATGGTGAGTCCATGCAAGGCAGGATGCGGTAGACTGGCAGAAAGCCTCTTCAGACAGCAAATCTGTTAACAGTTCTACCTAGAAGATCTACTGAAAAAAACTGAAACACCACCCCCCAACCCTTGCTAATTCGAGTTAACAATTTCAGAATATCATCACCCTTTACATAAGGCTTTGTGAGGTTTAATTATTCAGATAATGAGGGACAATAGGACCGAGACCTTTGGACTACAAGTTTAGAGGTATATAGATACTAGGAGACAAATATCTAAATACTGTGGTTTTGTAGCTGAGTGGCTACATGTCATTTCCCAGTGCTGATGAAAGGCTGAAGTCCCCACGACAACTCCTTACCTGCAGATGCTGATAGATATACTCAAAAATCTTTGGGCACAGGTCTTCACTGGTCTTTAGTCACTTACCTTCCATTCAAGCAGCTTATTTTCAGAAAACCATGGGAATCTATGTAGATGTTGAGTTGCCTGTATTGCTTTACAGTCTCAGGTCAGTGGGTTACCAAAGAATCTTGATCTCAAACAAGTGAGAGTACTGAAGACTGAGCTTCTGGCAAGCCAAACCATGGTTGGGCGGCAAAGGCTCAGGCTGCACCCGCAGAGCACACAACAGGACTGCATCAAACTAGCTGGACTGGTGTTGAGCGATGGAACTGAGATGCAGGCACAGCAGATGATTGGGAAGACTGATGCAGGCAAAAAGTCCTCCTGAGGTTCAGCTTCTGGTACCCACGTCAGCTCACTGAGGGTTGTAGCTGTTGGCATGTGGAACATTGTCGACAAGGCGTCAAAGCAAGAGCAACAGCGTCTACACCAAGGTCATGTTTCATTGTTGTTGCTGCAGGGTGGCAGTTTTACAAAAGAAACAGCTGATAGATCCACTTTTCATTTTTCATGGATGAATTATCTTATTTGTGCATAAATTGTACCACGGGCAAAGAGCCAGGGTGGACCTGGCAGGACTTCGCTCGAGTGCAGTGGTGTGAGAACACAGCTTCGTTGGTTCCAGAGACACAGCAATGGTGCAGCCCTGTCAACTCTGCACCCACCTTACTCTCCCAGCCTTGCTGGCTCCACTCCTGGCTCGGGGTCAAGAATGCTGCCAGCTGGGTGGCACATTTCTGCATTGCTGCCTGAGAGCTAACCTGGCATCCTGGAAATAAGCATCCTAGGAACTGTGGAGCAGAAACACTGAGTGGGCAAAAAAAGAAAACTATCTGGTTTGTTATTATTCAGGGTATTCAGCCTCTCATTATCATTTGTAATGGAGAACTGAAGAGTATCAAAACAAAACACTGAGGAGGGCACTGACTGTCTCTTTTTATCACAACATTTCTGAGTGCCGTCGCCTGTGCTCTTTCCTGACAGAGGCAATTTCCAGCCACCCAAGAGCTGGCAACACAAAGAGCAGAAATAAGAGGTAGACCACATTGAATGGCTCTACTTTGGTGCTGGGATTTGCCACAGGGAAAGACTTGTTTGCAAAAGTGATGGCTGTGCAGTCAGGAAGCAGCTAATTTGAAGACAATAGGTATTGAACACGATTGTCTAGGGGAGAGACAAATGCTCCATATCTGTATGTGTTCATGTCTCCCACCATTGCTTCTAGTCTGAGGCCTCCACCTGAGTTTTCTGCTAACTCTTAGTAGTGTTTGTGGTAGTAGTTTTTAAGTTTTACTATACTGTATTTTCATTTGCATATTAATTAAAGCAGGATTTAGCACGATCCATTGAAACAAAGCCTGAAAGCAAAAGAGTGCAGACCTCTAATCTGTCCCCTGAAGCAGCCAGTGAATAAGACCAGAGAGTCAAAGAGAGAAGGTTCTTAACTTTTTGAAAAAAAATTTAGTGGCCTACTCAGATATTACCTCCACTCTGGAAGATAAAACAGCAGAAAGAGAGATATGATGTATGTAAGCAGTGTTAGCATTGACAGTGGAGATAATCTGGCCAAGACTCAGTAAGGAAGTTTGGTCTTTTCAAACAGAGGTAGCAGCAACCTGGAAGACTAGACATTTAAATAAATCTTCATTTTGAAATCATCTGTCGTGCAGAATTTTCAAGGTACACAATGTTTGTTTAAAAAACATTGCTTTGCGTAACAGCTGGGTGAAGACCATGGTGGGTAGCAGCTGAAAATCTGACTGCACTGAAGGGAAGCTCACTGCACTTAATCTAATCCTCATTAAATCTTACTTCAACAATTTTTAACAGAGCATTTTTTAATAACACAACTAGTAGACTTATATTTCAGCCTACAGAAAAATGTAAGATTCCTCATGCTTCCTTCTCTTTGCATGCAGTCATTCACAGGTAAATGAAATAGGGGAAACCTCTCCTGTTCTGAGATGCAAATAAACTCCCATGTTCTGGGTTTGATGCTCACCAACTGGTATGGCCCCTGATGACTTGGTTCATAATCTTTTGATCGTAGCTGGCCTTTCTGCAGTGATTTACACGAATAGGGCAAACTTTTGTCGAAAGAGGAAGAGAGAAAGATTTTACTGTGTTTTAGGTTCACAGAGTAGGTCAAAATCTAAATGAGAGCAGGGGATGGTGATTTCAAAGGCCATAAATTGCTTCCAAGAGGTCTGTGCAAAGGGTTGATAGGCATATAGATCCTGTGGAAGAGGGGTGTGCTGTAGCCCAACCCATTGTGTTCCTCTCCCCAGCACTCAGGAGGAATCTCTGGCCTCACTGCTGTAGGCATCGGCAAAGAAAATACTCTTCAGGTATGCTATAAAACAAGATATGCCTGCACAATTTTTAGAGAAATCTAAACTTTGGGAAATTTTTCCCGCTGGAAAGTAGAGAGTCTCTCACATACCAAATCTTTGTCCCACTTGTGGGACCCAAGGCGCACACTGTTTTTCTGGCATGAGGCTGTGGCCACTCTTCTAAAACCATTAAATCATTTGCTCTCGAGGTTATGAGTAGGAAATATGTAAGACCCAAGACTGAACTAACTGGCTTGTGATCATTACACAGAAAGTGCTGAATGTATCTTTTCAGCTGATCACTGTGGGTTTAGTAAGGCAGTCCTGACTCTGCATACAAAGACAGAAAACAGACAAATTAAATGATTTCTGCAAGACAACATGTAGCTATGTCACACCTAATTCCATCCAGGTGCTTAAACGGAAAGGAAAAAGTTTTCTGATCTCAAGCAATTACCCTTGAGCCTTTTCAACCAAATACTACCACAGGAACCAGAGAGCAGAATATTACAACACCCCAAGATGTCACGCACAGCCTGGCGGTGCTGGCTCTGTTCAAAGAGAGCATAGTTGCACATGTTAGAGTTAACTCCGAACAAGTGGCAGTGGAGTTCAAATTCTGCAGTTTTTCCACATTTCTCAAACTCTGTGAAATAAAATCTTAACTTACGCATTACTACACTTAAAAGCAAATTGTTCTTGAAAACCATTTATACCTGAAAAAAACAAGTCAGAGAGAACAGAGTGGGAAGTTAAAAGTATAATTGGGATGGCAAGGCAACTAGATGGTTAATATTGTTTGGCTTTAGCTGCTTAAAACACTTATATTGAAATGGGCCTCAGGTAAATAAAATAACCAAAGTCCTGTAAGGCTTATATAAAATACACTGATGTGTTTGTCTAGTTTTTGAGAAAGGTAGGGAGGCTGAATTATGTGTGCTGCAACCCATGCCAGCATCAGAAACTTCTTAAAATAATTAGAGCAATTGGGTAGCCAGGGCTGTGTTTTTACTTTTTTATGAATGAGGAGACCTCATGGGCCAAATGAATACATAATGTTGGCATGCTTGGTTAAATGGATGTATACCAAACTTACAGTGTGCAAATATGAACCACTGTGTGTTTCTTAGAGAAGATGGCAAAGGCCATGTTTCCTGACACTGTAGAGAAGTTGGGCTCTGTCAGTAAGTCCCAAGTCTCCATTCATTTGTGTGCCTCAGATGGAAAAAAAGTGACAAAAGATGACAAAATCAGCCTTTTTAGGCTTGCTGGGGCAATGTTCAAGAGAGAGCTGATAAACCCCCTACCCTGGGTCTTCTGCAGCATATAGCAGGGGAATAGGGCCCTGGGAGCCTGCTATTCCTATCCCAACTGAGCAGGCCCACAGGCTCCAAGGATGAATGTTCATAGTGGGGAATGGGAAAGGGACCCTTTTTCTGTGACTGATATGTGGAGAGCTTGAGTCTTTCTAATTGAACAGTGATCATTTATACTGTCATGGATTTTAATTGTTGGGGTTTTTTTTAAAGCTCTAGGTGGTCACTTTTGGAAACTTTCGACCTTGCCAGCCTCTACAGTTATCCAAAGACATAAGGAAAAGTGAACTTTGGCTTGGAAGGAGAATCTAATAAGGCATTTGAGCAAATTCAGAAGTTGCTACTCTCTGTTCAGTGTTTGTACACTCTGAGAACATTTTACTGTGCAGCATTTTACTCTGAGAGCATGTACTGCATTAACTGTGGACATGCAGACAATACTCATTAGGACCAACAAGTCTGATGCATTTACTTATAGATCTTGGACTGTAGCAGAAAGAAGCAATGCCCAGATATCACTTTCCTTTAAATATTTCAAGATATATCTCTACAGGAAAAAAAGAAAACGGGTGGAGGATGCACTTGCACTTGAAGTACAACACAGAGCTATCATGGGCATCAAGAAATCTTCATTATTTTTGCCATGCAGCTGAATCTACCCACACCTCCTATGCCAAATATACCCAATGCCTGATTTAGAACAGAGGTTGCCACAAATGCTATGTTGAAACATAAATAAAGTGAACAGAAAATGCAGGGGCTGGAAAAGCCTCCATTGCATTTGGGAACAGGAAAAGCCAAGGGTGGTACTGAAGAGGAGTTTGCCTTGATTCTGTCCACAGACCTTTGGATCTGAAGAGGTGTAACCAGCTTTAGAAGCTGTCACATTATGGAGGTGGACTGTGATGTTTTTATCTCTCCAGCCTGCTTTCAGAAACCAAGATGCTGCCACAACGGAGATCAATTTTAGGTATTGTTTTTTGAGCAGAACTTGCAGTTATTGCAGATGGAAGTGTATCATGACTGAACACAACTGGGTCTCTAAGAAGTGCAGCATATGGACTTTGTTCATCTAGAATCCAGTGTAGGTAGGGATAGAGTCTTCCCGGGTTAAGTGGGATATATTTCATTGCTCTACTACCTCATATAAAACCTGATTCATCACCATAAGTCTTCTTTTATGAGGAATAAAATAGTCTGTTTAGGAGAGTGCTCTTTGTTGATCAAAAGTCTGAGCAGTGAAGAATTCAGTGTTGAAATTTACAGCTGAGGACCAGAGCTCTCAGAAAAATACAAATGGCTTTTTCAGCATGCTTTCCCTCTCTGCCCACTTCCAGTGCTTCCATGTGCTATCATTGCCACTGTCAATTCAGTTTGCCAAGAATACCAGGTCTCACTCTGGATCCCAGTGCCTCTTACCTTGGCAGTAAAGCTCAACTATTCACTGCAAATCAGGCCTGGAAAATGTAAACCCAGTAACAGTCTTCTGTCTGTTTTCCTGACTATTTTCCTGATGAGTTTTCTGTTTATGCTTTGTAGGGCATCAGGTGTCAGAGCAAATAGGTGATGCCAGTAAAAGCCACTTCACAGTAGAGAGCTCATGGCTGCCTCCCAGCAACTGAATGCATCCCCTCTGTGGTGCCCTTATCCTTGTCTCCTCCAGCTTTGGCTCTCGCCACTGAAGACTGTTCAAAATGCGGGTTGTTTCTGGAGGCAACATGCAGAAATTAGAGTGCTGCCCTGGCAAGCAGAAGTGTCCAAACATGCAGCAGGGCCAGAACTGCCAGTGTGTTTAGAGGGTGGATTAATGTATTTTCTTTACTGGTATTTGCCAGAGCTCATGAAAAGCCCTTCTGCACGTGACCCTGTGCACAGGCTCGCCATGTAAGGCTTAACACTGTTCTCTCCCAGCTGGGTGATGGTGGCTTGGCTCCCCTCTAGGGTCTCCTTGCCCACTGTTCTTGTAGACCTTTGCCCCTAGGGAGGAAAAATTTCTAAGAGGGATCCAGCTGGTGGAAAGGGAAACAGGGTTGCAGGTTGCTTGTGCCGGGGTGGTAATGAGGGATCCCAGTATGGGATGTGAATACACAGGTTCCCTTAACTCCTGGATGACGTTGCACCCATATAAATCTCTTTTTGTGTGGATCCAGGTCCCAGCAACACCATCATTGGAAGATGGCATGCAATGTGGAGGTAGAATGTCCCACGTTTCAGCATGGTTAAATTGAATTGGGAAGGAAAGGAGTGAGACCATAGGGTCCTGGTGCTGGCCGAGTGGGGGAAATAGGGGGGGAAAGCTGAGATCCTGCTGGAGGGATGGGGCAGGAGGAAGGTGCTGGGGCTGCGCCTGGGGACCTATGATCTAGGTACAAGGAGGATACAGAGTGATGCAAGGGCCTCCCTGGGCATGCAGACCCCAGCGGACTGGCAGAAATGCCAGCGCTTTTTCTTCTTGCCATCCCTGTCCTGTCTCTGTCCTCCTTTCACTTCCAGCAGGATAGGAAAGAGTGTTTCTGGAGTTTCTTTAACTGCTCACCACCAAGGTGCTCATTGCTGTGGACAATACCGTGAGGGTATTGAAGCTCCAAAATGCTGTCTGTCACTAAAACCATTCAAAAAATTATCCTGCTGTGCATGACTCAGCCTGACATTGGAAAGGCTCTTGTCTGCCCAAGGCAGCAGAGCAGGCGGGGCTGCAAGCAGGAAACTCACCTCCCTTCCTGCCCCTCAGGATATTTGTGCCCAAGGTTTTATTGCCATATGTGTGCAAAGAGGTCAGGTTTGGGGAATGCAGGCTGTGCCCCTTTTTGCTGCTCATTTCCACCATTTTACCCAGGCATCAATTTTCCAGCCCTACAGAGCAACACATTTCCAGCCATAGAGAGGGATGAGGTGTACCCCAAGGGACAGAAGATGTAGACACAAATTTCTGCAGTGCAGTAGCCTATATCTATGCTTTTTATAAGCCAGCTATTTTTCATGATCAATTTCCACTCAAAAAGCAGAAAACAGGCAGTCTGCATAAACATCACTCTACGCAGTAGCAATTCAATTAACTATAAACTCAGTAATGTAGAAATAGAGCAGCAAAGAGAGTGATCTTTCTTCTATTATGCCTTTGAGGGCCACACAAAATTCTAATGCAATTTTAAATCCTTCTCTGAAATCAAGCCTTGAGAAGAAATGCTGCTCTTTTGTTACATGTAAAAGAAAGAAAAAACTCTTCAAATCTTATTAGAAAAATAAATCTATCTGAATAAGCTCTATTCCCCACTTCTTGCCTCCAGTGACACAGTATACCACATATCATACGGTGAGCTCTGTATTTTGATCCTCAAATTAAGTAAGTTACTTCTAATAAATTGCTTAGTCACAAACACAATTTAGTTGGAAATCCCATTTGCATTCTTATAATTGCCAGCATTAAATCTCTCAAAGAATTGTAAGAGGAAAGTATCTACATTTTCTGCTTGCTAACTCCTCAGAGTGTTTTATACTGTGAAGAATACGGTAAATGCTTTCCAAGTATTTAAATAATTGACATTTTCCACCTTAGGTTTTCANCCCTTCTAACCCAAATTATTCTGTGATTCTATGATAATTGCCTCTTTCTAATCCAACAAAAAAAGAGAAAAGAAAGTTGCAGACAAGTTCTGGGTTTACCAGCCCTATGAGGGATGCCTATGATCCCCCAGACATTAACAGAATCATAGAATCAAAGAAGAGTCAATATTGAAAGAGACTTTTAAGATCATCAAGTCCAACTCTCCACCCAACACTACCACTGTAATCCTTAAACCATTAAACCACCACTCAGAGCCACCCAGGCCTTTAAAAAACACCTCCAGGCATGGTGACTCTACCTCCTCCCTGCGCAACCTATTCCAATGCCTGCCCATCCCAAAAGTGAAAATATTGTTTTCTAATATCAAACCTGAATCTCCGCTGTATCGGTTTAGGGCCATTCCCTCTGGTCCTCTCTCTGCAGGCACGATAGAAGAAACTGGCCTCCACCTCACTACAATCTCCTTCCAGGTGGTTGTAGAGAGTGATGAGATCCCACCTGAGCCTTCTCTTCTTGAGACCAAACAAACCCAGCTTTCTCAGCTGTTCCTCATAAGACATGCTTTCTACTCCTTTTACAAGCCTTCTTGCTCTTTGCTGAGCACACTCCAGCACCTCAGTGTCACTTGTGAAGTGAGGGGCTATTGGCCTTCTCGGCCACCTGGGCACATGCTGGCTCATGTTCAGCCAGCTGTCAGCCAGCAGCCCCAAGTCCCTTTCTGTAGGACAGCCCTCAAGCCATTCTTCCCCCAGCCTGCAGTGCTGCAGGGGCTTGTTGGGACCAAAGTGCAGACCTGGAACTTCACCTTCAGGAACTGAACCTCGGGCAGTTGTGCTTAGTCCATTGATCAAGTCTGTCCAAGTCTCTGCAAAGCCTTACTACCCTCAAGCAAATCAACCTTCCCACCCAACTTAGTGTCATCTGGAAATTTACTGAAGGTGCACTCAATCCCCACGTCCAGATCATCAATGCAGATATTAAATGGGACTAGCCCCAAAACTGAGCCCAGGGGAGCACCACTAGAGATAGGCTGCCAAGTGGATTGGCTCCACCGACAACAAACCTCTGGGCCTGGCCATCCAGCCAGTTTTTTACCATCAGAGTCCACCTGTCCAAGACATGAGCAGCCAGTTTTTCTAGGGGGGTGCTGTGGGAGACAGTGTCAAACGCTTTATTGAAGTCTGGAGAGATCACATCCACAGCCCTCCCCTCATCCACCGGGCAGGTCACCTAGTACTAGAAGGGCTATGACAAGGCCACCTTGTCATTCGGGGTTCTGAAGACACATGCTGTGAAAATGCATGTGCTGGAGAACAAGCAGCTCAGGACCAGGCAAAAGGGAAAGGTTTCCTGCTCCTTTGCCTGCAGCCCTGCAACACCCTGACGTGTGCTGGGATCAGTGCTTGGGCTTTGCTTTGCGAAATCTAATGTGTTTTTTTGCATCCCAGTAGAGGTCACGAGCCCCAGGCAGAAGGCCAGGGAAAAGTAAGGTCAGAGGAAGGCTGAGTGAGGCTTCTGTTGTGTTAATTTTGGTGAGTTACAGCCACAACCACGCCTTGGTGTGTCCAGATCCTGGTTCAACTCTTTTGTGTCTCCACTGACAGCTCACCATGGCAGAGCAGCCCAAAGCTGCTTTGAACTCTGCATGGCGAGTTTATCCCAGCTGTTCAGTGCTAGTGATGGTTTCTGTGAGCCCCTCACCATAAAGTGAAAGACATTTATGATCAGTGAGAAACATCTGGCATGTTGTGCTTGTGCAGTGCACTTGCAGGGGGAAGAGAGGAGACAATCCTGATTCACACCAGTATAAGAGAAGGAGGTGTCAGGCCTGCAGAGACACCTAAAATGGTGTGTTCCCCTCCTGAGTGAGCTAATAAAGTAGGAAACCAAGCTGTGCCAGCTGCAACGTGAAATATTACATGCTAGCCTCTGTTACAGCTCCCTGACTGCCTTGGCTGTTTGCTCCAGTGTGCTGGAGCAGGGGAGCTGCTGCTGCCAGCCCAGAGGAGCTGTAAATAGCAGCTGCTGAGGCCTCTGGTGCAGTGGTTCTGTGTACAGCCCCTGCTGTGCTTGGTGAGCTCCCCTTTCACATGTCCTCCTCACGGGCTTTCTGCCATCCAGCCGTCACTGCTGTGGATTAGGACAGATTATCTGTATATACTCTGAATCACTACTTACAGGAGTTACCTGACAGGAGACCATCAGAGGCTCACCTTGTCTCCTTTCTGGCAGTGCATGAGAAAGCCTGTAAAGAGCCTGCAAGTGCTAACTATAATTGTTTCCATCCAACTATTCTAGTCCAGCTAAGCAGATACTATTTTTTTTGGAAATTACGTTTTAAAGATTCTGCTGCTCTAAAGTGAATTTCTTTGGTCTTCAGAAAATTAATGCTTTACAGCTTTCTTTTTAATTTTTTTTCCCCAATGAGTGAATATGTTTCATCATCTAGAAAAAAAAGTCAATTTACAAGAATGAGAAAGAAAATTGAAAGAAGTCCTGATTTGTATGTAATTAATAAATAAATAGGGTTAATTGGTGGAAAGTAATTGTTTTTTATTTTTAGTCTGTTGCTTCCTTTGTTTCTTTTCACATGCAGGGGTGGGGAAAGGAATTAGTGTTACTGTGAGTGATGAATTTTGCCGAACAACTTTGCCTAGCTATGGGAAGTTCTGAGTAAACTCCCTGTTTAGTTTGTTTCACGTTTCCAAGGCTGGACTTCCTGAAGGCCACAGAGTTGGGGCACAAAATCAGGGTGATGTCTGCTAAGGATCCAAGAAATGAAAGACAACAGAAAAATTGAATTCAAAAGACATCTGCACAGCAGTTTTTTCCATCATCATGTCTGCTCTCCTACAAGAGTTGTTCATGCAAATTAAAACATACAAACAAGAAGTGCTCAGAAAGTGAGTGATCAAGAGCTTAGCAGCACCTGTAGGAAACTGGTACGAATGTTAGATTTCACTTATTTCTCTCTTTATTCTTCTATCTTTTGAAGAGTTTTTGAAAACATTCTGTAATGTGTTTGGTGTTTCATCGGTAGGAAATTGTGACAGTGCAAGCGAACCTCCATGGAGTCAGTTGGTATGAAGAAGACGGAACTTAGGAACTAGATGTTAGTACTTGGGATGGTATTTCAGAAGACATTTGCACCATCCTCACTTCTGCCATCAACTGTTTTGTAGAGTGGAAATCAACTGTTTGGAATAAAAGCTGTCTCAGGCACCCATCAGTGGGCGAGTGGAAGTGGTGTGTGCATGTTCTATGCCTTAAACAGGGGATGGAGAGTGTGGAATTTACTGCTGTCAGTGTGGCTGTTGCTTCTAAACTACAGAACTTCAAAGAGTTTGGGAACAGTTTTATGCACAAGAATTTCAACAAGAGAGACTAACCTTATCCTGCAGCACCCAAGCACTTGGCCTTGGTGTTCTCCTTTCTCAACATTTCACGTGTTCTATGACTTGGCCTTATCTTAAGACCCTGTGGATGAAGTCTTTGTTGCAATTAATCATTTTGCTGTTGGTTGGAAGGGAATAGGATTTCTGCCTCATATCTCTAGGACAAAGGGATGGCCTTTTCTCCCGCTGCTCCAAGGGACAGACAAACACGTAAGCAAGGGCATGATGGAGAAGGGAGAGGGGATGTTTCCTCTCTGATGCCCTCTGTTTCTCCTTCCTTCAGTACTGTGGGGAGAAGCTGTAGGGAGGTTGCAGGCATGATCCTGGCTGCTTGGGGGTTGCAGGAGCAAGTGGGGAAGGCCAACAGCTTTTTCCTCAGTCCATCAACAACAAATCTTGCAGGCCTGGTCATGTCCTGATATTGCTGTGGCCATAAACACCAATGTTGAGTTGTTACTCGGGGCTGGGAGGAATTTCATCCTGGATTTGCTTTGGTTAATATTTGTGGTGACTCTTTCTGAAAGAAGGTATCCGTGGTGGGGTTTGTTGTAGTCACACAGCTTCTTTATCACAAGGTTTTACACAGTGAGGCTGAGGATTGGAGAATTGGTACAAGGAATTTGAACCAAAGCCCTGAATCTTCATTATTCCAGGCAGGCAGAGGAGTTGTCTCTCTCTCTAAATGATATTTAGGGATTTCTGCAGCTGAATGCCATTGTCAAAGACAGCATTTCGAATGAATAGCCCTATGCATATTCTCCATGGCTGCCATATGAATAACTATGAACACTTCTCAATCTTCCTCTTCCCACTCCCCTCTCCCACCTCAGCTGAAGCACAAACACTCATTTCAGGGCTAAAGTTATACTCTTAAATAACTTCTAACATTTCTTCATTGCTGCCTGACGAAGGCTGAGTTGCTGAGCTGGAGAGAAGTTTTATATAAGCCCTTGCTGAGATGTTGTCATAGGATTGGATGTGGGCAGCACAGACAATTGTTAGCATTTGTCTCTGGTTTTAATTTAACTGCAGGTCTGTATGTCTGCATGTCTGCATGGAATACAGAGCTTTGTTGTATTGATTTTGAGCCCCAGTGATGTGTCACAGTCCTGAGGACTGCGGGGTTCAAAGAGCAAGCCACACTGCTGTCCCTGCTGCGCTAACAAGGGGTTTCTGTGTGCCTTTGTTTGGAGGGTGATGTCCCACCAGGGGCGTGCCAACTGCTCCTCTTGGCTTTTCCAACCTTTTTGAAACACTTTTACACTCTGCTTCTTCCATTAATTGGATTTATTTTTTTTTGAGTTTGTTGCTGAGGGAGTAAAATTGACCACGCCTGGTTAAGAAAGCTTGAAATAATTGAGTAAGTCAAAGCAGTGCTGAAGGGGAAGGCCAGCCACACAGACCAGGCCAGTTTCCTGGCCCTGCTGAGAGTACTTAATCCTTGCTGGGTTTATCCAGGTGTCATGGAAGGATACCTGGATGGCAGCCAGAGATGGGAAGCATGTCCCCTTGCTACCTGGTCTGGTCGTTCATCCTCTGTTTGTAACCTGGGCTAATACAGGGATTTCCAGACCAACAGGAATGAGGTGGTTTTCTTGCGGGGTGTCTGGAAAAGCTGTCTTTGCTGTGTTGACCTTAACCCAACAAATGAAAATGCTCAGTTCAAAATGAGGAGCTCCTATTTTTATCTGTAGGTAAGGGCGGCAGGACACTTCTGCCCTTTGAAGGTTAGGTAGGTCAGTGAGATGCCGTAAGTCTGCGAGATCAGCAGATGAGGTAAACCTACTGTTGTGATTAAGCAGAGAAAATAATTTCAACACTTTTAATGACTGCAACTGCCCATACAATAGCTAGTTTTTACTTCGCTTACTATATTAAAAAAATAAGATAAACTTTTTTTTTAATGGCAGAAGTTCTTTGGATACCTTCTGCTACTCAGAAAGCAATCATATTCTTCAGGATTAGAGCTAGCTGAGGCATGTCATCTTCATCAAAACCTTTGGGATCTACAGCTGAGAGACCATATGTTTAACATCCTTAGATATGACTGTGCCCACTGAACTACAACTGAACTTGCTGGGTGAAGTACTATTTCAGATTTTGCAGATGGAAGCATTAGGGAAAAGTCTTTAGGTTATTCAGCAGATTCACTGAGTGAGTCTTATTTGGAGACTATAATTTTATAAGGCCAGAAATATCATTCCAGGTATAGATTGTGGCAAAATAAGGAATGTTGTTAGCTTCATTTCTATTGCATATACTTGTAAAGGGGAGAAGACCCCAAAATCCATGTTGTCTTTGCAGGAGAAGTTCAGGGAGATTACTCTCAGTAGTGTTTTTTTGGAGCATACGCCAGACCTATTCTTTTCTGCTAGCATGCTGAATGTTTAAAGGGCTCTTTGTACAAGAACCAGGTAAGAGTTAGCCTTGTGGGAACTCCCCATGTTTAATTCTTCCATTGTGACGCTCCATTTTTGCAGTAGGTACAGTGAGAAAAAGCATTTGGCAAAAATTGCCCTCTTCATAGTAAGAATTCCTATTGGAAAGTGTTTTGGTGGTGTATTCATCCCTGCTAACTTTCCAGTTGTTGACTGTGCTCTTCCCCATCTGTTGCCAAAGCAACTGGTGATAATACATGTTGGGTTATTATGGGATGTGCCAATAAAACAAGCTGAAAACATGAAGCTCAAAACATGGGATTTCTGTTTGGCTGGGAATGAGCAACTGCAATGCTGCTTCTCCTCAGGTCATGGTGAATCAACAGAGAGGCGGGTGGGCACCACCAACCATTACAGAGAGCCAGTGAGTGGGGCATAAGCAAACAGGAGGTCTAAACTAACCTGAGAAAGACTCAAGTGTGCTAAACACTGCTGCAGTCCAGGAGTTGACAGAGCCTTCCTCTTATCTCTTCTAATTTCTGATGCAAAGCTTTTTGGCTCCTTTATCAGAATAAATACCTGTCTAGTTATCCTAGTGCTAGCCAGGTCTTTTCTCACAGCCCACTAAGAGTCACATATTCCCACACTTCTGGAGTCCATGTTCTTCGCCTCTTGTACAAGCTCTGATTTCCTTCAGAAATCAAAATACCTAAGACTTTCTTGTGAAGAATGTTCAGCATCTTTCAAAGGATAAAGTGTATCAGCTTTCCAAAGTGAATGTTTTCCCTTACTATGATTCCAGTAATGTGGAAGGGTCTGGTAATAGCTCCTCCAAACTGTGGGGAGATATGGGTCTCATCTCTGGAGCTAAGAACTTAAACTTTCAAATTCTTGAACTGGTCATTTGCCTGGGATGAATTTTTCTGATAGGACACACAACAATGCTGATGTACTTGACTGCCTTTCAGCAAAGGAAGCTGAGGGCTGGATTGTGCCTGGTATCAGGCACATGGTATCAGTCAAGGATGAGCTAAAGCCCGTTTTCTATTCCCTTTAAATCCCTGTGTAGGCTACCTGTTATTTCATGATTGGCTAGCTTGTTCTCAAAGAAGTTAGTGTTATTCATTTCACACAGCACTTTACCAGTGGTGCAAAGCATGCCCTGAGTTCTCCCAATGCACTGAATGAACATTAATGTGCTATGAATCCATTAGAGATCTGTCTTTGGCACATGATAAGGCTTTGCCAGGTCACATCGCAAAGAGATGCTCATGCTCTTGTTTGTGCTGCCAGACATTATTCTTGACTTCACACATTGTTTTGCAAATACTGTGGCAGATGTGACACATGGAGGTGCCTTGTGCTTGGGCAGCTTGCAGTGACCTTGTGCTGGACCCAGCAGAGGTGCCTCTGGCCATGCATGCACACTCCAGGACCATCCCAGCTTTCCTCTAGCACTGGTTCTTTCCAGCAGCCAGACTGGCTGGTGTACAGTGTCAAAGGCTACTGAAGGCTGTCAGATATCAGCCGGGGAGGGCATTTATTGCAGTGATTTTTGTAAGTCCTTCCACTCTCCTTTTACGAGGTTACATCCTATTACATAATTAAATGCTGTATGTTTGTTATCCCCAGAGGGCTTTTGTCTCATTCACTGAGCATCAAAGAAGATGATTATTGGCACAGACAGCTGGTAGCTCTTTTTTTATTTTTATTCTTCAGTGTGGCCCTGTTTTTTTCTATTAGCAATGGCCTTATTACATTCCATTCAGTAATTTTCTTATTGTTCTGTATTCCTACTGTAGTACTATTTGGACATTCTTTGAATCTTATATTTATTCTTGTGCTTCTCCTGCACATCAAGACATTTTCAGTCTTGCTTTCCTTTTATGATAATACAAAAATAATCCAACTCAGAAAAGGAAGTACTCTAAGAAGTATGTGTTAAATATGCGTGTGGGTACTCAAAGCTATAGAGAAAAGCATAGGTCCAGATGACAAGCTTCTGCTCTCTCCTGAAGTCAATGGAATTCATTTACCTCTTTTAATCTGAGCGTGGGTATATGAAGCTCTTTAAGAGTCTTCTGGGCACAAAGCTTCTTGCAGGATCTGTGGATATGTCTATCCAGCAGTACCTTTACTCCATTCTTCTGGAGAAGACCGTGTTTTCAGTTTAACCTGCTTCATCTGGAATCACCTAATCACCATCTCCCAGGAAACAGGAATATATGCTGATCATGAGGACCTCAGAGGTACTTTTTCCCAACTGCACAAGATTGTAGCTTTTCATATTCCTTCATCACCAATGCAGGAAGGGATTAGGGAGTCTTTGCTGCAGACGGGAATTAGGCACTTCAGACCAAAACTAAACACAGAGCCATTTTACCCTGCAGGCACCTTCACCTTGGTCTGCACAGTTCCTGAAGTGCTTGCAAAAATCCTTTGCATTTGTTGATTTACTGAGAAGGTTTGGACTCCATGCTTTCAGCAATTTGAGAGGTAGGCAGAGGGACAAACACAGCATTGCGAGAAAACCTGGTTTGCCAGGCTGGCTTGAAAACAGAGCCAAGGTGGTGTTACCAACCCTTTTCGTTATTGCCTGAGGTGAAACTAATCACCAGGGTAGCAGCAGAACAATGTTCTTGTTGAACCCTCTCCTCAGGAAGGGGTTTTATCTCCATCTGTTTCTCCTGAAAAAAGTGCTAAACCATAGGCCATACTTGGATGGGCACAATCTAGATCTCTCTTACGGTGCCTGTGCAGCCAAGAATGAAGAACTTATGGAGTGAGGAGAGAGCCTGCAAGGGGGTGCAAGCCTGAGTAGTTCACACTGTAATAAAATCACTGTCTTAATTGGGGATGAAAGGTTTCTTGTTTTCTGGTCTCGGCTACAAGAAGTACTTTTACATGAGTCATTAGATAAAAAAGCATAACAGCACTGAGAACAGGGAGCACTGAGACTGGAGTAGGCTATCCCACTCCCTTCAACTACACACTCAAGTTATTCATGTTTGCATTAGAAATGTCAAAGCTATTAAGAAATGCTGGTATGTATTTCAGTGTGCCAATGTCCTGAAGGGTTTTTGGCTTGGCAAAAATGCTAGCAGGGGAAATGCGGGCCCAAACGGTTTTCTTGGCATAGATAAACAAAGGATTATCATATTTTTTCCCTCTCCCCAATCCAGAAGAGGCTATTTTTAAGTGTGGAAATCGAATAGAAGTAATCCTGAATTAACTTAACTGTTTGAACTCTGTAGCCCAGTGAAAAGGTTGTGTCAGTGACAGGGATGTTGGTAATCCACTTGCAAGGCCAGGTTGTACATGTGAGTATTAATAACGGCACTTCATGATTAATAACTGCAGTGATTTTGGTGCAATACTGATATGTTGATAATTATGAATAATACTGATAATAAGAGGTAATCAAGTAAGATCTGATGAGATTTTGATACATGTGAATTGTGTGGCCATTAAGAGCTCACCTGCTGAGTGTACTAATCAATAGCTAATCAAAACAGTTGGGAAATGGTTGGAAATTAAGATGTAGAGTAGGTAAAGGCATAATTTAAAGGGTGGCTTAAGGACTTCAAGTGTTTTTCAAGGTGACTTCAATATGCTCAGGCAGATCATTTTTGCCAGAGTCTTTTAGCAATGTCAAAAAGGCTGTGATTACAGAAATGGATAATGGACAGTTAGCAAGGAGGTTTTGGGTGGGATCCTTGCATCCAGGAAAAGATCTCTGTCTCAGATCCTACTGGAACAAACCAGAAAATGCCGACAGCATCCTTCAAAAATGGTAGAATTCATTGGCCTACTACCTTCTGCCAGATGGTGCAATTGTTTTGGTGTGCCATACATGAAAACAGCCCCAACAATTAAAACATCTCACAGCAGAATCCAGGGCTGATCCAAGAGAGACAGAAGGAGCCTACAGGCCAGGATTTCTATGCCAAAGGGAGAGAGATCTAATATTGTTAGAAGTGATTTGACTCTGGGACCCTCTATATTGTTTGTGCTTCATTCTTGCTAAGTAAAAATCATGAAACCCCACACCCCTCTTCAGCATACTTACTCCTTGCTGCCCACCTCAAGTCACCACGCTCTTTGCTCCTTTCTGAGCAGCAGCACTGGCTCAGCAGGCTGAGGAGCCCAGTTCTGGACACAGCAGCAGTGGCCAGCCTTGTTTGGGTACATGAGGGATCAGAGACAAGGGAGGGAAATCCAGGACACAGGAAAAGTGTTTTACAAATGGATTTGTGTTGATTCCCACACTTAAAATGCTGATGTGCACTTCCTTACATGCACTCCAGTGATGGATTCTGGACCTTTTTTCTGCCTTTAGCCACTTGCTAGTGTTGTAGGTGCAGCTACTGGGCACCGATGCTTCAGGGTTGGAAGATTTTTTATGTGAGTAACTTTAGTGACAAATGTGTCTCTGCTGTTGCCGAACCTGGAGCACAGGTTGGTGTCTGCAAAGACACCTTGTGAAACCTGTGAAACCAGCTGCTGTGCTCTACAGCTGTGCACTCCTGGGGTATTACCATGTATCCACTAAGAACTGGAGCTGTTGGCCTTGCAGGAGAGAGGTCTTGGGCAGTCCAGTAAAGGCTTTTTCTGTGTTGTCTGTTGCTAGTTGTCTTTCAGCAGTTTTGCATCCTTTGACTCCTGGCCTTTTGCCCCCCTGCTTATCTGGTTTACCCTCTCTTATATTTTTCCTCTGCTCTGCTCCTATTCTGTCTTTTTTCATACTCCCTCCTCTTCCCCCAGTCTAACCTCACTGTATGTTCCCAGTGGTGTATGAACTATTAGAGATTTCAGCTGGAGTCTGGGGACACTCTTGGAAAAGGTCTCGTGCTCTGCCTTCCTCCTTGCCTTTTTCACATCTTTCTATGTCAGAGACTGAGTCCTGCATATCAACAGAATTGTTGCAATGCAGCAGGGCAAGAATTTTCTCTAGGTATCTGTAAATTAGCAGAAATACAGATTAAAAGCCAGGCTGGCACCCACGGCCACAGAGTGCCTCTGGGCAGGTGTCTGGCACACCTATGGCTGCGGGTGTCTCTGGGAACGCAGTGGGGCTGCACGGCACTGCTGTCTCTCTGTGGAGCAAAACCCAAGCACTGTCAGCAGTGAGAAGTCCCAATCCATCATGGTTACTAAGGTGGACTTTGTGCTACACTTAGAAGCTTTCAAAACTGTGTGCTAGTTTTGGCTAACCCAGCCTGGCTTCATCCAGCTGCTACAGGATTCTGCACTAAACAATTTCATCTATTTCTGCAGCTACAGCATGCACTTTTATCTGGAAGCAAACTGTTTACTTATTTGCTTTTAATTATTTATGGTAATGAAATAGCATCCATATCACAAAATTTTCCATGAAAATGAATACTCTTGTAGTTCAGATCCGTGGCCATGAAAGAAAGCACAGTTCCCCAGTGTTGCTTGTAATGTTTATTTGTTTTTAACTTCAAAACACAGGTGATTTTCTCAAAACATTTAGAGTAATGGGGGAAATGGAGGTGGGCTCTCTTTGTAAGTTTCCCAAGAAACACATCTGGAAGAGCGTATTTTTGCAAAACAACTACATTTCAGCACACCCAGACAGCAAGATTTCAAAAATTCATAAATAGCAGAGGTTAGCAAAGAGTGTTGCTGGTTTTTTCTTTTTTATTTTTTTCCTTCTTTTTCCCCTGTTTAAGTTGCAAATGGCACTAAATGAACCCACAATTTCCATGGCTAACAGAGAGACATTCTAAAAGAAGTCTTTGAGTATGCAGTTAATTTACAAGATGGGGAATTATGAAGACATACCTCCTCATTTTGATTCTGTAAAATAAAGTTGGTGATAAAATTGGATATTGTAACATCTGGTAGTCTGGCAACTGATTTAGACCTACAGTATAGCTATTTAAATCATTATCCTTAGTTTCTACTTAGTTGGGTTTACCTAAAAGTCACTTTTTACCCATAGGCGGGTAGAAACACTTTCTTTAGAAGCAACAGAGGGGTGTTGGATTATATTTTGTAAATTGCTCTGATGCCACACCTCATCAGTACTCTTAAAACCTAAGTGTCAGTCTTGATTTCATTGCCTGTACATCTCTTGCTCCACCTTCAGAGAAAGACAGAAAAACAATCAGTTTGGAGACAGATCAGTAAAATCAAAGACCAGCTTTCCTGAATCAGAGTGCTACAGCCAGGCCCTGCTCACCAGGAAGGTCAGGGGAGGTGGAAATAATTCTGCAAACCAATGAGGAAAAGTATGAAGCCACTGCTCAGACTGCAGTGACTAGAAAATACCAGGCTAGCATTTTCAATATATTAAACTCCTAGTCCTTGCATAGCCACACACAGAGTCGGGCACAGGCCATCAGAAGACGACCCATGAAGGCGATCTGTGAAGACAGGCTGAGAGCTGGGGCTGTTTAATCTGGAGAAGGCTTTGGGGAAACCTTACAGCAGCCTTCTAGTACAAAAGGGGAGCCTACAAGAAAGATGGAGAGGGACTCGTACAAGTGGTAGGACAAGGGGGAAAGACATTAAACTGAAAGACAGGAGGTTCAGATTAGATATTAGGAAGAAATTGTTTACTGTGAGGGTGGTGAGACGCTGAAATAGGTTGCCCAGGGAAGCTGTGGGTGCTCCATCCATGGAAGTATTGAAGGCCAGGTTGGACCGGGCTTTGAGCAACCTGGTCTAGTGGAAGGTGTCCCTGTCCATGGCAGGGGGGTTGAAACTAGATGATCTATAAGGTTCCTTCCAACACTAAGTATATCCTATGATCAGACATCCTCTCATGAGGTCTCTGTGGGGCCTTGGAGCCCCATGGTGGGCACACCTGGGTGCCCTGCAGGGAGAACATGGCTTTTTCCACCACCTTGCAGCCTTTGGAGCTATAGCAGCTCCACAGCAGTATCAGCAGGGCCCGTCTTCTCCTACAGCCGCGGCTGTGAAGCACCACAGAATTAAAACAATCATCTATGGCTGTGATTGTTAAAGAGCAAAGGACATATTTGGAAATGTAGTCCAGAACTGATACAATTTGGATAGGAACATATTAGTTATTTTTTGCTAGCTAGTGCCTGCTCTCCTGAAGTCAGTCTTTCTTTTCCTGCATGCATTTGAAAATCAAGTGTTTCTGGCACTGGGTGTGCTGCCCACATTGTAATGTTCTCTGGAGCATTTTGTACCTACATAGAAGGAAAATATCACTTTACCATCTGATTTGCTTGAGTTGTATAGTCATCAGTGCTATAGCAAGAAACAGATGGAGTGGGAATTAGTAAATTACTCAAGCGCTGCTCTGTAGAGGGTCTTGCTGAGCACAAAGTGTGTGTGTATTAAGCAGCCACAAAACTTACAATCTATCACATTCGATATTGGGGTTATTGGATGGCGTATCAAGAATACCAAAATACATTTCCCTGTTTGCTGGAGGTGGGGTGTTGGTTGGGCTTCCCACCCCGGAATCAGGGCTTGGTGCAGGGCACATTTCTGCTGCATACTTCTCTTCTTTCTGAGAAGGCTGGGGCTGCTTTGGTTTGAGGTTTTTGAAACGTTTGAGCTTCACAGGGTCCTTGACTTCCTTGGCACAATGGAACAAGATGAAAATGTCCCTTCGAAATTTGGAGCTCATTCCAAAGTAGATAATGGGATTGTAGAAGCTAGCAGACTTAGCAAACAAGCTGGCAAGGATGCTGGTAAGGTTGGGCACAGGGTGACCATAAGCAGACCATATAGAGATGACAGCGTATGGAGACCATGCAATAATGAAGGCTGTGCAAATGACAATAGAAACCTAAAAGACAGGAGAAGAATAGTCTTCAATCTATTCTGGAAAACTGCATCAGGGAAGCAAAACATTGAGGATAGTAACTTGAATGCTTGGCTGGAAGGGAAAGGTCCAGATTGCCCCGAGGGTATGGCTTACAGGAGAATATGGGTAAGCAAATGGTTTGCTTTGATGCAGCCAGGCAGACCTAGGAGCTATATCTTGAATTTTGGCATGGTGATGTGGTTGAGAAATGCCTCATCTAACGGAATGAAAATAGATACATTCCCATATGTTTATTTGAATACAGAAGGTTTAAGGTAAACTTAACTAAACAGTGAGTAAACTGAAATCTCCACTCTAAATTCTGAGTATGCTCAGAAGTAATGTAACTTCTGAAGGAAAAGAGCATATGCCAAACCAAATTTCTGGGGTTTGTGCTATACGACCCACTCCAATTATATTAAGATTATTTTTCAAATGTGATGTAGCACCAATATTAACCAATAGTAGAAGTAGAAATTTAAACAAACCTCATATTCTTCCCTGAGTTCAGACTCTGTCACTACAGTTATAAAGAAAGGAAATGCAACTGATTTGTTTTGTTCTCTTCTGTTCTAGTTGAGACCAATTTTTGGAAAGACAGATTTCATGGAGATGAATCCCACCTGATATGAAAGCCAAACTCACCCTGGTGACGTCCCGCTCTATTCTCCTCTGTCTGTCTGTGGGATCACCCAGCCCTGTCAATGCGTGGCTTAGTTTGACTGTATTGATGATGGACACATACGAGAAGACCATGACTGTGACAGGCAGGAAAAAACAGCAGATAAAAATGGAGACGATGTAGGACTTGTAGATTGTAGAGAAGTTGGCTTTGGCCCAGTCTATCTCACATGTGCCATACATGCGATCTGGAAAGCAAGAATATGTTGGTTAGCATTTTTAGAATATTTATCTGCTCTTAGATAGTTGATTATTGAGCAATTGATTTATTAGTTAAAATGATGTATTTTTCTTCTGTTAAGCACTACAGAATGGATTGATCTTTCTGATTTAATGAGACATGACATTAGTTCCTACATAAACAATTTTTCAAGACTAGCTAGACTGTAACAAATTTTAATGTGTATTATCTTTTTGTTGAGTTTGTATTGCCAGTGTAAATCCATAATGCACAAACTGTTGTTTAGGGATAGGAAACTGTGACACTTTATTAAAAAAAAAAAAAAAAGGTTTTACATTCTTGAGTGATAGGTACTCTTATTTGCCATAATACTCTACATAGTAACTTCACAAGATGAGCACTGCAACAGCATGACAAGGAATTCCACAGAAAATATGCCAAATGTAAAAAGTCACTACTTACATAACTGAGCAGGAAATAAAAATGTTGAGGCTCCTTGAGGCAATGGAACTTCTACTACAGTGAGAGCCATGAGACCAAATTGATACAGCTAATGTTAAAGATTACAAGAAGGTAAAACATGTAAATACTTAGAAAGATATGAGACCTTTCAATAAATGTGAAACATGCAGTCTTGCAACATAGAGATGCAGATTTTTAAAAATTAAGTCAGGCAGATTGCAGGGTCTACCACTAGTGAGACACTAGCTGATCAGGGACTTAACGAAAAGGCAGTGGGAATACCGTGTAGTCTCTGGCTCAAACATTTTATAAATAACAGTCGACTTCTTTAGATCCCCTGATGTGTTTGTAAAGATGTCCTGATAGAAAACTTGAGTTCTATAACATTAGAGGTTTTTCTATAGATTGTGAATAGCGTATTTTTCTTTTTAAGTGAAAAAGCTGGTTTTTTTTCTGACAGCTATGGCAACAAATTCAATTACAAATAAATGAAGCATGAACCAAATTATGTAAGTCAAGTATTAACAGGTCCCGGAGATACAATACAGGTGAAGACTACATGATTTAGCAGCAGATCTCTTCCTAACATCTAGTAGTAATTTTGAAGAAAAAAAATTCTCTTAATTCCTCCCAGGTGATAGGAGATTTAAACAGGAGGAATTAAATGAGCAAAAGCTTAAAATCTCTTTTATGATTCTCATCAAAAAGAGCTCGGTATTTTTATCACCAAAAGCTCTAGATGTTGCTGTCTGAATGTGTTCTGTAATAGAAATAGATTGTTCTCTCCTTTGCCTTTTTCGTCAGTAGACCTCAAGATTCAAAAATATAACCATAAAATCTGGCTTAATTCTGGGTTTCTGCTTTTCAAAACTTTTGCCTGAAAAATGAAACCAGCCTCCAGATGACAGGAAAAGAAAATCCTGCAGATTTTCCGCAAGTCAGAATTCAGAGCTATGTTTTCCCCCTCCACAGGGACACAAACAAGTGGCTTTCCCAAAAATTAGTGCGGTCCTGGGGGCCCCTGAAGATATTGTGTAGAAGGGAAATGTCCAAGGCAGCCAGCTGTAATGTGCTGTGGTCTGCTGGTGCCTGCTGCTGGACTTGCCACTGCTGGGCTCCCACATCTCCGTGGGTGCCCTCACTGGAGGTGTGTTTGCAGACAGATAGCCCAGGAACCTGAAATTGCTGTGAGTTCCAGTAGGGGAAAGCACTCCTAGAAGTAGTCTTGAAAACCACTATCAAGGAATTGAATTCAAAGTACAAACAGGGTCCGTGGGGGCACTTGAATGTCCTGACAAAGCAGTGCTGCCCAAAAAGTCTCTGGCTTCAGTTTAAGGCCAAAACCAGACATCAGAGGTCCCTCTAAAAATGAAGAGCTGGTATATTAATGTAAAAAGAAAACAGATCACCAGAAGATACACAGAAAATTACCAGCCCAAAACAACCAAGTTTATGTCATGCCCACAGTGCAAAAATATGACATAAAATTCAGACAGTCTAATAAACAGTTTGAATTTGTCTCCAAGGTCCATTGAGCTAATATCTTGGGTGTATTTTGGTTTGTGAAGAATAGAACATTTAACCAACCATAGGAATGGCTGCTTTTCTCACACCCATACTTCAAGGGTCCAGAGATACCTCAAGGCTTATGTACCTAGTAAATAAGAAAATATATGCACATAGCTGCTTCAGTAAGTCTCCATAGATTTCATGACTTCTGAAAGAATGCAGAGGCCTGCAGGATCCAGACAGGTAACTGCTGGACAATGCCAGTCACCTGATTTCAGTTGTTGGGACTTCTGTATCATTACCATTTTTTTCCTAGATATTTGTTTTGTTGAATTCTTAGAGGCTTAAATTGAGGCAAATTCTCCATCTTTCCCCCATGAAGAAATTTTCTCATCTGGGAATATTCCTTAGCCGTTGAATTTTTGCAGTGTTCACTGTACAAATTTTTTCCTTTTCTTTTCTCACCCTCCTTTTTTGATATGGCCTTATCTTCCACCCTAATTCTTTCTTGGACTGACAAACTTTCCAACATCTTTTACTTCCTTTACTACGTAAGTTTTCATATTTTCAACAAATAGTTTTGCCATACCTTTCTGGCTTGTCTTATTATAATTTCAAGTTCTACTTGCTGGAACTTGTGTTCTTTTCTGGTTTCCTAAACTTGACAGTTTTTGAAGGATGTCTTTTGATAGTCTTCTTTATCTCACTGCTTAACCATGCAAAGTATTCCAGGCCTCTCTTTTTTCATAGCCAATATGCACTTGGTCCAAGTCTTTCCTGTGATATCTTAAAAAAAAAAATCTCTTTATAGCTGATACCAAAGCAGGCAATGCTCTGTGCCTACGCCACGCATGATGGATGATTTTCTCAGTTCCACTGATAATCGGTCTGGTTTATCACAAACATCAAGAAAGAAAGGTAAGCACCTCTGTTAAGTGGAGAGGTGCCAGATAAGTACAACTGAAAGATACTTGTTACCTGTATAACTGCCCCAGCCAAGCAATGGAGCTGCGGACCAGAAGAAAGCTGCTACCCAAATGAGAACCAGAGCCACCGACATGCTGCTGTTGCTGATGCAGTGACCTGCAATGGCATGCTTGGGTCAGAAAATAGTACTTGGAAAGGCAAACACATCTCTGAAATCTAAATGCACTCCTATACCACCAGCTAATAAGAAAAAAACAGCTATTAAAAAAAATTAAGATGGCAAAACGAATATTCGTAAGGAAAGTTTGATTTTGAAAGCATCTATCAGGCTTGTGTTACCACTGAAGAGTGGAAATGAATGTTTTTTAAGCAGGAGACAATGAGTCTGTTGAGCACTGTGGAATTAGCAAATGCTGTGTTAGACTTATGCTTTGCAATTCTGTAAAATGCAGGAAACAGTTGTATTTTACATAAAAATGAACAAGATAAATCTAAATTCAGGAGATTTTCTTACTCACTTCAAGGTTTTTTCCTGTTAAAAAGGAGAAAATAGCCCAGACTGTATTAACCATTCAATACAAAAGATTCAATCTGTCCTGCTGTTGCCATACACTGTGATTATTTCTTCATTTATGTGGGAAATATTTATGCATCCACCAATGTCTATTCCTCAACATTTCTGTAATGTTATACTGGGTACTTGCTCAGATTTACTTGAGATTCAAACATAAATTATGCACACCGTCAGATGGATACGTGGTAGAGCTTCACAAAAGAGAAATGTGGGTTTTAAATACGACTTCTTAACATGCAATGAATAGAAGATGTAGGATTACATCACAGCCAAACTTGTTAGAGTTTGCTGCTCAAGCAGCAGTTTGTGCTGAAAGTTAGCTTTAACAAGTCTATCACTACACCAAACCGCAGAAGAACTTTCTGTGGAAAAAATTACTTCCCTGCAGAAGTTCTTTTCACGGCAAATACTCCTCGTGCTAATAAAGAGAAAAACTCATCTGATGCATCCCGTGTACTTACACATACTTTCCCTGCAGACATTGATAGGTTCCTGTTCGAAAGATGGTGCAGGCCACTTGCAGCAAAGGCATGAAAATTGATCATACATTGTCCAAAGATTGATGGAAAGAAGACTAGGGATAATTTATGGTAGGTATAGTTATAAAGAAGAGAGATTACATGAGACTCTCAGTGGAAGTCAAAATTTTGAGCATGCAGGAGGCCCAGGATAAAAGGTGAGGAAGTTTCTACTGATCCAGTGAAAGAGAGTGCCTGGGGTGAGCATGGTGATATTAAAGAGTCATAAGGCGAAATTGGTAGACGATGACAGGTTTATATGGACTTGCTGGTGAGGGCTTCACAGGGCAGGCAATGTGTAAAGGATTTCAGATCAGGTTTGTACAGTGGGACAATCATATGTCCTCACAGAGGCACTTATACCAGAGGTTAATAAAATACAAAGTTCGAAAAACCAGAGTGGTGAGTAAAATGTTTCTAGCACCCGACAGAGTAATGAACTGGGATTGTTTGAGATATTCAGGCTACGGATCAACAGGGCGCTAGAGAAGGAAGAAGTGTGGGTATGAAGCTGTGGTGATGATGCTTTGCAGATCTGGGGGACAGGTGGGAGACAGGGACTGTCCAGGCAGAGTTGGGTCATTGTCACTTCTGGGGATGGTAGGAGTAATTTTCATCTGACATGGTGTGAAAATGTCCAAGGGGAGGCTGGAGAGGTATGTGGGGATGGCAGTGCTACAAAAGCGGGAGGAAAGCCCTGCAGACTGAATGTGCCCAGTGCCATCTAAAGGAGCCCTTGATGCCTGCTGTGCATAAACCCTGGCAAAACACCCTGAAGAATGAAAATGTTTGTATGTGTGGCAGCCTTCTGAATGAAGAATCTGATCCCTGACCAGAAACTTCCCAAACATCATCTCATAGAAGATCAAATTTCTTTCAGTGAGATTCAGACAATGATGTATCACTTAGGAGTAATTTAAGTCATATTTTGAGGAATACAGAGGGTCAACAGGACCTATGGTACCTTTGGCACAAGGATGAATTTATCTGTGGTCACCCAAGTGTACTTGTAATAATTTGGCTCTTACTAGAGTTAACCCTGAAGGATTCTATGAAAACATGTTTGTAATGTAAATGACTGTATTATGTCCTGGTTTTCAATGCATTTATTTTATATTTAATATAGCCTGACTGACTGATGATAGTGACTGAGAGAAATACAGATTTGCACCAGGTTCAGTGAAGGGAGAACTGGACTTGCCTTTATTCCTTACCTCTCTCAGGATGGCAGCCCTTGATATAGCGTGTCACACTGATCACTGTGAGGGTATTAATGCTAGCCAGGCCAAAGAGAAGTGTCAGGAAGCCATCAACCTGAAAAACAAAGCAGTACAGGATGTTCTTTTACTGCAGAGAGTTGAAGGGGAAAAGAACCACAAGAATTTCTCCTGTCATTTTCATGTTAATGAACTCGAAAGTTTTTCCAGAAACCCAACTAGCAGGGAAATACAAAATGTCAGGTGCAGTTATCTTCTATAGGATCAGTGAACAAGCAAATGTTCAAAAATTATATAAGTGCTGTCGTGTACATACAATAAGCAAGGAAGCTTGCTATTACATCTATGCTTCCCTTAAATGACTTGCTAAATGAAGGAGAAAAACTTCGAACTGGAAAGAAGAAAAGCCCTGAACAGGCAAAAATGCCCTGGATGCAGCTGCCCTGCTTATACAGAACAAACATGCAAACTGATCCTAAGAAATTTAGGCCAAAGAGGGAAGAATGTAGGAGGTGATGGGCTTGGCTGAGTGAGAAAAAATTCTTTTATTTTTATAAAAGACCCCCAGACCTAAATAGATCCAGTAGATTGAGTCTCTATGTCTGGTGCTGCTGGTTGCCTGCTATTTCTGAAGCCCTGATCCTCATCCTCTCGCTGTGACGCAGGCAGGGCTGTGCAGCTCTGTGGCTCCCGCTGGCATCAGTGCCTCGGCCACATCCCAGGATGGCCACAGCTCTGTGAGCTGCACGTCTGGCTATAACCAGGAAGTTCTGTCAGCTGTAGTGGACGTGGATGCAGCCGTCTGCTAGGGAGCACTGTATGGCTGGGAAACGATCCAGGCAAAACGCTGACAGCAGTCCTTTCTTTTGGAATCTTGCAATGATGTATTAAACTGTCCAGAGCAGAGGAGCTCTCAGAGGTGCCAGTTTTACACCTAGTGAAGCAAGAATATTAAGCAAGTGTCTCTGGATGGTAACTTGGCATTAAAATAGTGAAATTATCAGTGGAAAGGCACATCATTATTCTACAGGAACAAACTCTGTCTTTGTATGAACAGGCACAACTCCTGTGGAATTCAGTTTATCCCAGGACTGAATCTGGGGCTTTAATCCAGGCTTAAAGCTAAGACCCCAGCAGATTGTATAAATTAAATTGGGTGAAGGGTTAGAAAAAGGACTGCTTCATCACTTCTTTCACTGGTGTTTTTTCTTGCTACCAGTGCCCTCATATTAACTCTAAATGCTTCTCATTGCCAACTTTTACAGACCCACCACATTTTAAAAGCGTGCAAATCTTGCTACTACAACAATCTACACCCATCTGTGCTCCAATTACAATCAGCTCATGCATGGTGTACGAATGCAACCATGTTTAAAACAGACTTTCTTGGATACCTCAACTACTTGCTAGAAGCTACACTCGGCTGAATTTGGCCTGCTTTGTGCTGTGGAGGTAGGTGAAACACCTGGATGTGTAAATGTGCTCTGCATTTCATTAGCCGTACTGGTGCAAACAGGTGCCACTTCTCCATTTGCTCTAACAATGCTTCATAGAGGCGGAAAACATAACGGTCATGATCTTAAAGAATTGCATTAGCTATTAGATTAGAAAGGAAGCAGTATTTCAACAAAGATGCAAATAAACACTTTGAAATTAAGTCTAAAGGGCTATGAGATTGAATAGTAAAAGAGCAGAACAGGCTTCTCACTGTATATCATAGGCCTATGTTGAAAGCAGGGGAGTTTTTCTGGAATAGATCTGTGTTTCTTTTATCACTGGCAGATGTGACCATTTTTCTCCCATCCTCCTTCCCTGATGTCAGAGCAAAGAGAGACAATTATGTCAAGTGATCGGTTCAAACAGCCTTTGAGCACACCTACGAGGAAGGAAGGTGGGTCTAAAAATACACTCTTGCCCTTTAACATTTGAGATGAAGCTGTCACCATAAGAGAGAAAAGCCTAAATGTTTTCTTTGGAGTGGTGCCTTGCTAAAAAAAATGCAGTTCTGTCTAAATCAACATAGTTCATAATACTGAGCTGTTGTCAGCACCACATCTTGTTTTCATACTATTTCATACCAGCATTTCATCAGATATTCTGCAGGCGTGGGGGCTACCACCAGAGATGTTACCAGGGCCAAATGGTTTGTAAGTGGCTAAGTGGCAGCAGCCTCCCAGGGCAGCTGTCACTGCCCCCATGCTGGCCACAGGCTCGGTGGTTTGGGAACAGGTGACAGCGGGAAGTATCACGAAGCAGAGGGAGCTCTGGGGGTGACAAGAGCCCGGATGAGATGAACAAAGGAGGTAAATGGTGGCTCTCAAGCTGCAGAACAGCCTGTACAGGGGCCACAGCATCTGGAACATTAAACCACAAGAGACCATCCAACAGGCTGCTTTGGGAGCATGACGCTCAGACCACTTGTGTCCCAAACTTTTATTGGAAACTGGTGGCTTTTGAGCCCTGCTATGCATAAACCATTTCCCAGCAAGTTTGTCACTTAGACATATGTCTTCAGAAGAAAACAAGGGATCTTCCTCTAGATGTAGCCAACTTCAAGCTTACACCTACTGGATATGGAAGAAAGATCTCTGCTACTTTTTCTGCTCTTGAACAGACAACACTGACTGTACGGTAGCAAGGCAACTGCTTGGCACCCAAAGTAGGTAACAGCAGAAAAACTGCTTTGACACAGTCCCAATCTCTATAGACAGAGATTAATATCTGCAGGTTACAAAAATATGTGATAATTTCAGTTTTCTGCATCTTTAAAGATATATGGAATGACAGCCAAGGAAATACTAGAATAGTAAATAACATTTAATTGCTTTGGAAGATTGATGCTCTTCCCCTTACACTGTTCTGGTTTTCCTTTTATTCTACCCCCCAGCCAGCTCCTTCCTTCCATAGTCATAATAGTTCCTCCATTTTTGTGTAATGCAATTTTGTCCTTCTTATTATTAATTATGATCAAATAGCAGCAGTGTTAACAGGCAAAAACGAATTCTGACATAAACACAAAGTTGATTGCATGGTAATTTTAATGCATCAGCTTTCCTTTTTACCCATTAAGAAGTAGGAGTAGATTAGCAATTTTAAAAGCTTTTCTCTCAATGCTCTATCAGCGTTACTCCCTTGGCTATATAGATACTCATGGAAGGTGCTCGTTATCTTTATGCTGCCTGGAAGCTAAGACACAACTGAAGAAAAAATTGTGAGTTTTTTCTGCTTTGTACATCTGCCTGGCTTTAAATCTCACTAATGCTCTTGGAGCACTATTTACAACCCATAAACCTCCTACTGCATGCAAATTCATTTACTTCAACACAGGGAGAGTTAGGAGTCCCCAGCGCACCATGAAATTTTTAGCTGTGAGCTTGGGTGTGCCCCACTTTTACTACCTTTAATACTTATGAATCCCTACTGATGCATAAGGGTTGTCTTCATTTAAAACAGAGTAAAATATAACCTATTGTTCTTATTATGGGATTAATCAAGGTTTAATTGCACAACAGCAGATCCAAAATAGCTATTAACTTTCTCTTTAGGCCAAAATATTGATCTCACCAGCCACAAAGGCTGCCTCACTCCCTCCTCTGGCCAACTGGTAGATCTGTTACAATTTCCCAAAGTCCATTTGTTTCCCCTCAGAGCCACAGCATCCTGTATTTTTTTTCTATTGAAAATGAGATAATGAATATGTAAAGAAAAGGATAAACTTCAAACAGAGATTATTTGACCACAGCACATACTTAAAGTCGCCACAATAAGCTCTCTCAGAATTACTATTTTTTTAAATACAGATCAGATTATTCTGAGATCATAATGTAAATAGAAAATGGCAATAAACCTCCTTCAACATCAAGAAAGGAAAAAGCACTTAAATCAATCTTCAAGAAACACATTTGTAAAAGCAATTGTAGATACCTTTGAAAAGATCTTTTTAAATTAAAAAACTTAATTTTAAATTTAACAATTTCTTAAAGTTTTAAGTAAATGCAAAAATATTCTGCTTGAGCCTGATGACAACATAACTCTCCCATCTCTCAAATATGCTATGATGTGTCAACTGGACTACAGTAATTCTTTAGTCACGGAGGGTCTAGAAGAACTATTGAGGTTCGTAATCAAAATTAATCTTCACAGAAGACTACTTAAAACTCACAATGCATAGTGCTCCTAAAGCACTCAGATAGTTTCTTTGAGATTTTGTACAATACAGGAGGTGAAAGAGACTTATTTACTACAGCTCCCACAACATCTTTTGCTCATGAGACATTGTTCTGCTACGGTTGCATTCTGCCTTTTAAAATGTCTCAGTAGGCTTCAAGGGTAGCTATGCTTAGAGGTGATGGCATTAACCCAAGCCGTTAGAAGCCTCTGACACAAATGCCACTCCATGTATTAGTAAACAATGAGAATTTATATGCTACAGGATTAAAGAGTTTAAACCACTAAGTGAGATCATCAGACACTGAGTATTGTGTACTCACAAAGTGATTAAATCTCCCTGTGGATGGCATGTATTCTAAAAATAGAAAAATATGAATGCAGTATTTAGACTATACTATTATGTGTCCAGATATGTAATTATACCAATTATACTATACAGTTAATATATGTTCAGTGCCACTATTAATATATGCAGGTCAAGTTTTGGCTTTAGCGTGTCTGGGGGACCCAGTTTCATATACCAGGTTAATCAAGTGACGTTCAAGGCATACATACTTTGGGCTGAACTTCAGCTACTGTAGTTGTAGCCTCTCAGGCCATAATTTCTACTTGTAGTCGTACCTGCCCCTATCAACGAGCAGGGCTTTGAATGCAACAACCCCACCCAGGGCACGGCATTTAATGAACAGATAGAAACTGCCTGCAGAACTTCCTTACACAGCCTCATCAGATTATAATCTTAGTTCAAATACCCCATCTCCAAATGCTTGGGAATACCTGTTTCTAGCTCTGGGTAGATGCCATGGAATCATGGTAGGTTTTATGCCTCTCATGTCTACCCATGAAGAATAAACAGGGAGCATGTAGTTCATACCACCAGTTTATCCAGACACAATGGAAAGATTCCCATCTTCAGGTTAAATGCTGAATTGCCATTGTCTTTCTGTGAATTAGTGTAGAGGGAAATTAGGACGCACTGGATAGGAAAATCTAGCATTGCCCCTTGGGAACATCTGTGCTACACTGTGTAAAAGTCTTTTCAGTGGGCCTGAGCCAAAATTCTTCTCCACTTTAGTGATGTTAATTCAGAGTCTACTTATTTATTGTTAGCATCACCATTAATACAAACAAACAAATACAGAGATAAAAGGAGAGTCACCTGTCTCATCTTTACGTTACCATAGAAGGCAAGGCTTGGCTTTGCGGCCTGTGGATAACTGGGACCCATTAACATCAGATTAAAACCACACTCTTGTTTTCAAAGTATTATCTTTGACACTTCAGAATATCGTGCTAAATGTTTCTTGAGGTTTACACACCTCCAGGGAATCAGAGGTCCCACAGTTCATGGACTTTGCCAGAGAGCCCAGAGACTACAAGTGACCCTCCACATTCTCCAAAGTACAATCATCTGTGCTGCTTCCCAGCAAGAAGGAATCTGCTTACGTAGCCACTCTCAGGTTAATACAAGGTCATCTCTGACTGCTGGCTGAATGCCTACAATTGAACTTGTTCTTCTGCTCATGAAGCTCCTAGGCAAAAGGCAGGGCAGGTTAGTGATGGTACCAGCTTGGCCTTAAGTGGCCAAGACAGGAACACGTTACTTTCCTGAAAACCTGAAAAAGCTGCATGGCTACTAGCAGATCTCCTCTTAGGTTAATATTCTTGTACCCTATGGATCCTGTATCAAGATAACAGGAGAGTCACAAGCATCTCTAAGGAGTCCTAGTCGACCAGGGAGAGCATAGAAGGAAGTATAAAAGATACAGTTTATTCTTGGCCTTGAAGAATGATCTGGAAACCCACCAGATGCAACGTCATCCCTCTCTGCAGGGACAGTGGTGTGGAAATTCAGGATGTCATGTCATATACAGCCCATTGCTAGCAGCAGTCATCTTGTCACTGATTCACTCAGCACAGAATCTAGGTCAGGACCTGATTTGCTTCCTACATACTATCAGTGTACTCAATGGAATCTAGTTTTGTGATAGAGAAGATGAGTAAATGTGAGGTAGAACTATATAAGACATTTACAAATTTTATCAGAGTGATATTTTACTTTCAGATGAAATTTTGCTTAAAAGCCAGTGAGAGAATGTGGCACACAGAGAAGAGTCAGAAGAATATTAATCGTTCAGCCTCATGGTGAGAATATCTTGAATGATGAAGGAGTGATGGACAGCATTTTTTGAAAGAAGACATTTAATATCTTAGACATCAGCACAGAAGGATGCGGAAGGCTACTATTTTCCACTTAGAGAAATAAGAAAAGGGTATTTCGAAGCCCTCGGGGAGGAAAAGCAAGTGCAGAAATCAAAGCTTAGGCTTTGTAAATTCTTGGTTCTGTGAGAGCACTCTCAGGCAATGAATGCCCATTCTGGGTGGCAGTGTGTGGTTTGACACAGTGCTTGGGTGTCACAGCAGGGCCTGCGTCAGACCTGTTAAACAAGGAAACAAGTTTGGGCAAGCAGTTTGGGCATTCATAATTTTTCACTACCGAATATATAGCTTACTTAATTAGCCGCAATTGACTGCAGAAATAATAATTTAGAGGAAAATGAAGGAGAATTCATGACTAATGAAAACTGGCGGAACTTCCCTGAAGTCACATTAGTTACACTGAAATGATCTTCTATGTTGCTCTGCATTTGGTTTGTGCAAAGGCAGTCTTTCCCCCCTTCCCTGCAGATGAAGTATTTTTCTCATTAAAATTCAGCTCACAGATGTCTACATGAGTTGCCTTTATCTCTTTGACTGCAATGTGTATGCTCTTTAGATTATATGAAGGCAGACCAGAAATAAAGAAACAGGGAAGAATAGTACCTCTGCAACTTTATATTTCAGTATCCGGATCTCAGGTAGGCAAGGAAACAAGAATGAGGATACATTCTAGTGCTCATAATTGAGATACAAATTTGTTTCAGAAAAGGTGAAGGAAAACAAATGAATGGATAATGGAGCAATGTGAATGAGTGGTTAAGCTGGAACAAGTCTGACAATGCATACAGACATTTGGCAGTCGTGGCTGTCTGTCATTTTCCTCAGTAATCTCCCCAGTAGCAGTACTGGGAAGGCAGTAAAAAAACTTGTGAGGTTTAATTTCGGTCCTTCCCATCTGACATTGCTTTTATTACCAGTCACATGGACTGTGGAGCCACCACTGGTCTCTCATCTCTCCAGAATGTGAGGGAGTACCACTCCACATATAGTAATGTGTAAACACTTTCTTGGTATTCATAAAACACATAAAATCACTAACTGAGTCGAGAGAGTCAATAGTCTAGCTAAATAAATGAGTGGTGGGTTGTATGAGTTATATTAAATGGAGAGAAATCAATGTGCCCCAAATTTACTCTATTTATAAGAACATAAATGCCTTTAGGGTTTTGATTTATCAGACAATTTACAGAAGATTTTGTTAAAAGAAGAAAGTATTAATCCTCTGTTTCCTCCTCAGACAAGATTTAGCAATATATTACAATCTGTGTATAGGAAAAGAGATAAATGCATGTTCTGAGAAAGCAAATGCCATTAATAAAATACAAAAGAATTTATTCAAGATGAAAAGCCCTGCCCTCAAAACTTCTGAAAATAGCCTATATGTTTTCATCATACTTTTCTCAGCATTTCCTACTGTCACAATTTTCCTTTTGGTGTTTCAGATGTTCAGTTCTAATTTTTACAAAAGGTCGACATTATTTCTTCTCAGAAATGTCATGATAGAGCTGTAGATATTTAATAACCCAAAATACTGGAGTTTTTTAGGTGCTAGCAGGAGGCAGTGGCTGGAAGTTGAATCTACAAAAGGGGGCAAGGGCCAAGGTGCTCAGCTTTGCAGGCTTCGGTCACTTGCCTGGTGAAAGGAGGGTTGTGGCTCTGAGCTCTGCTCCTAGATTGGAGGTGGCGAAGCTGGTGAGCAAATGAGGCTCCTAAGGAAGCCAACAGAACAAGGTGATGGACATGTTTCACCCTCTGTTTGATTTTTTATATTTTACTTCTCAACACAAAAGATTGTGATTCCTTGGTATTCACAGCCATTTCCTTCCCTTAACTGTGCAAGACATTTCAAAAATTAGGCAGTGTCACTGTAAAAAGCAGAGGGATTGCTGATCCAGTCTCCCCTTACTGCCATGGAGTGTGTGGGAGAGCTGGATTTATTTTTCTCTATTCTAAGGTGCTGCGACCACGTTCCCTGCCTAAGAACACAGACCCGAGACTATTCATCATAAGCGGGTGCCCAACTGTTCCTAAAGCAAACAAATACTGGGGCTAGAGGCTAAAAGAGGCTCCCTACATTAGTGTCAGACATCCATTGGAAGGAAGGGAGCCCTCCTTGTCCAACAGCAGCATTGTTAAATCAGGGATATCGCACATCTAATTTTGCTTTTCTTAGACATCCTTATTTATCTGGGATTTCAGCTGGCAACTTGATCAGCTACACCACCGCCATCTGGAAAATCTGCTAAAGTGCAAGAAATCCCAGACACCTGTGGGCCACTTACTCCTCAGTGCATACACACCGAGTCTGGTGCTTCCAGATAATTTCTGACTGCCTGGCCACACCATGCCCTGTCGGGATGCACATACTCCACAGATCTGGTGCTGCCAGTCAGACTGTGCATGAGTGTATTAGGGCTAACAGAGTAGAGCAATATCTGTGTGCACTGTGGGGCTTGCTGCTGACCACCACATTGCCATGTGCTTCTGTCCAGGGTATGCCAGATAGGAATCGAGAAGGGCTGTGTGAAGCATGGAAACACTGCAGGATTCAAAACCAGATTTCCTCCCTGCTTTGTAGTAAGTGCAGCCACAGAATGAAACAGTTATTTCTCTCTCTTCTGCTCCCCTCAGTGTCCTTGTTATTCTGCACAACATGAAGCAGCTTTGTGAGGCTGAAGGCAGGTCCTTGAAGGCCAGCCCTTGGGATGGTGAGGGCAGGCTGCAGGGACAGAGTCAGTGGGGGCTGGATCCTGTCAGACAAGCTACTCTGGTGCTCGCTAATACCTCAAAGCCGAACTTTTTTTTTAATGGCTGCTCCAGAAGCTGTTTCTGTGCAGAGCCAGATCTGCTGGGGATGCTCTGGCACCATCTGGCTAGCCAGATGGACTGGGAATACCTAGGCTGATAGTGAGGTGAGTGCATCTCTGGTAACAGCATCAGTCAGCACATCAGGGACAGGGGGTACGTCCGTGACGGTACCGTGACCTGGAGGTAACCACGCTGTGCTCTGGGGTGCACAGCCCAGACATGTCTTACATGTAAGAAACAGTCAGAGATCAGAAATTCTTTCAAAAGAAGCCTGTGCCAACAGAGTGAGCACATGGTAAGAACAGTCAGTTTTCTTGATCCTCATAGTAAAACCTTTAAGTGTTTATAAAATTAATGTTTAAATAACCAAACTGCATAATCAAAAATAATTTTAAAAAATTAGAAAAGTGAACTGCTGGAAACAAGTTTAAACTGAAGTACCAGGATTATGAAGGACTTCAAGTTCTAAGGCACTCCATAGCCCATTCTTGTTTTCAGACATGACTGCAATGTACCTATGGAGTTCAGAGAGATTATAATCCTTTCCCTGTATTTAGAAGCCTCCTGAAGCCAGCATCTTTTGTTGTATTTGCCATGTGATTAAAAAATACAAGAAAAACTTTCTGTCATCTGATAAATAAAGTTGAGAAGAAGCCATATTTGCCTGCTGAGAATGAGTATTTCTCTACTTCCCACATGTAGGAACATTTGCACACAACATTATTTACAGGTTTCAGTACAACTTCTGGTTCAGCAGAACATACAAATAAAAAAAATACAGGAAGGACAAAAATATATTCTGAGGTAGCTTTTCACTAGGAATATGGTCAATGGGGGAACAGATGACTCTTGGTCATCGGGTTACATTCCCTGACCTAAAATTTACCATCCGAACCAGCTTACTTACTGATCATATTGGGAGAGGCTAAAAAATGAATGTGCCAGAGACTGACTGTCCTTCCTCTGTCTAGTTCAGGAATAAGAGTCAGTGGTTGAGCAGAGGCATAAAAGAGAAGTGAAAGCAGATTCCAAAAGCCACCACTGGAAAACTGTATTTGTACAGAGCATTCAGCAGAGGCAGCATTTGCATACAGACATACCATGTAACCTCGTTCTTGAGAGAAGAGCCCTGTCAGACTCAAAAAATAATGTTTGGTGTGGGAAAGAAAAGTGTTGTTTCTTCCATACAGAGGAGGAGAACAGGAGAACTCCTCTCTTTCCCTTTCAGTGGGTATGCAGTGAGATGGTCCTTGTAGCTGGAGATACAGCTTTTGTTACAGAGAGTTTTCAAGGACTAGGCTGTTTTGAGAGAAGTACTCTTTGTGTGTCATTCCCCCACTCCCTTCAACCGGGGCAGCCAAGGATGGTGAACCTTAGCGTTGAAAAATGCTACCTCAGGGCACAGAAGGAGACCCGAGTCAGAGGAAAACAAAATAGTTAGGTGGATTAAGAAAGGTGAGCTCATGAAGTTTCTTCATAAACAGAAATGACAGGCTAGCTTGGGAAAATAAAATTTCCCTAAGCATACCTGACAGCAGAAGCTGACTGATCAATGGGAGCAAATGTGTAGTGAACCAGACAACGACAGAAAGCCAAGTAAGGGCATCCTCTGGACTCGGCAAAACAAACCAAGTAAGAGAAAACACACGGGCCGTGCTATGGCAAGAGCCATGCTCATGTATGCAAAGTGCCACCCCAGCTACTTGCAGAGGAGCCTGAGCGCACGCGAGGAGCAAGTGACACTGAATTTGGTGTGTCCTTACAGAAAGAATGGGCTTTACCTTCATGGCACAGAGGTCCTCACTCCTCAGGTTCTACATGTGAGACCCCTTCTAGTAAGACTGCAAATTCAGACTACAGCAATCAAAACACTATTGCTGTTCAACATTAAACATTTTTAGAATTACCTTTGTGGTGGCTGTCCACACACATCTGGGAATTTTCACATCTTTTTTTTTATGCACAGAAGCTTCCTGCTATTTCGGCACAACATTCTTGCTAAAATCCAGCCACTCTATTTCCATAACCTACTTCTTCATCACTGGCTTCTGTTTTGTCAAGTTTATTAATCATGAAGATGGATGTCAGGGTTTAAACATGTTTTTGAGGTTCCCCAAGACAGAGCAAAATCTTGATGGAAACAGGAATCCTACATGATGCTCTCTCAACAAGCTGTAACCAGCTTGACCACTCAACAAGCCACAACAAATCCAAACTTAATCCAAAACACAAACTGACTTTTCCAGATTACTATTAATTTTTAATTAGCATTAATAACAGTATAAATTCATATTTGGAATGGTTAATGTTGCTCTCTAGAGCCTACAGAAGACTACCAAAGCAGAAACCTTAATGTTTTGCAAATCAGAGTGCTAAGAAAATCCAATGCATGATTAGTGTCCTGCACAAAATCTTTGGATCCCAATACCTTAAAACTTTGCTTGATGTCCAAACTTTACAAGTAAATACTGTTTAAAACAAGAAGATCCAAACCCAATTACTTAACACACCCTGACCAACAAACTATCTGGGTACCCTAGAAATGTTATGGACCACTTCTCCCCTTGACAAGGCAGTTCAAGCACCGCAAGATTAAGCACACCTCCATCTCACAAAGCTCAAGCATGCCTCTATCCCAGCATTTTTAAATCTTAAAAAAAAGTCAGATCATCATGACAAGACTTAATAGCTCCAAGTCAGCCAAAGAGGGATTCCCAGGCAGAAGCATCATGAAAGAAATCTGTAAGGCAGCAAACCAAGATGCAGAGACACAGTGTGCCATGCCTTGCCAATTCCTCTGTGTGCTGTTTTTCTACAGCCCACCCCAAAAGGAGCCACAGTACACACAGAGCTCTGAAAGAGCTTGGAGTAGGGATGCAGAAAGGTCATTTAATGTTACCTCTTTCAACCTTGTGAGTTGTAAGCATTAAGTTACACCACTGACCTTGGGTCAGGATTTCGCACTGAATGGCTTACCCTGTCTTACATAGGAAATCTGCAACGAAGCTCGACCTGGACCTGGAGATGCAGATTTTACCTTTCCTTTCTCAGTCATAGCTCCAACCTTCCTTGAAAGAGGGGGAAAATATGCATCTGTTTAATTCCGAATATGGGTGTGAATTTTACAGTTTTCAGGTACGTGTTTATTTATCTGATGACTTCAAAGTTTTCCATTAATAAAACAATTCAAAGATTCTGCTCAACAGACCTTGGATTACAACTGTAGGTGATCTCTTTAGAGAAAGAGTGCGATTTTGTTGAGGAAATAATTAGCTTCATTTTGATAAATCCTTTTCTGCAAATGACTATAGAGATACATTTTAAACAATAAAATAATAATTTTTTAGATCAAGCTACAGCTCCTAGGTTAATCAGAGTCTCCTACAGGAAGTCTTTCTCTCTGCATAAACTGAACCTTTTTATTGAAATGGAGGGGACATGACCTGTAAATGTTCTTTCATCTATGTTGCACAATAGCTCAACTTCCTCTTTAAAAAAAACCAAAAAACCAAACTCCAAGAAAAGAGGTTTATTTCTCTCTCCCTTTTCCTTCATCATGATCTTTCTTACACCTTGCCGTAGGCTATCCTGTCATTTTCAGATTTTTGATTCCCTGATGAAACAGAGTATAATCTTTCTCACAGATGTTGCTGAAAGCACCGGAGAAACAGCTTTGTGCCTATCTGTCCATGGGGTGCATTTATATTCTGTCCACACAGGTATGTTTCAGAATTAACGATAATAACTTTTTCCAAGTACTCTAACAAAAAGCTGCCTCCAAGAT
The DNA here is from genome assembly GCA_013397845.1 of Melanocharis versteri. Lineage (NCBI taxonomy): Eukaryota > Metazoa > Chordata > Aves > Passeriformes > Melanocharitidae > Melanocharis > Melanocharis versteri. Next base: position 16,684 of record VZTG01001880.1, on the reverse strand, counting down.
CAGGGATGACTGTGCCATAAAGGTAAATCACTCCTTCTACCACAGGCAATGAATCAACCAAGAGTTTAGGAATGTGATTGAAGAGTTACAACTGAGTTAGTGCAAAAAGTTGCACGCTAAAATGTATGGGTATGCCCAAATGCTGTGTGGAGGCTTTGCTCTACACACCTTGTCAAGCAGGAGTCGACATTGGTACTTTAACATTTGGCTTAAAGCAACAACCAGGTTGGCTTCAGGTGAGCTAAAGACAAGCACAGCCTATACCTTGATTTTCCAACATGAGTGTGAGCCCTAACACGAAGTAAAAAACCCCAAACTATTAAGAACTATTGCAAATACATAGGGAAAAAAACCCACTGAAAATTGGTGAAGCACTGATCAAATGCATAGATTTATAGGTGTAACAGAAGAGAACACTGTCCTTTTGAAAGGTTAGTGACTATCTCTAGGTTTCTATCTTTGGGTCCTGTCTGGTTATTTCTATACAGCACACCCACAGAAATAGCTACACCCCTTTTGTCTAATTAAGTGTAATCCAGTCTTACCTGGCAGGTCCATATTGATGTGATAATGAATCCATCATCTCTGAAGACGTTGAAGATTTCAATGATGCCCCGCGAATAACCAAACACGGAGATGCTGGCATCTGACACTGCCAAGTTAAATGTGAGGTAGTCGGTAGGCTGCAGAAGATGTCTCTGTTTGTACAGGACAAAAATCACAATGCTGTTTCCAAACCAAGACAACCAACCTGGAAAAAAGATTAAATCCATGGAACTAGATGATCTTTAAGGTCCCTTCCAGCTCAATCCATTCTATGATTCTATGAAATCAAAAAGCAAATAAAGAAAGAAGCTGTTGAGTGTGTAAATGTATGACATATCTTCTAAAATTCCCTTTTGTTCCATTGGAAGCATATTAAACCAGACTATCCCCGAGAAAATTATGCATGAAACCTTTTTGAGCAGCTGGGTACATTTCAGAAGTAGGAGCAAGTGAGTAATTGAGTGCAGCAATAAAACAGAACAAACACAAAGAACTGTTGCTACATCTATGGCAGATGCACCATTTAAGGGCCTAAAGTGGATTTTTTCCCTAAAGTTTTTTTGCTTAAGTGGATAGATGAAACTCATGAAGTGTTACACCTGCGAAAAATAGGAGGGAAGAAAGATTGGTAGAGTGGAGCAGAGACTACAAACAATCTGCCAAAATCTGCAGCTGTTTAGGTACCTCACATACAATAATGCGTACAGAAAGTTCATGCACTTAGCCAGAGAGCTGCTTTATCAGTCCTCTCTAGAGAAGTGCAGCTAATACAACCAGGTTTCCTCTCTTAGAACAGTCTAGGATCTCCTTGCAGCAAAGTCTGTCCCAGACGGGTATATTTTTCAGTAATGCACACGATAATCCATATGAAGAGAACGTTTGGAACAGAAATTTAAAGTCCCTTTTTGTTTATCTTTACAGGAAGTTGCATTCTCTCTTAGTCTCCAGGAACACAGACGCCTGACTTGTATGTGTCTAAGTATGTGAGGAAAACACAAGGGAAAAGGCTGTAAAGCTGGTGAAAGTCAGACACTTACTCTGCTGGGGAGACCTAGAGTTTCCTAATGTCCACAGCTAGTGCTCTGCCCACCAGTGCAAGACTCTGGTAGCTTGCATCCCACTTTTTGAAATGATGTAGACGTGTAAAGGTGAATGACTTTTAACAGAAAGTTTATTGATAAGTGTCAGGTTCGGTGTTGAAAACGTGGCTTAGCCAGTGAAGGGGGTGGAGGGCTGAGCAGCAGGTCAGGCAGCACCTGGCTCCCCGCTGGCTCCGGCTTCTATCCCACAAACCAGCTCTGCCACTTGTGACATTGCTGGCCTCACTTCACCTTGGCAAGGTAGAGCTAGACATGACCTCTTTTGAGTGTCTGCTGCCTACGACAGGATAAGGAATGCAACACGTGGTGGCTTATGCCAGGGTACAATATTCCCAGGTGAGGGAGAAAAGAGCTGACCCACAGCCCTCTACCCAGGCACAAGCAGCAGATACCCCGAGTAAGGCTGCTGTATATTGACCCAGCAAGAGACGAACATACACAATAAAGAGGGATGAGACATGATGGTACTGCACAATGTCTCTGGATACTCAAAAGAGCCTGTGAGATGAAAGATGGCTGATAGGTTTAGTGTCATAGCAAGAGGGCAGCTGCCTTCCTTCAGGAAGCATCACTTTGTATGCCAAGAGCTGAGCACTCCACTGCCAGGCTGCTGTGGCTAGGAAGGGAGGGGACGAAATTGCCTCTCAGCCTCCAGGCCATGTGGGAGTATCAGGAGCTGAAATGCTGAAGAGCAAGGCGCTTGTTCTGTAAAAAAAGAGATTGGGCAGGTACCTCCCACTGAGGTGCTCTGGGCACTTTAGAGTGGGAGGGAGGTGGTTGTTGGGCAGTCTCTGTATGGCTCTATGGACTGCTTCTTCTGTGGGGCCATTTACTTTTAATAGTTTCTCTTTGCAGCTGCTCTGGCTTGTTTAGTAAATGCACATGGTTTACGGAAGAGCATTTGAACTGGGAAGAGCTGAAATGTCAGCGTATGGTATTGACCAGAAATAGTCACTGGTGCAATGATACACTGAGATACGCACATACATTCTATATATACCTTGTTATAGGATCAGCAATAATAAATATATCTTGTTCTGGCCACTAGGTGACAATGTTTCTTAATCAAGTCTTGTTTTGAACAACTGCATGCACTTTAACTCAGGGATTTTCTGACTTTTGTTTGGGTCTAGGTATTATAAATAGGCAGAGCAGGGCACTGGGGGAGGAAGGCTTTGGGAATGAATGAAGATAGCCTGCAATGCAAACATGGGAGTTGTGTTGTTTGTGTATGTTGGTTCTACCCTCTGTAAGGTAAGATAGTTATCAAGGCAGTTGGTATGAAATATTTCTCCCCGTCCATATGAAGACATAGTGCTAAAATGGCAGACAAAATAAAATGGCACCTCCTTTGTAAATAGCAAAATTTTGCCAGTGCAGTGTAATGGATAGGAGGGCTGCCCTCACAGTGCCAGCCTCCTGCCCTTCCTGGGAATATACAGAGCAAATTCCCCCCAGCCTGAAGAGTAAGGAAGTTTTCAGTTAAAGTGTCTTAAGGAAGAAATTGAACAAAACCTCACATAAAACAACATTGCACATTTTAGATGTAAGTGGGAGAGACACAGTATTTGTGATAATTTTTTGGAACTACATTCGCAAACTGAGGCTGGAGATGAGGAAAGCATTGAAGAAGACAATGTTTCAGAGCGAGTATGACTTCTGCAGGTAGGCACAGTCCTTTTAAGCAAAGCAGTGGAGAACCTGCACTGGCATATTCAGTCCCTAAAATGGTCTGTCTGCGTAGAAGACCATATTAATTCTGATTAAAAAAAAAAAAAAAAAGAAACTGAAGAAAATAAATTCTTACTAAAACACGCAGTAACAAAATAAGTGGTCACATAAAAGTGCTGTCAACTAGAGTAGTGACTATGGGACACTGGATCTCTGTGCCATCAGATACGTGTGCTAGTCTGGGTTGCTGCCTCTATTGACTGACTGACTTAAAAAACCCCAAACCACCCCAAACAAATCACCCCAACCAAAAGAATGCCTCAAACCAAACAATCCCTCTCCCTTCATCCCCCAAGCCCTGACAACATAACAGAGAAGCAGGCTGAAAACACAACACAAGCATAGCAATAGCTGTGACACTCTCAGTGAGGGCAGAGATCTCCTCAACTGCATTGCAGGTGGCATGTGCCTCAGGGGACATCAGAGGGAGATCAAGAGCCCAGAAAGAAACCTCTGAACTTTGAAGTGCCTCCATGTTACCAGGTGTCATCTCAATAAAACAGAAGATAGAAAAGAAACAACTGAGGGAACTTGTTCCATCTTTTGCAAGCTGCCACTGATATTCACTCAAAAGAGTATGCGGAAAAAACCGCAAACCAACCCCGAAATCCAAACCCAGCATACTGAGGTAATCCTGGTGAAAGAAGACAGATCTCAACTGAGGTCAAAACATGGCGAGAGAGAAAAAAAATAGCAGCTAGGTAGAAACTGAGCACTCCCACCCAGCATAAGGTTCAGAGAGGAATCACCACATTTTTCCCATAAGCACAGTCTGACATGAGTTGTTCATCAGAGAGATGCTGGATCTTCTGAAGTGGCAAAATACACAGATAATATGCAAATACTGAAGTAGTTTTGCAAACATTGTGAGGTAGGAGGAATAGGATGGACAGCAACATAAAAATTGTTGTATTGCCCCTATATAATTCAGTAGTAACCCTTCTCCTGCAATAACACTTCCTAAGAAAGCATTTTAATCCACAGATGTCAAAAGCACTCCACAAGGGAGTCTGGTGCTGTTATCTATGATTTCCTGGGGAGATACAGAAGGGCTGCCAAGCAAGCTGGTGAAAATCAGGAGCTGAAACCCTATTCACAAACTCCTATGTCAGTGTGATGCCCACCAGCCCGTGCAAAGAAAGTACCAGAAAAACAGCCAGAAAGAGTGACTAAGGAGGCTGAAAATCTCTCTGCTGAAAGCACCTGAGAACACTGAGACTATTTAACTCTAAGAATATTGAAAAGGTACGTTATAATTTTCCAAAGATTTCTGTCAAATCACTCAACCCTGTGCATTCAGATGCGCCCTATTTTTCTCTCATGTACCTGAGATGGTCTTTGAACAAGCAATAAGCACCTGAGGCTGCATGCAGTTTCATTGTTAACGTTTCTGAAGAACTAAATTTAGCACAAGTGAATTGCTAGCTCTGAGCTTGCCATCCACATTTCCAATAGATTACTTCATGTGTGCCCAGCCAAAATAGGTTATTATGCTTCCTACCTAGACTTGCTCTTATTAGACGTTGCTGCACGGCCTTTACTTGCAAAACCTGGCAAGACTGAAATAGAAAAATGGGTGTTACAACTCAGCCGTGTGCAGTTTAAAATATATATGAAGCCCTAAGTGGAAGCATTCAAGAAATGAGAGCAAAAGGTGAGGCTCAGTGTCACAAGACAAACTAGGCTTTTCCCTTGGCAAATAACCTTTCTCTAGGACAGAAATTGGATTGAGCATCCTGATACAGAGCAGGCATGAATGAAATCAGTTACTTATGCAACTACACATACACAAGCATAAATGCCTATCAGAAGAGGCTTGCTGCAAAAGATTTTCTGCCTAGAAAACTTTAATTAAAACAGTGATAAAATCCAGAGAATTTGCAAAGCTGTCATTAACTATTGCAACTGTGAAGTGACCCTGCTCTGTTTTCAGTCTTCGCTGCCAATTATACACACACAATATTCTGTCCAGGGCATATTGCCAGTTCTGGCAGGAAGGAGAAGAGTCTTCTTGTTTTAGACTTGACAAAACATGGACAGATTATTTGTTTAATAAATGCAATCATTTTGGGGATGAATGTTCTGTGAATAGCTTGTTTCCTTTCCCACCTGCTCAGATTTATCTGTCAAACAAAATCCCCAAATAACACTCATTCTGTCACTTGTCAAGTAACAGTTTACTATTACCATTCGGAAATGTGTGCCTTTTAAAGGCATGTTTGGATCTTGTGGTCTGTTCCAGTTTTCTGATGGGATTGGTAATGCACTCAGCATGCCTTTCTGATGGAAGCACTCACAAAAAGTCAGAATTTGTTCTCTAATAAATATTCTTTCCTACTGACTTAAAATTTCCTTTTATGCCTTATATTTATTTTAACAGCCCCAGTTAAATGGGAGACAAACAGAGAACAAATTGTGTATAAATGCAGAAAAAAACCCCAACTTAAGAATTCCAGTTAATAATTATGAAGAAAAAAAAGCTTTATATTTTTCCTCCAAGTCTAGCAGCCAGAAGCAATGGGCATTGCTTTTAAATTGCACCTCATTATTTAAACTGTACAGGGATTTTCCACAGCACTGCACCACTTATGGCGTAGGCGAAAAGGAGTCAGATGTAATCCCAGCTGCAGGATGAGCTTTCACCTGTCTGTTAGAGACAGTTTTGAGCTCATTGAAGGGAAGAATGGGAGCAGTGCTGCCTTCAGAAAGAGGATGCTGATGCAGGTGACCTAGCACAGGGTAACACAGCGGTGGCTATCACTTGTAGATAGTCCCTCTAAGAATGGATCACTGCTGTTGGTTGGGCATTGCACTTTCCCCCTATTTTTCTGGTCCCCTGGCCAAAGCATAAGCAAAGAAAATGATGGAACAGTGGCTTGGGTGTCAAGAGGCAGCGCAGTGGTCTCAATGTCCATCAGCATTTGGAAAATGCACCACTGGTGCTGAGGACCCCTCAGCTGGATCCAAAACTGCCTGGCTGCTGTACCACGTACAACACATCCATCAGTGTCCTGTCTGTCACAAATGACAGCTGTGCCACCTGTGAGAATTTCCAGAAGGGGACACACAGAGGCCTTATCTCAGCAAAAGGTGTTAGATCATGGTTCTTGGATATACGCGTCCTCTGTCAAGACGTGTGACTCTGGCAAAACCTGGCCAAAGACTGTTAGGTTTTTAGGACTTTATCCTGGGAAGATGAGGAGATTCAGAGGAACCCCATCTTCTGGATAAATGCTAATGCTAATCACATATATCTCTTTGGTTTTGGAAAAGTACATCAGAATTTGCAAGAAGCTGCACTGCCATACTTAGATTCGAAAGAGATGAAAACACTTAGTAACTACAGAAGTGTAATCACTGAAGCCATTTTCCAAGGCATCAAAACTCCAAGAGTAGCAAATATGAACATCTTTGTGGCTTTGTGTAAGGAAGAATCCATAGACTCCTGCGAATGTAGATTGTCTTGCCAGACCCCTAAAGCAGCAGAGATACAGGAAGCCAGTGCGTGGCCTGGCCTTTTTTTCTGCTGCCAGAAGGGCAAGAGGGCATCAGTATGACAGAGTACTTGTTCTCCCACATCACAGCTCCCTGGATAGAAAGAGTTATTGGTGTACGTAAAACAAATAACTATAAATTGCTGTGGCTGATGCTGGCCAAAGTGCGACAGTGGACCTTTGAGGAGAAAAGAAATTAGGACTTTCCTGATCTATGTATGACTAACAGATTTTTTCAAAAGTTCCCATTTCAAAAATGTATACCTACGTCCATCAATTTTAATCAGATCTACACCACACTTAACTTGGAGTAGTGCTACTACTGGTTGTACATACTCTGCAAGAAATGCAACTTGGGTTTTGGATCTGGAGGTAAGTTTCAAGAACAGCAGCTGTGGTATGCAAAGCACTGGTAAGCTCGGCTGAAGAATCTGGAGAAATCAAACCTCAGTAGCCTAAAAACTCAGGCACCTTGATATTTGCTAGAAGATGTTCGGTCACTATCAGGAAGCAGCAGAGAACGTCTCTGTTGGTTGATAGATGGAAGAAGTTTGAACTACCAGTGTGATGCAGAGGTAACACTGGGAGGGATCAGTAGAGTTGGTGGCGTGTAAATATGAATGTGAATAATGATGGCGAGACCTTGCTTGGGTGCTGTATTCAGTCCTGGCTATAAGGCTGCTGGAATGCCAGGGGAAAAGATATTATGACAGGAGATAAATAAATATAATTACCCCCTGCCCCCCAATCAACCAACCAACAAAATAAAATTCCCTCAATTGCTTGATATACGAATACAGAGATTGACTTCAAGGTACGATTATTCCTTCAGGAACACAGACTGGCCATAGGATGTAATTTGCAGGCAGAAAAAGTATTTCAATTAAAAGGACTCACTAAAAAGTGTATCAAGTTGTTGCGATCACTTTAGCTAAGAATTTAGGTGAAGGCTCCTATCCAACAGAGAAAAAAAATCAGGAACACGCTTTCAATTGGAAGAGTGATAACACCACCAAAAAATCCCCTAGCCAGTTATATGAGGGAGCATGATAGCTGTGTAAATGAGATTACACATTGTCTCAGCAGGGGACTGGCCTTGCTGGCCTAAGATGTTCTTTCTAGTCTTAAGTGCAACTGCTTAATTCTTTAGCTGATGGTGCAGACATTTCCCAGCCATTCATGACGGGATACACAGATGTGAACAGAGTGGGGTTAAATTGGAATACCTCTGATTTACCTTACAACCACTCTCCTAATCAACTCTCCTAAGACAGAAGCCATACGTATTTCTACTAGAATCTCTGGTTTTGTTCTAAGCATGGCTTTCCCTAGTTCCTATAGATAAAAATAAGAAAGTCTCATGTAAACATATTAAAATACTTAGCATTTTACATTTTAACATCCACAGGCATTTGTCAAGTGTAAGCTGAGGGCTAATAAGTTAATTGAAATATGTAATAAGTTTGGAATAAAAAAAAAATCTGTTACACCAATCATTTAAAAACAGAAACGTTTCTGTACATGCTGTTTAGAAGAACAGATTTAATAAAAGTTAAATTTTCTTCTATTTTCCTGTGAGGTTCTGTGGTTGAAACTTTTTATTACCTAGCATGCTTGCACTCCTTGAAATTTCATAGTTTCCTTGTATTAGGCAACAAGTCTGCCCAAAATAGATAATATTTAAACAAACAAAAAAAAATTTACAGTGGTATCAGAGTGCATTCATACTGAGCGCCATTTTCAAATTCCTGTTATACACTTAAAATATCTGTCTTCCAGCTGAACTAAAAGAAACACTAACACAGGATAAGGTTCCAGTACCTAGATATTTTATAGATCATATTTGAAGAAGTCAATTTCTATATGCATCCAGCATTTAAAGCAAGAACAATACAAACAATTACAGTTAAGAACCGCAAAACCATAATTTGTGTCTCTGCAAAAGATAATTGTAGGATACTGACTGACCATTAACAGTGACAACTCTGAAAATCAGAGAACATTTATTCAGTGCTGCTAAAACACAAGAAGACACAGAATTATCATGTACTTCTGATAAGGTACTTTTTTTAACCTTCCCACATTAAGCTTAATGAACATTAGTGGAAAGTTTACAGGCTTGACTATTTATTTTTCCTCAAGATTTCTGCATTGATTATAAATCTCTTTTTAACAAAAGCAAGCTGTACCTCTCTGATCTTGCAATTCCTTAAAAAAAAGTTACATTTTCTACCATCCTGTCCCATTAGGGGTGAATCCCAAATGCATCACTTTGAGCTTGATAACAAAGTCTATTCAAGAGCTTCCATTCACACCCAAGCCAAATACTTACCTAAAGCCAACAGGTAGAAACCTATGATAGTCTCTCCTTGCTCTGTTACAGCTGCCTCTCTGGTCAGAAAACTGATGTTGTTGTTCCTCCAGGGTGCCTGTGCAGAAAACTGGACAGACATTTTCAGTGGAGCTTATAACCCAGAAATCGCCCTTCCCCAGAATGTCCTGGTGAATAAAATGGTTCCAGCCTTTTCCTCAGTTCCTGCTTGCTGTATTCAAGAGAGCTCTCGATAAGACTAATGATCTAAAGAAGGAAATCTTGAGGGACAGGAGCTTTGCAGCCTTCTGACCTATTCTTCTTCACTAATCCTATCTATTAATACTGCCTGTGAACCTGTGGCCAGCAAAAGACAGCAGAGTTCCTTGTATCCGCATTACTGCTATGTGCAAAAATCTTTAATGAAGAGTGTGTATCTGACAAAAGACAACTTCCTTTAAAATAAGATGATACCACATAACCTACAGGCTCACAGGTACACCCACACCATACTGATATATTGCTTAAAAAGCTGTACTTTCATCTTTTTTTCTTCACTGAAGATGAGTAGAATTTTAGATCAAATGAAATTCGGGAAAAATCTCACACAAATTAAAAAAAAAAAAGGCACAGTGAAAAAAAACAGGGAGGTGTCACCCCCTGAGAAAGTGACTTTAATGTAGCAGAAAAAATAATCTATGGACTTCCTTTACCAGCAGAGTAGTTGTTTATGTAAAAAGAAGGGAAGGTAATTTTCAGTACAGGTTGAAAAAAATATAAGTACTTTGGATCATATTTTTAGACTGCTAAGCACCCTCCAATCTTGGAGTAAGCTCAAAGTATGTTGTGGGATTTTTCCCGTACTGTTGAAAAATGAGATCTCATCTTGTTAAAGTGCATGGGATTTGAGACAGCCAGGAGTACTTTTAGTCTTTTCTGAGGTATCAATGATTGTAGTTTAGATATGGCCTCTCTTACCAATCAGGTTGTAGTCATAACTAAAAAATTTGAGTCTAAATTAATTCAAGTGGAGCAGCAAAGTTTTCCTGGTGAGCAACACATTCTCACTGCACTGAAATTCCCGTGCCTGTCTTGCACTGGCTTGTCCCTTCTCACTCTGGGCAGCAAACTGGGCCCAGTGGTGGGACCCAGCTGAAGGCAGCAGAGCACCTCCCTGTGACTCTCCCCTGTCCACAGGCTGAATTTGTCCTTCCCATGGCAGACTGACTGCTCCCATCAAGCATCACCACACGGGACAGGAATAATGGCAGTGTGACAAGAATTAAAGCGGAGAGCAAACCTTTGCAGTGAGGAGGGAGACACAGCCATGTTGTGATGAAAGAGAGAAGCCTCTCACCTTCCTGCTACAGGTGAGGACAGTGACCCACACACTTGCTTCAGCAAAGTGCCTTGCGAGGGTCACAGGCTTGACTTGTCCCCTCTCACCCTTGTACCAGGCACTGGACTGCTGCTCTCTCCTTCTCCAATCTAGTCTGCAGGATGGGTCTGGCAGCTCCTACAGATCACATTCCTGCAGCCAAGTAGCCTGATTTTCCCAGCCACTAGCCACAGCCCACCTGCTGACTCTTTGAGAGACCAATCAATAGAGAGCTGGAGCTGAACCCTGACAAGCCTCCTAAAACTCACTGCTTGGCACACTGTGGTGGAGTGAGTAGGGACTTACCAGCTCAGTGATTAAAAATGGCCCTAGCAGTGCTCTTTATGCCAAACGCCTTCATTGCTGTGCTTCTGCAACTGTTCCAGGTTGGCCGCAACATTCCCATCCCACCCTAACTTCAGGCATCTCTTGACCATGCACACATCCCTCACAAGGCTGTCTGGCATGCCTGGCACACATGGCCTTTTCTCTGCTGTGGTGCTGCTCTCTGAAGTTGCCATTTAAGTACCCTGGGCCCCAGCAAAGCCCTGGATGCACATCATCTTTCCTAGGGAACACGTTCACAGTCACACATTTTCAGCAGTGAGCTGCAGCAGCCATTTCTAGCTGGTTATCCACCTGTGAGTGGATCGGGTCGCTGTTCAGATGGAGAGTAGGGATAGAGTTCTTGCTAAAGGCGGTGCCCAGGGACATTCACAAATGCTCAAGAAGGCCCACAACAAAGCACAGCAATATCACCTACTTTCAGGACAAGGAACTTGGGTCAGAGAAGAGGTCCTCAGCATAGAATCCATCACAAAATCTCTGTCCATGAATGCTAATGTCTTCATTGGAGTATATTTCATCAACTACCAAGAGAAAGATGTACAAAAGGATAACACTTTACCTGGTCCATGCTCCCTCTACTCTTTCGCTGGAAATGAAACAGCCACCCAACAGCCATCTGTGGGACAAGTCCGAGGCCTCTGGGCAAGATTCCTTAGCTCAGTGAGAGGGAAGAGAATAGCTCCCCAGGAGTTTCGCCCAGCAACGAGGCACATCTGACACCGTGCAGGTCTCTCCTGCTGCACAGCCAGGACCTGATATCCTGGAACAGGATGTTGTTTCCCACCTTGAGGGAATCCACACTCACGGCAAGCATGGGGTGTTGATCTGCTGCACCACAGGCAGTGCTGAGGTGGCAGAGCGTGCTTGCTAACTACTTCCCTTTGTGCACAAGCAGTTTTTCCACAGCATTTGACACAGGCCTGGGCTTCCAACTCAGAGTTTGGCATCTGTTGTCAAACTAGTGCTAGTGCTCCCTACTTTGATTAAACAGGGAGAGGGACAACAAGCAGAGAGTGTTTTTCTTGCAAGGAAGCTGTATTATTTACATAAATGTGACTGCTTCAGGCAAAATAAATTTAAATGGTAATACGTAACAATAATAATTATTTCCTTTTTGCCGTAATAAAAGGCAAATTATGTTATTTGTCTTGATATCTTGAACTTGAATTTTGATTTTTCCCAGCTGTGAGCTCCTTCTGGCTTCATAGGAATATCACAGCTCTGTGGACGCTTCAATTCTACATTTCGATAAGAAAGTGTTCTGCCAAGCCTTATCCCCCTGTAATAAGAGTGAGAAGGAAGAAAGAGAAAAAAAACCTTTTTTGGTATTTAATGCAAAAATATAAATCTGAGTAAACTGCTCTCCATGGTTAAGCATCCTTTTTGATTATTGTTTTCCCCCCACCCCAGTCTTCACACACTACACTGAGTGATTAATACCTTGACTCTCTTGCAGTTTTCTCCTTCCTCCCTCTGGTGGCATCCTTCAGCGAAGAACAGAGGCTTCGCAAACTGCTGCGGTTTGTTTGGTGGGTCTGCAGGTCACCGTGCTTCCAAATGAGAGAAAGGCTCCCTCTGCAGATTACAGGAGCCTGGTTTCACGTCTCCCAGTGCTTTGGTGGTGACCAGTTTAGAGGCTTCACAGAGATTATCCCCGAATGCCTTCACTACCTTCACAAAGGGCTTTGAAAGGATTAGAGCAGCATATGCTATGGGCAGCTCTATAAAAGGAGAAGCAAATTAAAATGCTGTGCTGGTACAGAGAAATTACTGTGTTTGACACAGCTGTGGCTGTGGGAAGCCGTGTGAAAAAACGGACCTGGATAGGAAAGGACCCTAAAGCACGCCTTTCCTAAAGCCGCAGGAGCTGCAGGCGGGCCGGGTCCGCAGAAGGGACGCGAACGAGCCCTGGGACACTGCGGCCTCTCCTGTGCCCGCGGTGACCCTGCGGGGACAGCAGCGCCACGCACCCGCCTGCGGCGACACCGCTGCGGCGGCGCCGCGGCCCGGGCCGAGCCGGGAAAAGGGCGCACGGCCCGGGCACACCCGGGGCGGAGCGGCGAGCCCCGGCTGGGAGTAGCCACACGGGCACCTCAGTCCTGCTGCGGACTGCGCTCCGCAGACCTTCGGGGGAACCGCAGTGCCGGCCCCATCAAGGTGGAGCCGGCCCCACACAGCCCCCGGCAGCTGCATCCCACGGCCGCCCTGAAATCACCGCTCGGGCGGCACCTGAGCGCCCGGGGCAGCCGCTCCCGCAGGGTTAATGAGCGAGGAAACCCCCTGAAACCGCTGACACCTCAGGACACCTGACTAACGAGAGCGGTGAAACGACCGGATTAGGGCACAACAATAAGTAAAGCCCATTTTACGGGCATACCAAACCAACCAGTGGTCCCTGAGGCAGCAGGCAAAGCCAATTTAGAGCAGATATTAGCCAGCAGTGCCTTCTTTTCGGGCTGCTAAAACGTGCAACAGCCTTTGAATCCTCCCTATTTGCCTCTCTAAGTGCTTTCGAAGTGACATATATACCAGTACAAAGAGGCAAGTATCACAGCAGCACTAACTGGCCTGACACACTCAGCCTAGTTACATTAGAATCCAGTGTACTGTTTCCAATACAGAGAAAACCTAAAAATTAAAATCTGTGTGTGACAGAAAACATATGATGAATGTTCCTAACAAGCACCTGTTTTCCCTGAGGAGAGGAGCACAGAGATTTGGGCAGTTGCCAAAGGAATGTTTATATCAGAAAGCTGGTGTAAGTTCTCACAGCACTATTTTTTCACAGTACCTGTCGTACATGGGTTAAAAGAAAGGGCTGCAGAAGGAGGAGGCAAAAGGCAAACTATTCAGAAGGGATGGGTTAAAATAAACCATAAGCAGATAGAAAATTGGTTGTGTGGAATAAAAATACAGTTTTGTCTCTCTAAGGCATAAAATTTTCTGAGATTTTACAGAAATATAATTGAGGGATTTCAAGGCAAATCCAATGCTGTATTAGTAAGAACGTCTCTACATAGATTCTTTTTGATAAATTATTTTCATTTTTGCTTCACTTTTTTAATTAGAATATTCACTACAAAATGAAAAAAACCTGTCGATATCCTACAAGACATCACTTAGTCTTCCAAGGAAAAATCACGCAATGATGAATTGTGCCTATGGATTTCATTGAGGTAGCCGGAAAATGCATTTATATCAGTGACAGAAGGTTTTTCCAAATTCAGATCACGTATTTTTTCCCTGCTTCCAATAAAATACACTTGTTGAAAGTATTTGCACAGGTTCTTCTCTAACATACATTGGCTGAAAAGGAAAAAAATCCTGAGATCAGGCCAGTAATGCTTAAAAAATTGTTGATGGACAAATGGGAATGACTGTACCTGCTGCAAGCCATTTGGAATAGCTTACCTGTAAGAACCAGATCTGAATCAATTCTTTTGTTGCCAATGTTCAATTTTGTAGCTCAAAACCACATCTGAAATATTTAAACTGAAGAGTGATCATAATGTGAAACATGCTTGACCACCTGTATTTCAAAACATGCCTGTTTAACCCTAGACAATTCCCTTGCTCTGACATTTAACATGAAAACAACTGCACTCTATGTATTCTCTAGTTAAATGTCTAAACCACATTTCTTCGCCTGTGTTGGGTTATTTGCCAAACTCAATTAAGAAAATGGTTACATCATATAATGAATATATTGTAAAATCCATACTTCTGCCATGATTTAAATGGACTTTAGCCTATTCAGCTTCATACATTATTCTTGTTCTCATCAATCCTGAGTGCTAACGTTTCTCTGAGGAGTTGTGTTCTGTAGCTTGTGAGAGACCTAGAAAACCACCTGACAGAAAAAAATGCTTGGTCAGTGCTTATTACTACAATATACAGTTTGAAGTGAACTACTTCTCAAGGAACACTGTTTAGATTGATGCTAATATGAAGACAGGCTACCTTGCTGCTTCAGATACATGCTACTTTCATGTTGAAAGATGATTGAAGAGAATGGAAACTACTTTGTGCAGATTAGGTGGCTGAGGCTTTGTATTATTTAAACTCCCTGCTCTGAGCTGAACTTACACTGAGTAGGTTAGGTGATAGTAAAGGATATTAAAACCTTTTAGGCAGCTGAATCAGTTTGTGAGAGGTCTCAGTGAAGTGTGGGAAGTCCTGCTTCTGAGATGATAGAGAGTTTCCTAAGAAAGAGGGGGGCCACTCTTGGCAACCACTGATAGAGTGGCTAAAAGGCAGGGGCCTCTCTGTGGCACAAAGGAGTAAAAGATTTGAGCTCTTTTATTTCTAACCTGTCTTCATGAGTTGCACTGATATTTTTTTTTTTTATGAAAAGAATGTTACTGTAGCTCTTGCTACAGTAAAACTTGGCTTTTGGCTTTAAAAGCCTTCCAGTCATCCTTGGTGAGCTCATTACAGTAGCAGGTTTAAACA
>VZTG01001879.1:394641-422716 GCA_013397845.1 Melanocharis versteri | reverse complement strand
ATTTTCAGAGTTTTATGGTTTGAATTTTCAAACCTTCTGGGGTCCTAGTAAATAACAGTGTTTACCACACAAAAATGTCCAAAGGACAATCTCCCTCTCAATTTTATTATACTTTTGTTTTAGGGAACTGCTATGTGGATATTTTTAAACAAAAGACCTTGAAAACACAGGAACCATAGAAGACCAAAAGAGAGCAATTTTAGTGCTTCAGTCAGTTACCCTTTGGAAAATATTTCTAAATCAAACAAGAAGTTCTACTTTTGCCTTTCTCTAAATGCATTTCTAAAAACACCTCTGTTAAAAAAAACTTGAGGAATTAGGTCTTATGTTTGAATATTACCATTTATACTTTCACAGCAGGAACCTTTTTTTTCAGATTATCTGCTCATTATAAAATATTCAGATAGCTCTGGCAGCATTTACAAGTATAGGGTGGTTTTTTGGGGTTTTTTTTATCATGTTATTGCTTCATTACACCCACTGGGCCATTTAGTGTTGAATTTAATGGAGAGCAGATCATTTTCCAAGCAATGCAAACACATCAAGGTGAAAGTCTGTTGTGTTTGGAAAGGTTAGCAGATGTTTTTGCAAGTGCTTGTGAAAGTTATTGTTGTTTATCTTATTCTTGAACCTTTGGATTGCATTTTCTTTAAATACTGCATTCACCACTGCATTCAGGGTAATATGAACATAATTTCTGCTAGCTTACAGCATGTGGTTTTTTGGGTAGCTTTTAGAATTTTAGCTGAGAAGTATAAACATATTGTGTGGAACTTAAAAAGCACATTCTCTATCATGGCTTGACAGACAATGCCTTTGCTAATGTCTCCAAGGCTGATATAATGTTTCTGCATGTCAACTATACATTTATCTGAATCCCTTCATCAATACTAGGGATCTAAAAAGAATGTCTAGCAAATCAGACTATTCTGGACATATACTGGTGAAAAAATCTGAAAGACAAACTGGGGGACCTGGACCTATTTATGTTTCCTTGGGATGACACAGTGTCCCAGAGCAGCCTTTTGTTACAGTCACACAAGGCCAATGCAGAGCTTCGCTTATGCCACTGGGGAATTATTTTAACGCAAGGACTATCTGTCTGTGTCACATTTCTAATAACCTTTTCATCACAGTACCCAGATGTAATCCATTTATAGAAACGCTTATGCATCAAAAATAAAAATGTGCAAAAGGAATCTAATTACTGAATACAGAAACTGGGATGATTTATTTTTTATTTGGGATAAATTCAGGTGATTCACTATTAGTGAATGTAAATATATTTTCAAGGCATGATTGCTATAATCCCACAGGGTGAGTGTACGTGCCAATGTACGTCCAGGAAAATGCATCATAAAATATCAGGACCTAAGAGGACGTCCTGGGCAATGAGATATTTATTGCACTAGCTTTTTCCTTGCATTACTTTCCCACGAGTGTAATTCACTCCTCTGTTGAATTGTGTGGAAAATGAAGGCAGGGCATATTAGGGAGAATTTGCTTATAAGGTACACATTTTTTATAAGGTACACATATAAAAATAGCTTTTAAGCTAAGTGTAAGAGGAGGGCTTGAAATTGTTTCTGTAAGTGTTTATTGACGTAAGATCTCTGAAATACGTTACCTATTTGGAATTTGGACATACACAGCACAACAATAAAAGTATGGAAATGCAGGAAAAACACGGACAAACTAGAAACCAAAAGCCCATACCTCCCCTCCAAAGCAGGAACTTCTGCTTCACTTTGCTCCTAAAAGCCAGCCCCTGTTTGAAATTACTGACTGCACAGCATAGTCCAGGGGTATCTTCCAAAACTCAAAACCTATCAGAGAGGCCCAGGAGCTTACTGAACACATTAATCAATGACAGTGCCTTACTAATGCTGAAATACAAAAATGTCTTCTAAAATAGGAAAGATTTTCCCAGCTTTGCAGAAATCTGTGTACTTTTACACAATTTTTCCATGCAAAGTTGTGTTGGACCACCACCCTCAGGATTCCATCACCATGTGATTTTTTTTCTTGAGCTTTATGTAGCATGCTTTGCTAATAACTAAAAAGCATCAATGGTTCTTTCTGAAACATCCTCCGATGATCGGATGTATTTCTGAAAAAGAATCGTGGAAAGCATGAGACTAACACCACACACACACACACAAAGAAAGTGAAATAGCTGATGCATTCCAGCTTTCTCTGGGAGGCCTTCACGGCAGCACTTCTCTGCAGCAAGCGCTCATAGCGCAGACCCTGAGCTGTTGCTTTTGGGGAGCCTGAGCACTTTGCTCAGCCACTGTGGTCTGCAAAAACGACTGCTGCTGAGTGTGTAAAACCCTTCTAGCTCTGCTGGCCATCTGCAACGTCTCTCAACCTGTCGGGTAGGCTGAAAATGCTGAAAAGCTCTGAGAAGTCATGCATGGTAGAATTCAAAGCTCTGGAAGACCTATGAAGTTTCTTCCTTCAGGCATGCTGATTCAGATGAAGCAGCTTATAAACTCTATTATACATAGAACAAGTTTATAAAATCCCTGGGATTTGCTCAACTACTTATTTTTTCAAAATGATGACTCAATTTTGCATTAAAACATTCGCTAGCAGTAAAAATCATTTAAGACTGCTGATAAAATATATACGAAATTTTCAAGATTAATTCATTTTGAAAAATAATTTTATAGCAAAAGGTTAGAATACTTGACAAAACACGTCAAGATAATGTCTGATATTTCAAGGTTTTTTTCTCAGAATTACCTTCTCCAATTGACCTCATAATCTAAACCACTGCAGGTCACTGGACATATACATAACTTTCATCTAAATGAACTTTTTAGAGAACTTAGAGAAAAGTTAAATACAGTGGTAGTAGTGACCTTGACACATTGACAGTGTTTTACAACATGGTGCTCTTCCCACTAAATACCAAGACACCTATCTGGATCAGTTTTCCTGAAATGGCAATATATATACATATGTATATATACTCCTACACAGATGCAAGTCAGGTTGACAATCACTGAAGTCGGTGGCATTACATTGGCATAAAAACAGTGCAAGAAAAGCAGAATCAGATTCCCATTTTCCTTTTAACCAAGGGAAACCCGTAGTAATTTCAGCATCTCAGCAGTCACCATAATTTCTGCTGTTCTTGCTATGTATTATAGAAACTGTCACTTTTTAAATTCATGGTATCTTTTACAGCTTGGGTTAAAGAACATTTAAAGCACTCTCAGTGTTTTATATACACGTACTGTAGAAGAATAGAAATGAGACTCCTTTATTAATTTAGATCCAGACTACCAGACTCTCCACACTAGCAGTCTCAGAGAATTTTAATGGGATTACCTGCATGAGTAAGAATTTATATGACAAAAATCAGAAAAGGGAAAGCTTTAATGATTAAAAAGTACAAAGATTACAATAGCTAAAACTTCATTGTTGAGTGTATGACTCAAAAGCTACAATTCACTAAACTAATAGTCAATGCATATATGACCAATCAGAGAAGGTCTATAAGGTAATAATATCCAACGTCAAATTACTACTTTAATTGTAAACCTATGTATTATTTCTCACCTGAAAAGTTTCTTTGACAGA
Organism: Melanocharis versteri; assembly: GCA_013397845.1. NCBI lineage: Eukaryota > Metazoa > Chordata > Aves > Passeriformes > Melanocharitidae > Melanocharis > Melanocharis versteri. The sequence goes on along the minus strand of VZTG01001879.1, from coordinate 419,125 downwards.
AGAAAAACTATTGAATTATGGGCAACCAAGTTAAAAAAAATCATCTCTCAATACACATTCAATGAAGCTTTTGCTTCATTTTAATGGCAATCCATTTGAAATCCTTGTCACGTCTTCATTTTGTCACAGAGGCATATGAAGTGTGAACACTGCATGTAAGCAAAGCCATCAAAACTACAGCCTAAAACCAAACAACTGAACAAGCAATCTTCCCCTAAGCCACTGCACACAAGAGACTACTCCATCCTATCCCTCATTTCATAGTTTAGACAAAATCATAATTATTTTACCTAGCACTATTTAAATCCAGCCAAATAATGCCATTTTTAATCAACTTTTAACTGCCAGGAAGAAAATGGGAGTGGCTTACCTTGCAGTACAGCAGTGTTCCCCACTTCAGCATGCCTTGCTCCTACAGCACAAGCTGTAGGATCATCACCTGGAACCAACTCACACTCACTGTCATCAACTGCTTTTCACAAGTCACTCAGTTACTGATCACTACACTTATCACTCTTCATTGACTGAACCTCATCCCACACTACTGATTTTTTGCTGCTTCAGCACATTCTGAAACTTTCTTCACAAGGAGAATTCATATACAAACCAAAGCAGTGATCATTTATATTGGATACTACTTATTATATCAAGCCATTCTGCATGGATCTGCTTTTATTTAAAAATTAATCAAATGAAGTGATAATGGTTTTTCAAATCTCGTTGTACCAACTTAAACATTAATGAGAAAGGTGAGCAACAGCCTCGGAGCCCTACAGCCCAAGCAACACTAAGGCATTACATTTCAAATTTTGTTCTGTACAAAAGTGTTGGGCTCACAATTGCCAGATGATGGACACGTGAATGTCATGTGCCAGGCACATGATTGGCATGTGAATGACACCTGCCAGGCATGTGCCTGACATGTTTGCCACGTGACTGCCACGTGCTGGACACCTGAATGCCATGTGATTGCCACCTGGTGCGTGCTTGATTACAGGCAAGTATCACAGCCAGCAGCACAACCACCTACCAACAGGTGCTATGGTGGGAAATAAAGCAGCTAGCCCTCTTCCTGCTGTCACCACTTGAACCATCAAGAGAGATACCAGAAGGTGAATGGGTCTCCTCTGAGGGCAAGCTGACTAGAAGCACAAGTGCCCCAGTGGCGAAGTATGAAATGAAAGATGGTAGCCAACACCCAAGGTATGAGCAAGTTTCACAGCGGCACAGTACCTTCTCACACCTGTGAAGATAGAACAGGATTTTCTTCTCCTGAGAGAGCCTTTTTTCTAACAGTAGGATTAGCTGACAAATGATGCCTCAAGAGCCTTTTATTCTGCCTGCAGGAGCCTTCTGCTCACCACAGAGATAAAAACCAACAACTTTGACAAAATGTACAATCAAACATGGTAAACTCTGGCATAAAACAACATAATGAAACAATGAAACCAAGCTATTCCAAACCTGAGCTTTCCTCTCATACTGACTTTGCAGTTCATTCTTCAGATATGAACTTTTGGGCTCCACTAATTTGCAGGAGTAATGAAAGAAGCAGAGGATCTGAAGGAAGCCACTTAATAATGTTACCTACCTCCATAACCAGGCACATTTCTGAGCGTGTATGCAAGAGCTTTCTGTTTTCACAAAATGGAGCAAGAACCCACTCTACTAATAGTTCATCAGTGAAGAAAAAAAGGTAAAAATAAAAAGGGGAGAGATATCTATCTATAGCTCTCTCTCTCTAAGGATACATAGATTTGTAATGAAATTGAAGGAAATCCACTTTGATAACAATATCATGATATCAATATGTTAATTTGGTAAGGGCTCTGGTGTCCATTTTAATAACAGTAACTGTGTAAATTGTTGGACATTGAGAACTTCAAACCACATTTCAGTATTATGCCAAGGAACAAGGAAAGGAAAGCATCATAAGACTGACCTTCAGGACACTCATGAAGGCAAAACTCATTTTTTCTTGACAGTCTCGTGGTCTGTCCCCCTGCAGATACTCATTTTGATTCTGATTTCTTCTCTCTGAGCAGCTCTGCATTAAACTTGACCACAACATGCAGTCCACATTTTTCACAAAAGTAATGCCCTTAGCTATGCAACACACCAAACATCATTACCTTCTCACATCTGTTTTCACACTCACTTTCACATTTGTTCCTCACTCTACTTTGACATCATTTCCAAAAGGATGATTTGTTTGTCCCAACTAACTTTTGATAATCACATAAATTTCCCCAGAAAGTACTGCAAAGACAGCTTTTTTTCCTGGAGAACTTATTTCATGCTTCCTCCCAGTTCCTCCTTTAGGGCTGACTATTTACATTAAGCTGCAGAGCAGTCCTGTCCCATCATTCTTCCAATTACTCCAACAGCCCCAACCGCTTCCATACTGTGAGATACAATCCCCCTTCTCCAAGCAGATTCATTACACAGAACTTTTCACCACAGAATCTCTTCACACAAAACTTCCTCCTTTAAAGACGAACAGTCTTATTAAGACATATTCGTAACCTTAAATTTTGTATCAGCACGAGAGGCACAAAAGAAGCAGCAGCAAAAGAATATTCAGTTAAAATAGCATTATCATGAAGCTCAAAGATTTTTCATTGCCATTGCAAAAGGTATAATTTTCTCAAAATACACTGAAGGAAACATACATCATATAAAAAAAGAAAATGGGTTGGAAAGACTGCCTACAGAGACACAATGGAAACCAAATCTTTCTGAACTTACAAATATTGCAGAAATATTTTAGATTAAATTAAATATTAGATTGTAAGACCAAGATGTAGAAAACATCTACATTTTAGCATTGGAAATAGCAGTGAAGGCGGGAAAATTAGATACATGCACTATTATATTTTCTTTATTACCTGTATGAGCTTGAAAAAAATACCTTACAGAAAAACACCCAGTGCTGACAGCAGCAACATTGTTGAAAGCCTTTTACTTTATCTGTAAATCTTGTACAATTCCTGTCTGCATCAGGACAAAAAAACTTTATTCAGCCATGCAGTTGCCAAGTGAAACTTGAATTCATGCTTTCAGGTCTCCTAACTTAGCACAGATTCTAACACTAATGGACAATTTCTCTGCTTTCTTCCCAGCCTTCCTCTGCTCTGCTTCTCTTCCTTTTTTACACAAATTTATCTTTTCAGAGGTTATTGTAGTTTGAAAGAAAATTAAAAAATAAAACTTTTGTTGTTTGAATATCAGATGGATGTTTATTAGCATCATATTATGTCTAGTGTGAAGAGAGGTTCAGCAGCATTTTTCATAGCCTCTTGTTCCCTTTTGTTTGCTACTTAAAGAGAATATACATTAAAGACTATTTGATTCTCTGCCACTTAAGAATTCAGTAGGAAAAAATACCACAAATAGCCCAGAAAAATGGCAGATAATTTCATGATCATTGTAATCTAGTGCTTTCTATATAGGAAGAACCAAAAATCATAGGAATTCTCCAAACACACAAAAGGCAAGTGCCTAGATAAAGGCTAATGTTTGAATTTTGGATATTATATTTTAGAAACTGAAATTACGACACAGAAGGAAACTCTTTTGAAAAAGTGATTTACGCCTCAATTTCAGTGGTCTTTCCCAAGCAACTGCTGAATAATTGCTACGACTAGTATTATTCTGTACAGTGTCTGTATCTGCTGAAGAGAAAGTTTTTAGGCTATTAATAAAGCTTTGACAAGATGGTTGTATTTTTTGTACCATCTCTTCTAAAGGGATAAAATTTCCACAGTTATGCCCAAACTGAGCCTAAAACCAAAAGACCTGAAATTAGTATACTCTGTTGACTGTTTTAGTCTAACTTATATGGGTATTTCTGCAATTTCTAAAAAAAGCAATCACTGTATAATAATTAAAGTACTATTCAATCATAAAAACATCATTAAATAAGGGAAACATGCAAGTATTTTTCAGTAGTCACATGGACTTTTAAAAAAAACCATGTCACTGTTGGCCATTTTGTGGCATGAAGTCCAGTCACTATAAATGTGAAATGATCAGATTAAGACATTTATCCAAATGCATTCACACAATACAATGCATCCTCTAAATCTGCTAAAGAGACTTGAAATGCATGTATTGCTACTCTATTACATGCTAAGCACAGTCTCCTGCATTGCTGGAAGTATACCTTGTTCTTTAAATTATTCAGTTAATTAGCCAATATTTGTTTAGTGCCTTGAACTTATAATATTCTCCAGAACAGCTGAATGCCATTACCAAAACAGGGTGGGACAGATTTCACAGGCTGCAGGTAGATGTATCTTTTCATACATTTAAGGATTATAGAAGAACTGAGAAGGTAGGCGTATTTGAGTAATAGACTGAGTACAGGTACTTGGCAGGAAATGCTTTTCCATGAGAATTATGGTTCGAAATTTAAAAACTAATTTATTTATTTCTTCTAGACTCTTTCCCTGGATTTCGCTTTACTGGTTAAATTCAGGAAAATATCGTATCATGTTTGGGATGGACTGAACCCTATTCTGAATTTTTACAGTGTTCCTTAAACCCAACTGAGGGACAACTGTATTCATCTTGGCAAGCACAGGACACGCAGAAAACCCGAGAGGCCTGCCCAGGGACCAAAGTTAAGAGCAGGATTTTGTTAGCTCAGGCAGCCCTATGAGAAGGACAATCCTAACATCCGAAAAGTAGAACCAGTGCACAGAGAGACTAACCAAAACTCCTGCTGGAACAAATCGGCGTCCGGCTGCAGGACGGGAATGGCGATCTACGGTGCCCCTGCGTGTCAGCCCTTCCCCGCCACGCACCACTGCCGCCCCGCGCGGGAGCTGGGTGCGGATGAATCATTCCCTGACCCCCCAGTCATTTCCATGGTGCACTGAGCTCCGCTCGCAATGCTATCAATGTCATCTACCAAAGACCAGCACACGCTCCCACACACAGAGTATATCCTAGCAATAACAACGCCATCAGGAGCTTCCCCAATCTGAATTACTTTAGGCCCTCAAGAGAAATAAAGTTCCTTTTATAAACGAACGCTTACTGTTTGTACTCGAGTAAAGAAGTTGAATTACGCTCATCTTAATTGTATTCGTACGCAGTATTTCCAGTGTGTGTCTCTGAACTCCGCATAAATCAATACCACCACTGAACTTAGCATGATCTTGTACAAAAATAGCATCTCTGCTCACTTCTGGAGAGACTGTTTCAAATACTGCTACTTGACAGAAGGGGATGACATGCAGGTTTCCTAGCACAGGCATAAAGTCCAAATCTCCTGGGAAAGGGTGAGAAGAGAGGGACATGGATTTACAGCAGCAAGCAGATAGTCTGACATGCCAGCTTCCTAACTCTTATTTTTTTTATAACAGAAATACAGCTCATAGGCAAGGACTGAGGAACAAAAGCACTTTTTCAACAGCTCGCCATCCCCAAAAGTTTATGTAATTCTTCACCTAGAATTCAGTAACCAAATTTTATTGGATATGTGAAAGTCTCCAACCAGATCACAGGGGAAAAGCCCGGAACCAATGAACATCATTTCTCTTCAGAAATTGAAACTCAAGACTTCAGGGCCCACCATATATTTATCTTTCATTTCTATGGGTTCACATCCTCAGAGTTTTTATTTGATTTGCATATTCTTTCAATTAAAAACATAAAAGAGAAGATAAGGAAAGCCTAATAAATTCAGTCCAGTTCACGAACCTTGTTAAACTTGTACTTGCCTTAATTCATGTTGAAATGCAATTCGCTTGTTCTAATATCTCATTATCAAAGTCCTTAATGAACTTGCTCTGAATCCAGCAATTTGATTTAAAACATATTAAACCCACACTACTGGCTGCCAAAAAGAAACAAAATTAATTTAATTCATATTGTTCTGATGTTAAAGACATCCAACATACCTTAGTAAACATCAATTCTTCTATGTCAACAACAGCAATCAGAACACTTACTTTATGCATCTTCGTGATTACGAAGAGTATTCTAGCAGGAAGTTTCAAGGACAGACATTTCATCCTCTGCCTTGGCATTGTAAATTTAAGGATCATGACAAGCAAGGGGCCCATTTCTGCCCTTTTAGAAGGCATTTCCACTAATTATTTATGAAGCAACCAAAAAGCAAGAATGGTTTTTCTCTCAAATCAGAAATTCAAATGAAATCATCTTAAATCCGTGACAAAAGCAAGCTATAAAAATAAGAGAAAATTACTAAACTTTGGGTATATTTAACTGTATATCACAGTATAATCCTGCAGCTGTAGATGAGACATGAGTTCTCCTGCAATCCAGAGTCTGTTTGGTTGTTTCATTCAAGTTCCCTAATATTTTACTGAAAATAATATGGTTACTTGAGACATAGGCCTGGGTTGCATTGTTCCTCTTTCTAGCAATTATTCACAGTTCTTCCTCTTTTTGAGAGAACATGAAGTGATATTAAAGTGGGAATAGTGATCCACAGAGTACAATATTAGCCATGTTCCCATAAAACACATTCACATAAGGAGTATAAAATTTGTACTAGCACAGTATTTCCTGAAGTGTGCTACACCCCACACCTTTTTGGGAAAACTGGTGATTGCGTGTAACATTTAATCAAAGATCCACTCTACTGTAAAACACCAATTTCTCTTCAATTTTCCACTTAGCAATTCAAAAACTCTTTTGAATGTCAATGCTGGCAATTTTTGTGCTACAACTTGGTCAGAATTTTAAAAAAATTCATTAGCATGTTAATAACTTAGTGCCTCTAAGGAATATTTAGTTGGTCCTACGTCAGAAAAAAAACCTTCTTTTTCAGCCCTGTTCTTTATTACAATGTAATTATAATTTACCACAATTTCCTAGTTTCCTTCATTTCAGTTTGCAGAGAAGGATTTCTCAATGGGCAGCATGCAGTACTGTCATAGTTCTAAGGAGAGCAGCTCACTGAGAAATGTTCAGACTCATTAAGGTGTAGAAAGGAAAGCTGAGAACACCTACATGCAAATAAGAAAGTGGAAATTTTCCAAACAGAACTGTAAGAAAAAAGTTACATGGGCAAAACTGAGTTCCCTGGAATAAAATACAGGCAGGTGTCAGTAAGCTTTCTAGAATTTATAATATATTAAAATCAAATCAGATTATTCATCAAATTTCATGCAGTATCTTAGTCTTTTTTCCAACCTTAGCAGAGTTTAATACATGAAGAGAAAGAACACTTATGTCCATATTTGTGCAGAAAACAATTTTTGTTCATATACACATTCTCATGTGTGCCACTTGTCACAAGAAAATGAAAGGCATATTTATAATCAAGGTTTTGTTATTACTGTTTTCTTCTATTAAGAAATGCATCACCAAGATTGTATTTAATGGAAGAAAGTGGATATTTAGTATTAATAATGGTGGTTTTAATATCTATTGTTTCATTTGAAGGAACTACATGAAAATGCAGAATTTTGTACAAAACTTCTAACAAGGCCGATTGTAATGTATTGCTGCTTTTTTTTCTTTTTGATCTTCATGAAGGATTTTTTAGTAATTTGCAGATCTTCTGCATTCATCCACATTTTCTGGAACAGAAACAAGGTGTTCAAAGGACACTTTCAATGGCATAGAGAACATTCAACCTGTCACTATGTTTAGGGAGCAGTGTACTGCATCTGTTTCAGCAGGGAATTCATAAATTCAGCTAATATTTGGAGTAGAAAATACTCCGATGCTTGCTGAAGTTGCCCACATTCTTCATGACTTTATCCAATGGTATGTTCCTGTATTCATGCAATTTGTGCAATTTACATAACAAAATGCACCAATCATGGAGTTTTGACTCACCTTAGTACCTCATCTTTACCTTGCAAGAAACTGAACTGCTTCTTGTGAACTTGCTCAGCAAGGAAAAATTGAAACACTAAGCACAAATGTATACTCTTAAAAAAAAAAAAAAAAAAGCTAAGAAAACCAGTCTTGAAAAAGAGAAATAGTCAGGAAAAATGCAAAGAATTAGGGAACCAGACACTGAATTACTCTCCCTGGTTAAATGAACACTATGCTCATTTGCTTCAATAATTGACTTAATTGTCATGGGAAAAATTAACAACTGGAGAGAAAGGAATAACCTAATGCACTTCACAACCTGAATTTCAAGAGTCCTTTTTACAGTGGGACATTCAAATGAGGACTTTGAAAGCACAAGAGCTTCTCCCCAAAGCACTTAGAGCAGACTCTGAAGCCTACGATGGGACTGGCATTTTTGAAAGAGGTGTTTGTCTGAAGCAAGGAATCTTCTCCAGCTAAGACAGACAGCCCAGGCACAGCAAAACCGTTCAAGTGTGCACTGCAGGGGTCTTTAGAGCAATTTACATGTTGGTACTAGCCTCTGTATAACACTTACATCCCTTGCCCCAAGCCCTCAATCCTTGTAAAGGATTGTGGATCAGAGCCAAGCCACCCCTTGGCCCTGGAGGATCTTCAGCATACCCCTGCACCGACAATAAAAGCAGGCTTGAAAGGAAATAAATAAACCTGTGGGGAGTTCTCCATAGCGATTTGCATTGCCATCACAGAGGAGGCACAAAAAAGTCTTATGGAGAGAATATTTCTACAGTGAAAATAGAATAAGCAATATTCATGAGACTACAATAATTCCATGTCTGTGACTTGATCCGAGAACTCCTTCTTAGCAAGACCACAACAAAATGCTCCTTCACTTGCTGAAAAACTATGGAAGTAGTTGAGCTGAGCCCTTCCACTAACCAGACTCGCTTATATTCCATTAGCTCTCCCTATCACCACCACTTTCACATGAACTGAAAAACAGTTCATCTAAATATTACAAGGAAACAAATGTCTTCAGTTTCATTTCAATTCTTCACTGTTATGCCCATAAATAACAACAGCGAAAAAAAATTGGGGTCAGGATGAATTTAACCGATATGCAACACTCTTAGCGTACAAACACTACAAGATTATTGTCTGCTGACAATAAAGCTCTGGAATGGTTAAAAAACCCAACCAAACAAAATAACAACAACAACAGAAACCAACAAAAAACAGCCAACAAACAAAAAAACCCCAAACAATCCAGTAGTCTGAGTTATTAGTTTTCTTTGAGAATTCAAACAAGGCAGCTAAATTGTGGGAAAACTAGGAAAGGGCAAATACAAAGTCTGCCTAAAAAAGCTAGGACTGAGGGAGCTATGGGAAATTACGGAGTGACAGGCAATCTAGTTTTATTTCAATTTGCAGAAAAATACCAAATAATCAAGCTTGGAAACTAAAAGGTATCAAGAAGCTGAATAAGACCCAACATGAAAGTGTCAAAAACAGTCATGTAAAAAAAAAAAAAAAACAACCCTCGAGTCCTCTTCTGGCAACGCAAAGGGCCTTATAGAGAGAAGAAAAGCACACACAAACTCTCAACTTAAAGCCATTTGACATAATTTTCCACTATTTTTCCCATGCAATTTTTGTACAAAATACTCTAAGTGAAACTTCTATGAGAATAATCCTTAAGTTATGAGAAAACTGACCGAGCTGTAACTGTCAATGATTTCTCCAAATGAGAAATATGTATTAACAGGCTGTACTGGGATGTGTTCTCCGTCCAATATTTTTCATTAGTTTCATTAACAGTTGGATGATAGAATGCAGTATAAACTGGCAGATTAATCAAGAATGAAGGGACAGAAAGCACATCAGAGGAAAAGATTAAATTCAAAATTAAACTGACAAGGTGAAGAAAGGTCTTGTTAAGAAGATCCCATAAGACAGGAATATTAATCACCACCCATACAAATACAAGATGAGGAAAAACGGGCTAGGCTGAAGTTTTAGGGCAAAAACTATAAATGTTGGAACAGTTCACAAGCTGAACACGTAATTAGCACACTAAATGAAAGAATGATAGTATTTCATACAATGCCAAAGATGAAAGGCTAAACCATAGTCAAGAAGAAAACTTTTTTTGTTGTTAGTTGCTAAGAAAGCGTATTTTGCCCTTCTCTGAGGACAGAGGCTATATTTGTAGGAATTCCTCACATCACAGTGTAAGCACTTTTTCTTCTATTTCTGTTCCAGCTCAGGGTCACTTAAGTCTCCTTTCTTCAAACTTCTGTCAGAGATCACTAGAACTGGACTGTATTATGGGCTATATCTTGAATACATCTAGTTTTATAAATGCTTCCGACCATACTATTAAGGCTGTGTGTTCATTCTCGAGATTTCCAAAACAGATTTACCGCCCTTTTCTCTTTGGCAGTCAGTCACTCAAAAAATATACAGCATCAATCAAAAAATCCTTCATATTTCCTTGTTAAGTTTTTGTGAAAAATGAGCTTAGCCTTGCACTGAAAACAGAAAGAATTTGGAAAACAAGAACTCATTCACAGAATGTACAGAAGTTAAATCTCTCCCAACAGTTATATTTAATTTAAGACTGTTACACTGAAAGAGATTCATGAAGCAAGATAAATTTGACAAGGAAGGTCAAATAAAATGACAAAAGAAAATTAAAAAGAAAAACCACAAAAAAACTCCAACAAAAACCAAAACACCAAAACCCTCCACCCACCCAAAACATTTTAATGACTGCAAAAAAGGTATTTCCTTTTGTATGTTTCTGGTTTTTTAAGGGCTTGCCTCAGCAAGGAAGTCTCACCTTTCTTCTGCATCTTAATAGGACATGCTTTTACCACACCTGGGCATAAAAATCATTCACAGGCATTCAGCAGTGACACAGGCATTGGAATACATAAAGTCTCAGCATGACTGCTCCAGCACCAGGATGGGATGAAGAACAGAAGAAAAGAACAAGCTGGAAAAAAAATAAAATTAAATTAAAAAATCAAGACTTGAGAGTGACGGGTAATGTGGGCTATTGCACACCAGGCCTGGAGACTTCCCATTTCTCCAGCGTGTATTAGAGTACTCTGTGCAAGGAGCACCATGCTTGAACAATTCTAAAGGACATGATAGTAAGAAACGGGAATTATGTTTAAATTTAAACTGACAGGTGAGTGACTGGTTTATTATTTAAATTTTGGGTTTTTTTGATGCTTTCATGTAGATTTTCTGGATCATATCCTTGTTTGGTGACTATCTGTATACTTTCCCAAAAGTTTTCATGTTTTAAACATAATTAACACCAAAGATAAAAAATTTGGAAAGTAAAGGTGGTTTGGTTTACTTAAAACCAATCTTTCAATGGTATTTCTTTCCAACCCATAAAAAACCCTGAGATTTCAAAATATTGCTTCATATTCTGAATCTGAGGAGAGATATGTAAGAAACAAATAAAATGCATTTTCACAGAAACAAGTTAGTAAGAGCCTGGCGTACAACACACATACATGCTGGATTATTCAGATCCTTTAATGCCTCAGCCATGTAGCACGTATGCTGCAAATTCTGTGGACTGAAGCTACACTGGTCTTAAGTTCCACCAGAACAGTGAGTGCAGAGGAAATCTGACAGAGAAACATACTGCAGGCATATGAATAAATCAGCTACTCCTCATCAGGGTAGAGAATCCAATACAACTGAGAGTGAACTTAGATGTCATGTAAAGCCAGCTCTCAGAGGTTTTTGATCATGAGTTTCTCTAGACAGCAACAAGTCCGATAAGTTGTGTGATGTACAAGCACCCCTGGGAAAATGATCAAATGATTGAGTGAAAATTTATTTGAAAAAAACAAACAAAAAATGAAAAAATCCTGACTACTGAAAAAACTGTTAGAGTTAGCAGGTATACGTTTCCTACCAACCTGTGCAAGGAAGCAGTACTACAGAAGCGCATAAAATTAAAATATGAGCCAGCATACATTTTGCTTTTTCTAGAGAGTCATAATATACTTGCTACAGTACACAGTTATAATTACAATTTTGCTTGCTGATAGAATCTCTAAGACAAAAACTATATTCATACATTTCTGCAGGACTAATTCCAATGCCTACAAAAAGGCTGAGGCGTCATCAGGCTTGAGCACAATAGCTGAAGTTTTAAGACTCTTCCAATGAAGCTCCCAGTGAATCCAAAAGAGAGGCAAGAATAAAATCTCTCAGGCACTACAGAGTTCCTACTTAGCCTTTGCAATTCCTTTTTCAAGGAATTTTTAACAACATCATGCACTTTGCACTTTCTTTTTCCCCTTTCACTTCCCAACATTTGACAGTATTTTTAAAGATGGGACCTTGAAACTATTCCTGTGCTCATGGCAATGCAGGTAGATACACATCCTTTTTCATGCACCCATTTTATTATTGCTTTTGCTTTTTGTAGGGATGACTTCTAAGTTTGGGAGAATGGGCTTCTGATGAAGAGGTAGTTCAAATATGAATTGCATTTGATCATTTCAAAAATAACTGTTAAGAAATCTTTCTCTTAGGCATTGATCCTAATTTTTCACTTCAACTCTTTCTAACTCACATGAAGAGTGATCCAATGGTCCTCAATGGGAAATGGACAAATCTACCACTGATCTGGTAATTTAAAAGGGGCCCATCATACGTTTCATTCAGCATCATTCTTATAAACACAACAAAAATACAGTGTTCTTGAAGTGACTGACAGGATTAAAGCTCAATCTCTGACATCTAGACAGCTCCTTCAATTTTTTTTTTCAGTTAGAACAATTTCAGTATTCTTACACATGTTGTTACTATTCACTGATCTACGTTTAAAGGAACTTGAAGATGCTGTTATCTGCCAATTCAGTATTTAATTTCCATTATATATCCCATAGGAAAGTTTCCAAAACCATCCCTCGAAATCTCCACGTACCAAAGGTACAATATCATAAGGTACCAAAATGTACCAGTATGAAAAGTGGCCACAGATGAACAAAGGAAATTGAGAAGAGAAGGCTTAGGGGAGATCTCGTCAATCTGTATAAATACCTGTCTGGGGCGGGGTTGAGGGAGCCTTATAACCTCAGGTATCCTGTGATTCTGTGAGCTGCAGAACACAGTTCAGGTATATAACAGTAGGTTTGATATTCAGAATTTAAAATCGATATAATTAAAACCCCATGTTTCAAAATTATTTTGATTCTGCTCCTAAGCTGGTTTTATGAAGGACTTACCACAGAGAAATTATTCTCATTAAAGACAACTACGAAATAAAATATTTTGAAAATTGAGTAAAATGTACTTTGAATCCTGCTTTTAGACACTGGTTCATTTTAATAAATCACATAACTTTGCAGAAGACACAAGGAACACATAAAGCATTTATATTAAAGCTAGATACAGTAATTACAGGTATCCCAGCCATTTACAAGAATCCATTAGCAATGACAATTTCACCAGCAAATTCTGTAGATTTAAAGAAGATAGATGTTCTACAATGAAAATGATAAACACCCATGAATAGAATTCCTGTCAAAATATTTCTCTGAGCAGCTACATCAGTTTAAATTAAAATGCCAAAAATATTCTCTTCAGACTAAATGAACAAAGTAAGAAGTGCTCATTGAAAATATATCATTTAGCTATTTTACATTTATACTTTACACTTGTCTTCTTACAGAAAAGCTAATATTGAACAGTTTCTGTTGACTAAAACATTGGTTTGCAGCTAACTAAAATTACTACACGAAATCTATAATCTATTTTTTGTTACAAACCTTCAGCATATCTCTCCCTTTTTTATCAAAAACATATGATGCTTCACATGTACTTAGGTTCTCAGTTTGCAAGTGTTATATTAAAACATGCTAAGTACGGCAATTTTCTCATTAGAAGAATGTTAATGACCACTGTCACCCTCCATTTCTTTGCACGCTGGAATCATAGAGTATCTGAAGTTGATAAGGACCCACAATGATCATCAAGTCTACCTCCCTGACCCTCACAGGACTACCTAACACTAAACCATATGACTAAGTGCATCACCCAGATGCTCCTTGAACTCTGACAGGTTTGATAGCATGACTAGTTGCCTGGGGAGTCTGTTCCTGTGATCAATCACTCTCTCGGTGAAGGGCTTTTTCCTAATGTGCAACACGAACTTGCCCCAGCACTGCTTCATTCCATTTCCTCTTATCCTAAAAACATATTAGTATCCATGGTATCATCCTCTTTTATGTATCTTCAATTGAAAGAATTTGTAAAGAAAAGAAAGGACAACTTATTTATGAATTCTATGTAATCTAAAGGTCTAAGCATTATACATAAAGATACAAGAAAAATCATTGTATTTGGAGTTTGGATCAGTTGGAGGTTTCTGGAGGTTTTTTTATTTTAAAAGAAAAAAAGCAAATTCCATCAGCTTGGTAGAAAAATGTCCCAAGATACACAAGAGATTCGCCCAATACCACGTTCATGATACACTGTTCTAACATTATGTTAGTGCAAAAATAAACCAACTAAATTCTAACAAGGTGCAATTAATATATCGAAGAACCAGGCTCAGTCTTTGAAGGATTAATCTATGTAATTATTTCTGCACATTTCTTCAGAGCCTGGGCGGATGTGGGGAGAAGTACAGCAAGGTGGTCACAACAGCAGCTTGCAAGAACAGAACACGTTAGGCGTTTACTCTTCCTCTGGTCAACCACTCTGGATTCCTATCTTAAAATATATAAATATCAGGAGATATTCTGTATGGAAACATTTTCAAAATACACACATATTGGCAAGCCAGGAGAGCAATTCAAAAGATTATCTTGTGTTGAGAACAAGATATTTCTGTGATAAACTACTATAGTTCAGAATGCAATCAATGGAAACACCTAAAGATAAGTCTAGTAAATAAAAGTGAATAATATCAAACCTTTTAAGACCATGGGGGAAAAATCATTACAGTTTTATTTTAAATAAAGTCTCAAAAACCTGCTTCCTAGAGATATATTTGAATTGAGTAACTTCCCAGTAGATTTTTTGCTGAAAAAAACCTGCACACTCAGAAGAATGTAATGCTAAAGAGAATGATGCATTGCAAAATAAAAGTAATTTCCTTTTCCATTTATTTACTGTTAATGAAAAATATATAGCTGTATTTGAAAGTGCATCCTTGCTAAATCAATTACATCTCTCTTCACTCACACGCGACTTGAGTGATACAAGCAGTAAAGCACATCTCCAAGTACAATACTGACTTAGAGAACAAACTGAAGAGCCAACTGTATTATCTCACAGCTGTAACCAATCCAGACCAACTGACTGGCACTCACTGTCTTTATTCTAAAAGGTGTCATGGGAGTGTGGGCAAGATAAAAAAGATCGGGTTTATTTTAGCAGCTTCACTGTTATTTGTCTAACCAACACAACCGCTTACCCAATTTGGTTGAATTTTCAATGCTATTTTGAAATCCCCTTCATGCCTGACCAGAAAGCTGTATCCAATTCTCCTCTCCTCATGAAACTGCCAAGTGTGGTCATGCAGCAGCCACAAATTACCATTCTGAGGGAAAAGCAACACCACCAGAACAGAAGAGCAGGAACAGAAAAATATTACTCACACACAACACAACCTCATGCTCCATTTGTCTTATTTTAAGACCTGAGCTACCTAAATTGATACAGTTTTCAATTTGACCCTTCCCTTCCTCTTCCTAAGCCTATTTCAAATAATCATTAATTCAAAGATTCAGAATGGCAATGGCATCCTTCAGTGGTCAGCAACCACAAAGCTGGCATGAAGCAGAACCGGCACAGCTGCTTCAAAGGCACCTCCCTGGATCAGTCTCCTTTAAAATATGTGTCTCTGTGTCTCCATCACCATTTGGCAACAAAGAAGGCCAATTCTTGCAAAAGAATATTCACTTCCTTCATATATAGACACAATTTCTTTAACTAAAAGAACAATAAAAATTTAAAACAAAACCATAGCCACGCAACACTATTCCTTCGCAGCACTGCATTTGAACTCACAGTGCAGGGATCATGCAGAGGATAGGATGTGAAGAAGAGGAGTGTATATACATAAAAATTTATGGTTTAACCTGTAAAATTGTTTCTGTGCCCCAAATTTCCTTCTGTTGTCTAAGACATGTATTGCTCATTATATACAAAAGAATTTTCTAAAGTAGCTAGTATTACCTTCATTTCAGAAAGGATAGTATACTTAAATCTCTTTAAAATAAGTAATTCTTTGTAACTTCACTGTATGGATATCTACCTCCCCAATACGCAGCTGAGTTAAAAGTTTTAGTCAGTAAAAGATTCAGTCTAAAATACAAGGAGGAGGACAATTCAGCACGTAAGTATAGAGAACCTTCATAAACACCATGAATCTGGTTCGTCTGGTTTTACTAAGTAATGTACAGAAATCTATCAAAGATTAAAAACGTCTGATAAAGGCTTTACACCCATTTGAGCCTCTTCCTCCCTTCATAAGCTGCTACTTGGTAATAGCTCAGAAACACATAAAAAGCTTCAATTATAAAAACAGGAATGTTACTTCTGAAACTTTCAGCAGAGGAGTTTTGGCCTTTCATCTCCCTCTATCAAAACTGGCCCAGATCATTCTAGTATAATTACATGAAATGGAAAATATGAAAACATAAAGCCAAAATTTACTGAATAGCCAATATTCATCTGACACAAATGTAAAATCCTGAATAATATGCCTGCTACTCATTTCCACAGAAACTTCAGGGTAAAAAAACCTTCAGAGCCACAGTAAGTACAAATGACATAATGTACAAAGAAGAGAGAGACAAAAAAATTAATGCGACCCTTAATACTATGTAAAAATAATGAATTTTACCCTAGTCAACAAGAAAAGTGGAAGAACTAAATTAGCTTATTTTCGTTCCTTGTATGATAAACAGAATCTTAATCATATATCTCTGGGGTTATCAATGTCACCTAGAATTTACAGAACCTGGGAGGAAAATTGCCAAACAAGAATTTGAAGCAAGTTAAAATCAAGAAACTGGGGACAATAGGGGCACAGAAATACTGCATTAATGTTGACCTATTTAAAGATACCTTAAAAAATACGAAGTCAAGACTTCCCTGAAGAAAGATGTTGAGTAGGATGGGTGGCTATCTTTCCTGATTCTACACACTGTACATCAGAACTTGCACACATCTGTGAAAACAAAAGCATACACTGCAACCCCAAATGAGCCAGAAAACAGGAAATTCCAGAAGGCAGCAGGAGACAGCACTGGTTTTCCAGAAACTTCCTTCTCTACATCATGGGACAGGCTACGCACTCCAGTCCAAGTCAACGTGCCAGATGGTTGGCCTCAGGAAGCCCTATGGGACCTCCTTCCTCATGCAGAGATTCATGGACAAGACCCCTCCCTATGCCAGATCCCCTTTGAACGACAGGACAGCCCCAGCAGCCTCCTCACTTAATGTTTTTGCAAGCTCTAGATTAGTGCCATTATATACTAAAGAAATCTTATCTGACACGCATCTTCCCAAATACCAGCTCCTCAAGATTAAAAGGAGGCAAACCCATGAATTGTCCAAATCAGCCACACCAAACTATATGGAACTCTCAGCAAATCCAACTAAACAAGAGCTGTCAGGTAAGAGTGTTGATGAAGTCAATGCAGATGGAAATGTGATTAATGCGTGGTCACTTTTCTGTATTCTAAGTTTATGGCAACAGATCACAAAAAAAAAAACCCTGAAGAGAAACTTCTGGAAATTAGAAGGCTAAACCTGAAATCAAAAAAACAATTTTCATACATGATTTGCAAATGAGATTCTTCTTTTATTGGAATTAGTTATTTCTTCATAATCTTATTAATTTTACAAAGGTACAATGAGGACAAAGAAATTTTACTCACCTCTGAACTGAGTACCTTCTTGCAAAGCTGGCAGAAAGCCATAGTCAGACCTGTCTTTTGCTACAAATCCAACCATAATGTACTTGGAACATGGCATAAGAGCTCATTATTGCTGTGATTAAAGGCTTAAAAATGGTGTATACTTCTGATTTCAGTACAAAAAAAAAAAAAAAAGTATTTGCTACAATCATCTCTTCTGTTTATAGTCAATAAGATGAATATCCAATTCAGTCGTATTACATTTTATACATATCTAAAATTTCATTACCTGAGAATGCCTATTTATTTTTCAATGAGCTTGCGTCACACACAACAAACTTGACACACATGAAAGTCTACCTTATAAAAGCAGGAGGTGAAAAGGGTATTTAACTTTTAGCTGCTTTGTGCTACTGCATTAGATGGACATGTTTGCAGAGCTACTCTGCGGGATTTGCTACAGCTTGAAAAGGGGATTACTCAACTGCTCTTTCCAATTTATGTGAAAAACACTCAGCTGCACACCAACGTCCATCAGCATAATAAACTCTTGTCTCTGACACATAGAAGGCCAATTCGTGATTGAAACTGACACAGAGAACTACTTTAATCAACTAATAATCACTCAAAATTACCTCCAGGAAAATCCCTCTAGCTCCAGTATTTAGATTAAGTGTCAAGGCTCAATCTGAACTTCTTATGAAGAAGGCAGCTTCTCATAAAACAAATCTCTGTTAAGTTGATAAGAGTTAATGTACCTGGCAGCTCCTCAGCAGATGGCAGGTTTAGGTGCAGCATGCTGATGACACCAGAGCTTTGTGCTACCAACAGAAGTCATTAAGATGAAAGAAGTTTCAAATGAGTCTCTTCTGTACATTATTAAAAGAAAATTACTCTTAGGATAAAATGTCTTAGCTCAAGAATTAATTTACTTGGAGGATGCTTGATGAAACACCTTTTGTTTGGTTTTGACATATGTGAAATACATTATTCACCTATGCATTAGATTATTTTTCATGAATCTATGCACACAAATAGCTCCAAATACACACTGTGAAACAAGAAGCATTATATGAACAAGAAGCTAGATCTCAGCCAGGCTGAATACCAGACCAATCAGTAAAACATTTCATTTAGTAAACTTCCACTCCAAGTACAAAAATACAAACTTACAGCATCTATAGATATTAAAAAGAAAATAAAAGGAGAAAAAAACAAACTATGAAAAATGCCTTGTTTAAACAGGAAAACAAAACAATTCTTTGCTTGTTAATCTGCAAAGAAGCCTGTGGAGATGCCACCTTGAAGGGGAAGAGAAGCCTAAATACTGTTGTAGGGCTAAACTACACAGTTGACCTCAGGTTTGTGAGTATCCGCTGTAACAATTCACCTGCAGACATCTGCTGACTGCCTGACAATCCTGCCCTCTGCCACCGGCTAAAACACTTGCTAATAATAGCACTAAAGGATTTTTTGTCTTGTAGGGCCTGACCTTAAAATAACATTCTTATTACAGAGCAACACTACGTCCTTTGCCAATTACAAGGATGCTTATTTATGAAATAAAGCAAGCAAAGCTTCCAAGAGTGATAATAAACCACATTTCTTGAACTTAATGCATTTTTTTGCTTTATTTTACACAAGTAAGTAAAAGCACATATTACAGTTACACAACATAAACAAAAGAAGCTGCTGTTCCTGCAATCACTCACTTGGTTCTGATTAAATCCTATTTCCAAAGAGTTCACATTGTTCTGAGAATAAGTTTTGGATATGCCAATACCTATCTTCCCAAACCTGTTGTTTTCTCTCAAGCAAACTATAAACTTAAACTCTTACTCCAAAAATTTTATAGTGACTCTGACTGAAAAGATTTCCAGTAGAGCCTTTCTCAAGAAAGGATTCATATCCTCCTGCCAACACAGATAATCTGGCGTAATTGTTCATTTAGATTCAACTAAATTAAATCTAGAGCATTTGCATGTTGCGTAATTGATCTCACCTAAGAAAATAATGTCACTGTGCCAGCAGAAGTCCTGTACTGGAACATGTTCCAAAAGCCTAACACTGTGGAGCTGCAAAATACCTATAGCAGAGATATTTTATAACGTCAAGTCAAAGCATGCCCTGGCAGTAAAAAAACCCAAAACTCTGCTTGGCCTGCATTACAGTCTGATGGACTGACCTTCCCTCGGCCAGAACTTCTGCACAATTTCAGTCCCTGGCGCTGTCCTCATTTGAGTTACAATTATGTTTGAGGAAAGAGATATTTCTGAATTTTCCAACTGTATTTATTTCACTGACATTAAACTACTGCTGAGGAAATTATAACATGATTACAAACTGAGTAAAATCCAAAGCCATATCTTAGAAATGCAGTGATTCAACCAAAGAAGCAACATTGTCTTTAACAAGGCACAAGATCTTACTGAGGGTAACAGAAAACAGTACAGCTCACATGAGAAAAGGGACAAGTTATGAGCGTTGTGGGAATCATTACTCCGAATTTACTCACTCTATGTGTGTAAATTTCAGCAATAATGTCACATCAATGTAGTTATTCAAATTTAACACACTCATGTTCATTAAAGAAAAAAAAAGTCACAACAATGACAAACCATTCTCCGAGTTACACTCCGGGTAAGTAAATGTCAAGCAGCCAGAGAAATTTAAGTTACACAATATCAGAGATGTGCACTATAAGCAATTTTTTATTTTGCTTTATACCATGAAAAAAGCCTCTTGGGAAGGAACCAGTCAGTCCTTTTTATAGCAGAGAAGATTTCTATACGCATAGCTCAAGGCACACAGTAGGAACCTATAAATAACTAAAACACGAAACAGGACCCACTGTCAAATTTTTATCTTAAAATATAACTAAATACTTCCATTTTTTAAAAACTTGCAATGCTGTTTTTGTAGATAAACCGTTTCAATAAATCACGCAAGATCCTAATACTTTTCATGGGCAAAGTACAGAATACCTCCATGTCCTTTAATTATCCCTAGGAAGGTGACCGGGAGATTGTGTCTTTTGCACAATCCGCTGGGTTGCCTTCTTGACAAACAGTCCTTGCACCAGAGCTTTGCAAAGAGGCTGGTTTCAGCAATGCCTTGAGTTCCGTTACTTACATCTGGACATTAGCAATGTTGTCAAAATTATTTTCGGAGCATCCCCCTAAAAAAACCTCCTTGAGATCTTTAGGGTTTCCTTGCTACATGCCTCTGTGACTTTGCTGGGGGAAACTGAAAGCCCTTCTGTTTTCCCAGTAACAATGTAAGTGCTATTGAAGAGATTTCTTTATATATAGTGACAGAGCATGCCAGAAAAAGGGGAAGAAAAATGGCACTATTAAACTCCTTCACCAAGTGCTACTTAAAAGCAGGGATTATACAAATGGAATATATAGAACCACTTGTGCTCTTAAAAAATATATATACTCTTTATAATGTATTTGCTTTGCACCATTACATTTATAGTTTTTACTTCAAAATATACATACTTAGAAAATTAAACCACAAAGCCTTAAAAATGCCATAAAGCTCAAAACAGATTTCTGCATATTTTCATATGAATAGCAAGAATTTTATCACTGTTACAAGTGCAGAATTTGGGGAAACAGCTTCCTATCCTAGCATACTACTTTAAACTCAACTACAGTGAATTAGAACCTTTAGGTATATTTAGATATGTATATACAGAAATACTTCACCAAGTATTATTTTAAAATAAAATACATTTTAAAATAACTTTCTTCTACCTGCTAATCTGCTGGTAGATCATGAGTAAAAGAGATAACCCAAGTCCACCTAGGATGTCTACAAGAACAAAAGTCAATTGGAGGGATGGAAGAGTTTAAAAATGGAACAATTATAGAGCATGAATGCCCAGAATATCCTCAGTTTCCAACAGTTTGTGGATTTTCAAAACTGGAACACTGAGGTTTCCTTTGGAAACTGTTTTTTAGTTTGTTTCATTGTTTGGGGTTGGTTTGTTTGTTTTTGTGGGCTTTGTTTTTGCTTTAAAATAGTGCTTCAAAGATTTATTTCCTTTGAAATTCTCCAACTGTAATTTAAATCCATGTCAACTTTTATTTGGAGCTTCCTGCAGCAAGTTTGGTTGATGCACTGAATTCTTGTTCTTTTCTTGGATGAGACAGTGAACATTTCTTCCCTATTAATTTTCTCCATGCCACTTACGATTTTATAGAGTTCTAAAATAAGCTCCCTTTTTCAGGATAAAGAGTCCCAGTCAATTTAGACCCTCCTTGCACAGAAGTCATTGCTTACCCTTGACCATACTTGCTGTCCTTATAGAGTCCACTCCATTTCTACTTCATGTTTTCTGAGAGATGGACACCAGCGTCAATAACTGAACATGCAGATACACCATAGAATCATTCAGTGTCATCATGATGCTCTTCTTTCTACTTCTTCCTAAAAATTCTTAACCTTCTACTGGATTTTTTAAAAAACGGTGCTGGGCAGCCAGCTCCTAAATGACAAGATACTTTGTAAGCTCTAGAGAATGAATCTTCTGGAGGAAAATTCGACAGCTTGTCATTTTTTTTATGGAGTACCACGGGTCAAATACTGCCTGTTCTCATTCATGTGAAAAATCTTGATTTAATTTATGATGATATTTAAGGCATACATTATTTCTTTTTAGTGGCAGAGTTTCATGGAATAATGCAGTTAGTACCCCTAATGAACAGGTTTTGTATAAAGATACAAAGATAATACAAGAATATCCCAAGGATATTTTCTTAAAAAGTGTAATGGTTAATGATTCTATGAGATAGAGAAGAATTTTTTCTGCAAAAATTAAAAGGAGGTGGGGGGCATTTGCAGACAGGCACTCAAAAAAGGCATGCAGTTAAAATATACAGGGACAATGCATTTCAACATAAAGTATTTCTGACTCGCATCCCAATGACACTAACTAAATATGCAATATCCTGGCAGCATGAAGGTAAGAAGACTGGAAGGGTGCTGCTGCGTAGCTGTCAGTAAAGAATTTCCATGCACTGCTTGTGTCAGGGATATGTATAAATAATATATTACTGAAATACTAAAAATATTGCACTGTAGCTTACTGTATTTGTGTATTCTCAACAGTTAAGTTAGTACTATAGAGTGGGATGTTTTCAGGAGAAGAGTGAAGAATAAAAAAATGGAGTAAGGATGACAGTAGGGCAAGATTTTGACTGAGTAAGAGCACTTCAAAACAATGGGTAGGCAACCAAGGGACTCCAAGATGGTACCAGGCCACATAGGAATCCAAAAGTGCCAAGTTCCTATAATCAATACAGACTCAGCTCTGCTATGGTCAATCAAACCTACTTCTTAAAATAAATTTTATTACTAGACTTATCAAGCTGTTCTCATCGCTGCCATCCTTCTCCAAATTTCCAGCATCATTCTCAAGTCTAGCTTTTTTTCATGGAATTAAAATATTTATATTTAATAAATAAACACAAAGAGCAAATACCGCCTCACTTTTCAGCTGATTTAATATTTAACATTTTTCCTTAATGTAGCACTGAAAAAGCTAACAAAAATATATTGAATAGGGGAAAAGGGAAAGTAGGTTATATTGTAATACCTAAAAGAGGAGGTGAAAAAAATAGAGATATTATTCTGCTAGCTGCCCAAATGAAAGGCACGTCTCAAGATGAGAAGGTCTGAATAGCAACCATCAGATTCATCTCAAAAACATTTCTCTGCTATTTGATAGAACGTTAAAAATAATTAAAACTCTGCCTTGAATTACAGGTATAGACTTCTTAAGTGTTTATCATATTTATAAATTTAATAAGTACTTAATTAATCATTTCAGAAGATATTTTAGATACAAGATATAGAGACAGAGGTAAGAAAATTCTGGAATTGCTGTCAAAAGGTACCACTGCTTATGTACATAGGCCAAGGCTTTTAAGAGGATCTCTCTTTGGGAACTACTATACTACAAGAATAAAATCACAACAGCACAAAAACAAAATGTAAAGCCACAACTAAATAAAAGCTGTTTCTCTCCTGAAAACCTGGGAAACCTCAAAAGTCCTGTATGAACGTTTGCAAGACTGGATTTACAAAACACAGGAAAGTATGGAATTTTACAATAAGACAGCAATACTAGTAGTAATAATTAAAATTGAGCAGACAATTTTCAAGACAAGCAACTATAAGAGTATCTATATGACTAAGCACACATTGCTGGGATGTAAACTGGAATCTTAGTCTCCTTACTCTCCAGAATGAGCCAAGAGCCAGAAGGTAGTATAAATTAGAATTATAGTTCTCCCCATTTGTCCCTCTTTACTGTGAGAGTATCTTTCTTCACAGATTAGCTATTAAAAAAAAAAAAAAAAAGACATACCTATTGCTTCAAATAAGTGTGTATTGGCTGAATTTCTAACCACAAAGTGAAATTTCAGAAAGCTTGCCATTGTTTTCCCCTTAATTCTCTTCCGTAACATTGAACATGTATTAATGGATATTTCTCCAAACACATTACAAAAAAAGCCCAAAAAATAATTTGCTTTGCCTTATTTTATTAAAATAGGACTATGTCGTAGATGCAGTTAATATGAAGATAAGGACTGTAGGATACATCAAAGTTTCCCTTCATTTTCCCAGAATCAGCTCTTACTGTAGTCAGATGCTTTTTCCCCACATGCATTTCCCTTCCTACTGTGATGCATAAGGATATTCCATCTAGCACTGAGGGGGGAAAAAAAAAAAAAAAAAATACTGGGTTTTTTCCCCCC
>VZTG01001879.1:378789-394588 GCA_013397845.1 Melanocharis versteri | reverse complement strand
TTTTTTTTGTTTTTTTTCCTGCCCCTCTTTTTTTTTTTTTTTTTTTTTTTTTTTTTTTTTAATGAACATGTATTTACTTACCTTCACTTCATTTCCTTCAACATAAGTTAACTTCTTGGGTTAAAAATCAAAGCACTTCAGGCTTTATTATTACCTGCAAAATTTTGCCATGGAAATAAAATACATATCTACCCTCAAATAGCCATTAAAATAGCCCACATAATCAGCTTGCCCAAAGCGTGATAACTTAATTAGCAATGGCTTGTCACTTTCAACACAGTTGCTCACTAAATTTGGGATTTGCTGAGAACACCGAGTTCAAAAACATCAAGTTCATCATCAGGCACATAAAATTTACATTTTTTTTAAACTTGTTTAAAACTTAAAACTAAAAATCTGACATTTTAGTTAGTTGCCTAAAAGCCCCAAATCAGAATAGAAAGCAAAATTTATGAAGTGCTGCTCGTGAACAGCACTACAGGTTAGACATGATGCAGAGATCTAGTTATGTGAACCTATACACACATATAAAAATAACCCAGTTTTGCCAAAGTCTCTTAAAACAGCTAAATGGAGAGTTTAAGCACAGAAAAGAACGGAATGGAGATAAAAAGGGAAACAATTATAGCAGGTCTAAGCACTCATATATAAGCACAGAAACAACTGGAACTGTTGTCATAAAACTTAATTACAGAAGAAAAAAAAAAGAAAAAAAAAAAAAAGAAAGAAACCCAAACAACCCCTGAACATTTGCAAGCGCCAGGAAAAGCTTTTTCTACTCAAATGTCAGGAAAGTCAAAGCCCATTTAATAAAGTCAATCAAAATGAAATTTGGGGAAAACTAAAGGCAGTTATTTAATGAAATTACCAAGAAATCTCTGAAAGAATCCCAAAGGCATCTTGATGGAATGTATTTAAAAATGACTAAAATCCCAGCTGCCCAGAGATGGTGTTGGAGTAGGAAACAGCTGAAAAATTGAAAGAGAGTAAATCTTTACCACAATAAACCTGCTTCAAACCATAGTTTGAGAAAACTCACAGCCTTCACTTCTCATGGCAACCTTGAACAGACAATAACACATTATTTGGGCAAAACTCTTCCATTCCCAAGCAGCAACAACTGGAGAGGCTACTTTGGTACGCATCATCTATCACTTCTCATCTTCAGTCTCCAGTTTTCATCAGACTCCTTAAATTATCCTCCTGCACCCATGTGCCACAGTGGAGCACAGCCAGCAATAAGCTGCAGGCAGGCACGAGAGGGTGCACAGGAGCTGCATGGCCATGGCAGTGGGGACAGCTCATCGCAAACCCCCAGAAGCATCCAGCTTCCTCAGCCTCTCCACAGGCTGGTATGGCTCTCCAGAGGACACACTGCAGTGCCCAGGACGAGAGAAGAGCCATTCAGTCACCCCACATGGACATAACCGGACAGGTCTGTTCTTGTATTTCCAAGTTCTTATCTCGATTGGAAGGGGGAACCACCCAGTCTGACACAGGCTGAGAGAGCCCAGCTAAGACAGGAGTTTTGCAGCATTGTCAAGACCATCCTGTGGGCTGCCCTGGACACCTCTGAATCCCCTCGGCACGATCAACCTGCATGGCCAGAAAGGAACATTCCACAGGGAGAAAGCACTGTAGCAGGCCTACGCATTTTT
This sequence comes from Melanocharis versteri, assembly GCA_013397845.1. Classification (NCBI taxonomy): domain Eukaryota; kingdom Metazoa; phylum Chordata; class Aves; order Passeriformes; family Melanocharitidae; genus Melanocharis; species Melanocharis versteri. The sequence goes on along the minus strand of VZTG01001879.1, from coordinate 392,930 downwards.
TTCCCCTCCATTTAGAACTAAGTAAACAACAGTAAATCTGCCATACAACTATGATTACATTTTCACATAGGCACAGGCAAGAAAAGAGAGCAGACAAATATCTGAGGTAAGAGAATTTTCCAATGTAGTTACTTGGAAATATGTTGTAAATCTTTCTGCTGAATTTATCAGTGATACAAATTCATATAGATATCCCTAATTATTCTGACATCACCTGAAACCAAACTCTGGAACTAGAAGCTTGAAGAGTTCATCTTCATGTGGTAGGTTGAGAGATTTGTCATGCAATTTAAAAATGCTGTTTGATTCCAGTTGCACCTAATCTAGAGCACCAATAGCTAAATCTGGGTAGACTTGATAGGGGTAGAAAAGTTTTTTGACAAATTAGCCTAAGAAATAATTTTATTCCCCTCATCTTTTAGCACCAGCTTTCAAGTAACAGCAGCAGAGAAATGCAGAATAGCAGAAGCATACAAGAGGCATTAAAACTCACATTTCTATTTTCACATGTTTCTACTATTTGGCAGCATCTATAAAATAAACAAGGTTATTTATAATATTTGCAATAACATCTCCTTTTTGCCATTTAACTCAACCCCAGTGCTTCAATTTTTTCCTAGCAGTCAAGCCACAGAATAATAAATCCAACTGCATAGAGCTTGATGACCACAGCCCCATGCAGTACGCCACGCAGAGGCACTTGAGAAATCATACTCTTCAGCCAGACAAGGCAACGGGTCACCACTTTGTGCAATATACCCATGGCCCGTAGTACAGCCTGTGATAAATGATGCCATCTTTCTGCACCTCTAGGGGCAGGTGTTGGTCACTAAGTGCTTCCATACAGTTGGTCTCCACCGCAGCCTAGATGCAAAGAACTCACCAAAGCTATTGAAGGGAAACGTTTGAAAGAAGGCCACTAAAAAAAGTCTTTCTTTTTGTGATAGCTCCTTGACTTTTGGCAGAATATCATGGGTAAAATTCATAATTAGATTCGTCACTTAGATCTATTTTCAGAATTTGGTTTCTCAGGTTACTGGATGTCACTCGAGATCTCAGAAATTTTTTCCACTTCTTCGAGAGGTTTAACACCTTTGGTGCAAGTCAACATTAATGCTACAGCACTAATCACTACATGCTGAAATCTAAGGCACTTTGCTCTAATTATGAGGTCATTATTAGCATGCACAAAGGCATGTAATCGATTCAAAACAACATACTTCTCAATAAATAATGCACTTAGGAAGCATGTCTTAGATAACAACCCAGTAACATGCCATTTAAAAAAAGTTTGTTAGTCCATGACTAATAACATATCTGAGAAAAAACACAGGTGTTAAATAGTTACAACCCAAGAAGGCAAAATATCTAAAGCAATAAATCCCAAGTATTTTGTGCAAGAAAATATTTATCAATGTATAGTTTATCCATCATAAAGAGCAACCACTTTCAGATCTTCCTGGCTTTTGCTAAAGATGAGGCCAAATTATTTCAGCCCTGCGATTCCACAACATTGGCAAGTCAACACTTCCAAGTCAGTGATAACACGCAGCCTCGCTACAGAGCGCCAAACCAGAGTGAATTTTTTCTTGTCCTTATTCTGTGGGAAGATAAAGTTGTCTAGGATTTTCAGACCTCAAGTTCCCTCAGATTTTCTCTACGTGCCTGCCTTGTCCCCATTAAATGGAGAACAGCTCCAAGTCTTCGCTGTATGCTGAGGGTCAAAATCTAAGTGCAACTATCTGAGCGCAATCTAGTTTCCTTATTCCCCAAATGTGGCTCTCTTGAAAAGCACTCCAATCCCAGGCTAGCCAATTAAAAGAAACCTTCCATTGCCATAATGACACAGGTGTCTGAACCATACTGTGCTTCCACTTTCCTCTGCGCTACAGTAAAATGCCATCTCTTTCCTGAACCCCTAAGGAGTTTTCTGAGGTCAGTCTGCTTGCTAGTGGGCATCTTCAGGATGAACACAGATGAATGCAATCGTACAGATTTTTATAGCAAATGTTAATAATCTAATTACTGTGAATCACAATTCAGGGCTAGATTCATATTCTAAAATCTCCCTGTTATGCCCTTCCCTCAGAATGAGCCACTCCGAGTTAATACTGAAAACCAAAACATTCAGATTGGCAACTTTTACAACCTGATTTGCACTCACCTGTCACTGTAAACAAAATATATTTGAATGCCACAGTGAAGTTCATTAGAAATTAACAAATGCATATTAAAAGCTCTTCTCCCAGATATAAAATTTCCTATTAATGAAACTCAGCTTTAAAAGTCCTAACACATAAATCACAGAAACATTATTCCACTTATAAATTTTTAGCATCACCAATAAAAATAATGCTTATCAAAGGAAGCATTTGTAGTTGCCGCCATTCTTCTCATCTGTTTTACATTACATTGCAAGATAAAAGCATCCTCATCACTTCTCTCAATGGAAAATGCAGCAACCAAGTCTGCATATTAAGGCACGCAAGAACAAAAAAGGTCTCTTTAAAGAAAGCTCATATACACTAGAACTAAGCAGCCTGCAAAATATAGACCTTCCTTCAGATTCAAGACCTCAGCTGCAACAGGCAGTCATGCTGCAGGTGAGGAAGGAGATGGTGGGACCTACAGCATGCAGCCTGAGTAGGCACAGCACAGCCTACATAACACTTCTGAGAAGAATCAACACGACCTTCATAGAAGAGCCACTATGAGTCTGATTCCAGTTTAAACACAACATACTTGATTTGGAGAGAAATTATCACTGGCAGCAGCTTCAGGCACAAACTCCTGCAGCTTTAGAGAGGCGTGGGTAAAAAACTCCCAGCCTTTCCAGCAGCTCTGTCAAGATGCACTTTACAAATCAATAATAGCCCCCATCTATTAGCTAATAATAGCCAATAATACCTACCTATCTATTAGTTCGAGAGGCCCTATCTGAGCACACTGCATCCTGCTGCTTCAATCTTAACCTGTAATCACTGAAACCTGAAGTATCAGAAGGAGAGGGGGCAGATTTTTCCACATTCATCTTTCTTCGCTGATGAACCATCTCAGCCTTTTTTTTAAACTCTGTTCCTTCTTTTAAAAAAGCGTAATTAATCCCCCCATTTACCTACAGTCAGTCTGTGAGCTGAGGAAGAGCTCCAAGTGACTGCAGCAGTTTCAGCAGCTCTCAGCTGTGATCAGGCAGTGTGTATTCCCAATATAAGGTCCCTGTGCAGCCTCTCCAGTACCACCCAGAGACCACTATTCCTAGATACTGGATATTCCTAGATCCAACAAACTAGGACATGAGCTTATTTGGCATCCCCAGATTTGACTTCTTCACCACCCTCAGAGGACTAAGATCTACAGCACCAGCTAACCCAAAGAATTTTGTTTCCCTCCTTTTGCAGTCCATCTGTTTAAACAAGGCCTCCTAACATTTGTTTTAATGCTGCTTTTTCTCTTCTTCTTTTTTGGCTGAAAGTCCCATACAAATGAAAATTACTAACTATAACACACCAGATCAAGGATTTCACAGAATCTTAGAAAGGCTGAGGTTGGAAGAGATCGCTGGAGGTCATCTAGTTCAAATTCCCTCTCAAGCAGGGCCACATACAGCCAGTTGCCCAGGACCCTGTCCAGATGACTTTTGAATATATCTAAAGATGGAGAATCCACAACCTCCCTGGGCAACCCCTTCTGATGTTCCACCATCTTCGCAGTGAAGAAGAGTTTCCTGATATCCAGACACAGAGCCTTCTGTAAATCCGCTTGTGCCCACTGCCTCTTGTCCTGTCACTGGGCACATTTGAAAAGAGACTGGCTTCACCTTTACATCCTCTGGTATTTATATACGCTGGCAAGATATGCCTGAGCTTTCTCTTTTTCAAGCTGAACAGTCCCAGTTCTCCCAGCCTTTCCCCACAGGAGAGATGCTTGTTAGTCAGGAAAATGTCCCAGATCTGAGAAGCATGCCCAAAAAAAGTCACCTTGTACTATCCTGTTAAAAACTGTTGCATCAATGTTTGGCAATCTGTGATGCTTGGATAACAGGAGAAGCTTTGCAATTCTGGTGCACCCAGTGCTGCCTTGGAGAAATCAAACCACAGAGATGTAAAAATAAAACAAGAAAGAGCAATACGGTGTAAATTTGGAACAACATTTTCCAGTGAGGGAGGTTTTTGAGGATAAATGTTATTCTTTACTCATCAGTACAGTCATTTTCAGGATTTGCCAGAGCTGCACTGCATACTGCTCTCCAGCATGTTTCCACTGGACAGTAAGGTGGGGGCAGCACTCTCAGTAGCCCAGCAAGGGACAGATGAGGAGGGAGGATGTTCCAATAGAGCCAGGAGCTCCTAATTCCAGCCCTTAGAAGCCCCACTGGTCACATCCAGCTCATTCAGAGGCACAGAGGTTCAAAGATCACATCTAAGCCCAAACACACAGACTCATATCACTGCCTATGAACAAACCTTTGCTATATTTTACACTGATTTCAACACAGAATCACAGAACGTTCTGAGTTAGAAGGGATCACAAGGATCATTGAGACCAACTGCTAAAATGGCCTGGACAGGGCTCAAACCCACAACTTTGCTGCTATTAGCGCTATGCTCTAACTAACTGAGTTCATCTCAGAATGAACACAACCATTGCTGCATTTGAAAGCTATGTCAAAATTTATCCACAAAGATTTGTAAGTAACTAATTGATTTTTTTCCATTTGCTGAATGAGAGGAGGAAGAATTTCACATGGCCTCTACTGCATGCATTCAATTATTTGAACATTAATAAAAACAACCACAGGGGATCCATACCTAAGGACCCAGGAAAGTGTTTTTGTATTCATACATTCCTTTTCACATAAAAAGGTAATATCTTTGATGGAATATTGTTAAATATTGCATGCAGGAGTCCTTAATGTTTAAAACCAGTAACTTATTTAGATTTCATTTTTATTTAAAGGCTTCTGATAATTTTAACAGTTGAAATAATGCAAACAAACCATCAACTTGGAGTCGTTTGCCTTCCTGTGTTCCCACATACCCTCTAAGCAAGACAATCCTCTAGGGATGAGTCGTATGCAAATTTATTTTGCAGCTTGGGATTGTGCTAAATAATTACTAACAAAAATGTATTATTTAGCTCCAGGCTATCTCGGTGCATTAGAATTAAATGGCAACTATTTGCTCTTTCACTCGTGGCAAGAACTACTGGGCTGATGTCAGCATCATTTTGAATGCCATTATCGTAGTCTCTGGCTCTTTAGAAGGAGCAGGCAGATTTATTTACAACCTAGTGAGTGTCTCACATGTCTTCGAGCATGACACCATAGAAAATATCCTTCTTATTCTAGATTACCAGGAGTATATTAGTATTATTAAAAGCTATCATTTTATTAAGAAGGTTGCTATGACATTCCCATCTCTATGGGAAGATTCATTATCACATACCATTTGAGCACCAGTAGGCAACTGCACATATTTACTGCAAGGGAAATGCCAGAAAGCAGAATACACTTTTGAGTGTTTGCCAAAGAGCCATGTGACACATGCCCAGATCTGGTGTTAAGGGTTGTGGGGGTTTTAATTCCCTTGTTTCCCTCCCCCCCACCAAAATACCAGTGAAAGAGAGTAACAAGACACTGCACAAGTCTGAATCCCAGCTGTTCTGCTCTTTGGAAAGATCCCAAAAGTATCAGCACTGTACACTCCCACTGACAGGCAGAATAGGCTGAAGAAATAAGAGGGCTGAAGCACAGGATTGTTTGTTTTTCATGGTCAGTGACACTGCAGTGAAAAGGTCCAGGACTTGCCACACTTGCAGGCACTACTGAATCTCTCACACTGGAAATATCCTCTCTGTCTTTCCTTCCAAGGGGCAAGTGCTTGCTGCCTCAGCCATTTGGGCAGAATCTTTCCATAATATCCTACTCCGTCTGTGAGCATAAGTGTCACAATGTGGCCATCAATTACCAGTTTCTAAGGCTTAATTGAGCATATATAAAGACACACACTCCCCTGCCTCTGTATTAACCAATGCCATGCTCTTTTTTGTGTCCTTTTTCATGGCCATATTTATGATGGAAATATTGTAACAATGCATTCAAAACACACTGCGAACTAAATATTCATGAAGTCAAACAAATACTCCTGCAGAAATATCCTCTTATGGATTCACAGCAAAGGGGGATTTGTTTCAGTGCTTGGCAATATACTTTTTCTGCAAGCAAAAGGCCTGGACATCTGCCCCTGGCTCAGCCCTGGCTTAGCAGCAGTCACTCTCTCCTTGTTTCCAACGTTTATCTGGACACAGACTGAACCCAAAAACCCTTTGGCCTAACACTGTCATAAAACCAAAGCATCCAAACTTTTCTCTAACACAAGAATGTAATCCTTTATGGACATTGAGGCAAAAAGTAATCGAAGTTCATGAATCTGAACACCATTTTTAGCAAAGGCTTCCTCAGTCAGAGAGCAGAACAAGATCAGTTTCCTTCTGAAATTTCATTAATAGCTTTGTCATGCCTTTCTATCTCTGTCCTATTCAACTTAGGAGGGTCACCTGACTCTAAAACAAAGAACAAAATACAAATACTCCCAGACTTTTTGAATCTGAGTCAAAGATTAAACTTAGGCTTACCCTTCTATCTAGACACATGCTACCAAAAAGTGGGGAAAAATTAGGGCTGTTCAATACCCTCAAATATTGAAATGTGTCCTTGTGTTCTGTATGTTCATCTCCTAGAAAAGGCCTGCAAGCAAAATAATACTTAAACCTGAATGAATGACCTCAGGCAAAAGCAAGTGAAGGCTACCACTACTTCAGAACTGAAGTTCCTACCTTTTAAAATTATGGTTTTCCATCTTCCACAGGCCAAAACTCATACTTGCTTTTAGAAGGTGACACACAAAAAGCAATAATCACAATATTTATCATTCAGCGCCCAGGTTTTTTATTATTTTGACAAATACATGGTCAGCATGTGTTGGTTTTCAGTCAAATACGGATTCAAACACATGTTTTGCTACAGCTGATATTAAACCTACTTGAAGCAGGGGGGGATACATCCACTTCCCTACTCATTAGATAAACAAAGGGAACACATTGAAATTTAGATATCATTACCATCCCAATTATGCCTTCAGACTCCAACTATAAATGCTTTATTTTTATTTGGACTGATATTCAGCCAGTTACCAATTCAAATATTGCCAGGCAACAGACAAGTGAAGAGATGGAGCCATCTAAGAGCTGAAGGCACAACATTTTTAAGTGGAAATTAAATATTGATTAAACAATAATTAAAATGCTACTTTATGCTTTTAAAGGTGAACCAAAGACCAGTTAATGTAATAAAGTCCATTGAATTCTCTATTTTAACAAGTTCTCTGACAAAAGGACAGTTTGGTCTCTGATGTCCTCAGTAGGTGCTTCATCTGACTTTAGTTCCATTAATGCATACAACACCGTAAATGGGAAGCACACAGAAAGCATACCTTACTCCTTAGTTTACTTACCTAAATGGATTTCAACACAGAGCAGATTTCTGTCTACAGATTTGTAACACAGAGAAAGCATTATTAATTAATAAACCTTCAGATAAGCAAATAACTCAAACTTCTAATAAGTTTACAAGAACCACCTCCTCTTTTTAATATAGTCCAGGCTCAGCAATGCAGCTTGAACATAGTAAATAAGCAAATATAAATGAAACAGCGTAAGTACAACAAAAGCAGTGGCAAAGCACTGTCCATTTCTCACCAGGAAAAAGACACATATAAAACTACAACAAAGGAAGCAAGTTTTGACGACATCATTAGGAGAGAGAATTTTACATTCAAAAGAAAAAGGAAACACAAAATGGCTAAAAAAGGGTTCTCCTGTGAAGACAAGAGAAGCAGTCCCGCCGCTCCAAGTAGCAGTTCCTTACAACAGTGCAAAGAAAAAGCCCCACACCTCTGGTGACAATGTTTCACATGTCAGCGTGCTCTCAGAGACATTTATCCTGAAACAACACTAAATACTAAAAATAGTGTTTCTCCACTGTCAGGACATGTCAAACAAAAAAAAAAAAAAAGTCCTACCAAAGGGACATCCCACTGAAATTCCAAGATTGAAAACAGAAATAATCAGCTGAGGAGTCAGGACATTGCCTTCTCACTTTCACTCTTGACTAGGTAAAGCAGCAGGCACCAGGGACACCAGTTCAAGTGCAGCCCCTAACAGCAAGTACTGCAGCATCTGCTTCTGAGCTTTTCTCCCCCCCGGGTACTCCTGGAGAGGCTGCAGCTGCCTCATACTTAACCCTGCATCAAACTGGGAGTATTAAGCAGATCCTCCTGCCTCCCCACCCTCAAAGATGGTTGTAACTTTAAGTCAAAAAACCATAAACATATGTCACATTTGATTTTCTTAAGTGATTAGTATATTACTAATCAAATTGAGAAGCTGATTAGCAAATTGAATATCTGATTAGCTCCTTCTATGATGCAAGGAATTAGATATTAATCAAAGTTCATGAAGATAAGCACCACCATCCTTACACTCAAACCAAGCACCTGCAGTTCAGAAGGGGGCAAATAATGATTATTAAAACCAATGAATTGTGGATCTTTGATTAGTTCTAGACACTTTTTTCCTCATCCAATCAAGGTAATTATACAATAAATCTTTGAAAAATATATGCTGTATTTAACAAAGCAGGCCTGATACATTTGTGCTCAATAAAGATTCTCCTCCCAGTGCTCCTCCCACTAGCTAATATCCTCTTTTGCAAGATGACCCACTACTACAAAATGCTATTCCAACAGCTGCTGACTGCTTTACTAATATTGGCACAAACAAGTAACTCATGATGTTGTACAAAAACTGAGTTTGTTCCACAGATGATAGAAGGCAGTTCATAAGGAGGCTTAAACTATGAGGAAAGAAAGGGAAAGGGAAAATGTATCTGTTGGTGTCAAGACAATTTCCTGGCAGAACTCAGCAAGAGGACAGCTTTCAGCTGATTAGCTGTGCCTTCATGGGACTTGCTTCAAGCTAGTTCCCAAGTTAGATTTATCAGTAACAAACCTTAAGTATATTCTACCCAGACTGATCCCAATGCAGAGCTAGATTGGCAATGCTTATTTGTTTTGAGTTTGGATTTTGTTTTGTTGGGGTTTTTAATTTAAACTTGAGTAATCAGTATCTATCTACATTAAACCTTTTTATCCCTGCAGGATTTTAATTCTATCAGTGTTATGATAACTATAAACAAAGAACTTGGCTTTTTGTTTCTTAAATGCTTCCAAGTAAGCATGCTTTAATAGTTTCCCTGTTTGTCATGGTTTTTTTCAAAGAAAATTGTAGTTAACTTTAACCACATTAAACCATGAGGTATAAATTCTTTCCCAGATGAGAATTAAAGATCTTAATTAATTCCTCTCTGCCTACAGTCAGCAAATATATTTCAACCAGCTTTATCATCCTCTGCATCAGTTATTGGATAAAACACAGTAGCCATTGCTCAACTGCTGTATCTTGCCTGCATAACAGAGCCAAAGGATTCCATTTAGGTCCCACTTAATGAGCTGAACTATCAAAGAAAACAAATGTTAGTCCTCAAACTCGCCTTCAGTTACCATCAGTATTAAAATCTGGCCCATTATAACATTTTCTTCTCTGTTTTTTCCTCTTCTTTCTTTTCTACTTATGCCAGGAAAACCTGCACCAATTAAAATGTGATCACTCATCAAATTTCCTGTGCTGTCAGAAGTGCATTTGTTTCTGAATGGCTCAAAGCATTGCTGTGAGAATCTTTATAAATATATTTTGAGTAGACTCTATTAAATTGGGTGCTACAATCCTTTACATCTTGAATAAAAGCAACAAAAAGAAGGAATACTAGAAAGTGTTCACCTATTGCCATAACAAAAATCACCGTATTTGTATTCAGCTGTGACAATAACATGAATAATTGAACACAAACCTATTGACTTGCAAGTGATATAATATACGGGGTTGGGAATTGTGTTTCATACACAATTTTTTGCATGAGGCAGATGAAAAATTTCAGTCAAAATTGCGGTTAAATTATCAGAACAGCAAACATCCACACATTCCTTTGGTGTTATTCTAGGCCCCAAATTATTACATTTTGCTTTGGAAAGCAGAAGGAAAAAAAAAGAAAAGGAGTTAAAAAAAAAAAAAGATGCAGTAACATCCAAATTATGTCTATTAGTTTTTATCACATATGTGATATCAAAACCTGCTGTGAACTACACACAGCCTGAGCAGTGACTAAAGCAAAATAAATCACAATTCTGAGTACCAAAATACAGAAGTCTTTACTACTAGGACAGAATAAATGTCTCACCGTCCACTAGTGAAGAACAAGAATGTACAAATATAATGAATGCATTTTTCATAGAAAATGTACTGTTGCACAGAGATACAAATCTAGAATTCTTCAAACTCTGTTACAGTATTTAACAAAGCTGCAGCAGCTTCTTCATCTTTGCTTTCAGAAATTTGCCTGGAATAGTTTCATTTCTAAAGAAAAAGGCTGTGGGAGTACTGCACATAACATTTCTCAAGCAAACTGGAACAGTTGGTGAGACACTGCAACTCAAACTGACTGAACACATTAGAACAGTTCATGGGAAGCAGCAAATGCAAGATTTCTCTACTACCCTGTGCTATTACACAGCAGCCAAAAAGAATTTCAGTATGCGCATTCATAAAACACAAGGACACCCACACTTAGTGCCGCAGAGCAGAAAACACTATGCACTTTCCCCAGCAGGTTAGGCACTTACTGATGCTTCCCCAAACACCTAATGTACCTGGCCTGGCTTTGATGCAGTGCTTTCCAAACGTTCTGTTAAAAACAGTGAACTTCAGCGTCCTTAAAACAGCTGCCTCTGCTAGGTAAAGTAGCCCAAATGTGGTCCTCGTTCAAAACTGTGTCTTTTTTGCTGCAGAACAGACTGTGGTGTATTATACAGCCTGCACTGTGTTGAGATAAAGGATGCTCAAGGAGCACTGGATGACTGGCATCCCATTGGGTCTCTCAAGAAAACAGATTTCGCACCTCAGGAGGCTACTCCTTAGAGAAGATTTTAAATATATACACTGCAAAATTACTTCACAGCTGTGCAAGAACCTTAACTCTTTGACCACACTAAAACACCAGACAGACTTATAAGAGTAAAGCCTTGGTATCCAACTGTGCCATTAAAAGCAGGTTTTTGCTGTACTCTCCCCTGGTTTTTTGGAGTTCAAACAATTACTACTACGCATTTCAGTCTTTCTTGGTTTATTTTATTTTAAGCTGCTGTAAGAACATTTCAGTAAGAGGACAGAAGACAATTAGCATGCTTCCAGACAGCAACTGGAACTTTGTGGAGCTTCTGCCCGGTAGTTTCGAACACCACCTTTGTAATATACAATTTTCCCTCCACTCCTTCCTTGCCAATGGTTACAACAACACACCTGTGGAGAGAAGATGCATCCTCCTACTGCCCCATTTGTCTCCTTTAATAAGTATAATCGTTAAACTTACAGCAGTTACAGGCAGACTGGACTGTAAGTTTCTGCTGGAACTTACAGGATACACTCCTACAAGCCCCATATTTCTGATGGGCCACACAACCTCAAACCATCTTCCTAAATATTTAATGGAGTGGTGCAGGTGACACAAAGGAAAAAAAAAAAGAAAAAAAAAGGAAAAAGAAAACACAAAGCCACCATTACCATTGATGACACCATGATTAAACCCTCATTAACTCTTTGCAAAACCTGCCTTCTGAAATTCCCTTCACCTGGAGAAACACAAGCAGGTGTCATCCCCATAATCATTCTCTTGTCACTCCTTGAGACCTGTATTTTGCTTGGCTACCCAGTCCTCAAGGCTGTGCTGCCTTTTTGTTTATTTATTTATAAGCTTCCAAGAAAGACTCCCATGCATGGAAGCAAAACCAGCATAACACAGTGCAACACAGACTTGGGACAACCTGCAACACGGTAAAAATTGCTTCAGTTGTTTCACTGTCTCATAAAGCCTCACATCTAGAGATAACAATGTAAATGTCAGCACCTTTAATTGTCCATCTTTTCTGCAGAAATACCCAGTGCTTATTCTAACATTCCTAAACTGTTTCCAGAATTCCAAATATGCCAGAAACCCCAACTGTTTTCTTCCAAAAGTTCCAAGTTTACTCCTGTTAGTATTTAGGTCCTCAGGTACTGTCAAAAGAAAAAACTTTCAACAACTCAAAACCTGAAAATTAATGGGGAACACAAAATAGGATTCAATAGCAAAACAGATAACTTCATTAATGCAAGCCTTTAATCTCATTTTGCTTATTTAATTAAAATACCAAACCAAAAATTTAAGCTGCTACAAGTTTGAACTTCGACAAACAATATGCCACACAACCAAACTCTGCCACATAGCTTAGATCTAGATTTCTCACCTTCATCAAATTTCAGCTACATCAAGAGAACTGAAATATCAAATTATCAAAACAAACATTTGCTTGATTTCAATATAGTTTAACAAGGAAATTAATACCTGGATAGAAGAGAGAGATCTAACTGAACTCCTGGCTGAATGGAAGGTTGCAGACTGATGCTATCCGCTGTCTGCTCTTACTGGTGTGACTGCCAGGGCTCCAAGTGCACCTGCATAGGCAGCAACTGCCCTGAAGAGCCTCACCAAGGATCTCACCTATCCCCCACAAACACTCCTTCCCCAGAGTGAAGATAAGCCTAGCAAATGAGGCTCTCAAACACAAAAGAATATCCGAGAACAAATGTAAGATCTTCCACAGCTTCTGCAGTCATGAAATCAAATATTAAAGATGCCCTTGTTTAGACAAAAAAATAAAAATTAGAAAACAGCTTTTTCACCCTTAATTATCTGTGGAAGCAAAGGGCTTTCAAGGGAAAATACTTCTTCTAAAGCATGGTATTTGCAAGTGCAAGATATAAAATTACACTCATTCAGATATTAGCACTTTACTTGCATACATCTACAAAGTATCTTTTTCTTTAGGTACAGATACACATGTGTTCAGACATAGCAGAATTCCAAAATGCAAACCCTATTTAATATTAAGCGATCATATCTGTACATCAAGATCACTGAAAAAAGTCTAGGTAATTTGCAAACTCATACATTTACTGCATATCAGAATATCATAAAAATCCCTAAATGAAACTGACACTTTATATCAGGAAAAATGCATAATAGACTGGATGTCCAGTATATAAAACAGATGTTCTAAATAGCTCTGGCTTGATTTTAATCCCACCTCAACAAATAACATGCTTCGTGCTGAGACAGAAAGAAAAGGGAATGCTTGTAAATGCTGTTTTATTCCCTACCAGAAGGGCTAAGTATTAATGATGCATAAATGTTTCCAGAAAAAAAAAATTTTTAAAAGCTTGGAGGCCATATGTTATCCTCACAGCTACACTACAGAATAGAGAAATATGGCTTTATTTGTGTGTTTACCGGAGTAACAGCCAACTCCACACCTAATTAAGATTTCATTAGTATTTCCGCATTCTCAAAATCTGTCCAAGGCTCTATCTGCTAAGCCGCCCAACAGAAGCTATAGTAGTACTTCTTTATGCCCACATGTCCCTGTTTACCACCAGCATAATTATAAATATATGTACCTCCTATTTTCTGGCACTGAAAAAAACCTTCAAATTATGTCTAAAGTGTCAGTCAGCTCAAAACTACAATGTTCTTAACAGAGAAAGTTCAAACAGTTTCCTCATGTGATTATCTCTGACTGTCACCCAGTGAAATAATAATTAATCTCAAAGCCCAGTGGGCTGAGAGAAAAGACAGGAAGAAAAAGGAAAGGCTTAAGTGACTTCACTGGGAGAATAGGCACCAGCTACTCCTTGTTCCACTTCAGTTTTGAATATGGCCACTTATTATTGAGCTTTGACAATACTAAGAGAAAATGAAAACACCAAATTGGGCACAAAACAACAAAATGAACTGTATCTGCCTGAAAATATATAATGAAGAACCCATAGTCCTTTCTATTGCAGTCAATTGATTTAAACTAAAACCAAAACAAGCAAACCCTCACCACCCCCACCAAAAAAAAAAAAAAAAAAAAAAAAAAAAAACCACAAACAAA
>VZTG01001879.1:347164-378718 GCA_013397845.1 Melanocharis versteri | reverse complement strand
TGGAACTGCTCTCCACATTATGAAAATTCTGACTATACTCAAGTTCTGCAATATTTAATATTTACTCAAAATCTATTTTTCATCATGTTTTCTGAAGATTGCCAAAATCTGCAGCTCTTGGGTAAATAAAAGATTCCCAGGCCACCTGGGCATGACTGCAAGGGCAAATTTGTTCACAGAGATTGAAGTTTGAATTGAAGAGTGAAGGTCTCACCTTGTATTACCCAGGAAAATGGTCTGGGTTTATTGTTTATCTGCTTCACCACATGTTTATTTGTGTGTTTACCAGAGTAACAGCCAACGCCACATCTAAATTTGTTCAGATGTTTTCAAGATAATGAATAAAATAAAGTTTACTTTTTGAAATTTATAATATCTTAGTAAAGGAGGAAAGATTATTATTTTCTTCTTGCCCCAATGGCATCAACAGATTCATGCAATCTGACAAGTGACAGTATGGCCAAAACCTTCTGGCGGAATAAGCTCTCACACACTAACAGACACCAGGTAGCAGGAGATGTCCATGTGCCCACTGGCAGCAACACACACAGGGATCCCATCCAGAAGAGAAAGCCTACAGGCCACAGCAGCATGAATAACTTCATGGCAGCCTCAGTGAGCTGCAACTTCCCAATGATTTCAGCTAACATCTGCTGGAAACCCACAGTGCAGCCTCACTAGCCTGCAGCAGGCTGCCAGTGAAGTCGGTCTGAGAGGAGAGACAGAATGAGAACAAACCACAGAAGAGAAAGGAGAACAGATTCTGAACTCTTTGTATACAAAAAATAAGATTGGAAAAAATGTTCACTGTTCCAAGAGAAAATGAAGAAATATCATAGTAATAGTAATAATAATAAATTGTAAGTTGTGATAAATGAAACAACACCAGTCAAACCTCTTTCTCCCTCTGAAATATCATGGGATGTGGTGATATGAGAGTAGTGCTATGCCCAGAGAAAATAAGCAGTGTGAGATGTTCATGCCACACACTAGCAGAAAAGCATGTGCCACAGAGAGCCTAAGAGCCAACACTCTGAGTGTACATGTACATAAACATTTGGTCCGCAATTACCCACACCAGAAATCTGGCACATATGCAGTTTTCTCTCATCCATAGTATTGCCACAGGAACATCAGCAAGATTAATTAGTCATCCAGCTTGCATATCAATTGGAAGAAAAAATACTTCAACACTTGCAAGTGTTCTGTAAGAAAACCTCTGATTTAATAGCCCAAATAAAGCCTGGCTATTAGTTCCAGGTCACGTTATATAACTGAGTGTAATTAATCTAAACTATGACAGGAGATTTGAGTG
This sequence comes from Melanocharis versteri, assembly GCA_013397845.1. Taxonomy (NCBI): domain Eukaryota; kingdom Metazoa; phylum Chordata; class Aves; order Passeriformes; family Melanocharitidae; genus Melanocharis; species Melanocharis versteri. The sequence goes on along the minus strand of VZTG01001879.1, from coordinate 377,403 downwards.
CTTATCCAAAATGTGTTCATTTCTGTGCTTTCCACAAGCATTAACAAAATGGGAAAGGAAAACAGAGTACAAATGACATCACAAGACACTGGAATCTCAGGTAGCACAAGTTGCTCTGCTAATTGACTTGGAAAACATCTCGAGAAAGATGAGCAAGTGCTGTATTATCACCAGGTTTCTCTCCAAAGCCCATTATACAAAGATATTTTTCCTTTGGACTTCAGTCATCTTTAGGTCTGGTTACCTTTCACTGCTCAGTCAAAGGACTTCAGAGACCATTCGACTTTTTTGACTTGAGTGCCAAGAGGTCATCTTTGATAAATCTTCTGCAATCCATCAGAAAATAATTTTTAAAATAATTTATTAATAGCCTATCACTACAGCACTATATGTAATTATAATAATAATAATATGAGAGGGAGACAATACTAATTTACAAATGTAATGAACAAAACCCTTGCTCTCAAAGAGGTAATGAAAGCGACAACTTGTGCAGCCCAAAAACTGGCTTGGCCTTTAACCCGAAGCTTCATAGGCCTTGATGTTATCTCTATGGACTACGTTATCGTCACTTTGCTAAGAGTTTGCTAAGGAATACATACGCAAAATTTTAGCTGTGGATCTTTGAGTGCAGAACCAAGAACTCCAAAAAAAAATCCATGGCCAACTGCCCAGTTACCATGAAATGCTTTTATGCACGGTGTGGAATCTGAATAAATTTAAGCCCAGCTATGTTGAACAGAGAGACACTGTCACTGCCCTTTCCAGTGCATTTACTGACTCAAAGACAGTTCATCCTGCTTGACCTTCCTGAAAGATGTGAATAAATAAAAAACACAAACAGATGAACAATTTTAAAGAGTCACATGCTATATTGCCTATGGACACTGTTTCTCTAGCATGATCATTTTCTAGTTAATTTACTCTAAATGTTAACACTAGGAATAGACCATCTAAACCATTTACGTTTTATTTCAATGAAAGAGTGAATATGAGACCATAAGATTTAAATCCTTCCTTTACAAGAATTTCTATGACATAAGTTATTTAAACTGCAACACCTCTTACACCAGCAAATGAGGAAAGTGGATAAACAAGCATTTTTGTGACAAGGTTTTCCTATCTCAAATCAAATACGAAACAAAAAACCCAACAGGTTTTCCAAAGAAATATACAAAAATGAAATAACGCATTACTGTAAATTAGAGAAAAAAAATATGCTGAACACAGACTACATAATAACCCTATATTAAATGGCAGAGTCACAGGAAACAGAATATTTGATCTTGCATTCTGTCAATTTCCAAATGCAACAATTCTGGCCAAATAAAGTCTCTGAAGTTTCTAAAAGTTGATCAGCTAAGTATAAACACAAATTCATCAGTTAAATTTTTTCTATGTCTTACCAAGGATACAAGAAAATTTGCTACTTTCTCTATAAATTGCACAGATTTCTGTTTGGGACTAAATTTGCAAATCACATCATACCATTAACAAGGTCTGTACTAAGTAAAAATGGCACAGGGCATACATAGATAGAATGTGCATTTGGAGGCCAAAACATTTAATTTCTTTATTTGAAAACTGCATGAACTTAAAGGTATTCAAAACAATTTCATAATTATATGTCTCTATACATTATAACTTAATGTTTAGAAAAGATAAAACAGTTTTATGGCACTCAGAGCTTCTAACACTTACTCATTAAAAATAGTTATAATTGTTATGACCCCTTGCTACTATTCTATGGGTGAACTTGCATTAGTAAGAAAACAAGCCTAGAAACTGAATAATTTATAACTAAAATATCTCAAATCTTTGCAGCATTTCCAAAAGTACATCATCTTTAGTTTGATTAAGTGCTCGCCTGTCTTTCTCTCCTTTTGTGGTGGTACTCACCTACCGTATCTTTACTTTTTGCTTTGTTTAACAAGAAAGTACGTTCCAACAATAACCAGGAAAACTGGCACTTTTTTTTTCAGAACAACTTGCAGCTTAAAAGCCCAGCACTGGCAATCAGATGTTAAAAAAGAGTATCGAAATTTTAACAACCATTAGTAAATTTAAACACTTATATATTATTTATAGTTTTAATTTATCCAAATTTTAATCTGCTCCAGTGTCTTCTTGAGGCCCCAGGTAAAAATACCATATGCAGGGAAGAGTGACTAAGTGTCTTTTTGAAATCTATTAAAACAGAGCTTTAATTCATTAATTTGACATTAGAAACCAGAGATACCCTGGAGTACAGCATTTGAAAAAAATGTCTACCACAAAAATATATTACAAGATGTGCAAAAATTCTCTGAACTTCATTTTAATATTAGTATGAAAAGTTTGGAATATTTTTTTGTTTATCTTGTTTTGGTTTGTTTTTTAAGAGAGAGAAAAAATGAGAACTACCACATTTAGAAGTCAGACCAAGAAGAAATGAGTTAAAACAGTCCAGTACAGAAACTCAAACGCAATTCAGTTTTGGAAAGAATACAAAAATCTCAAAAGATTAATTATGAAAGGTTAAGTGCAGCATTTTTCATTGAAAATTGTATGTCAGCCACATAATGCAAACATATTGGTATGTAAAGTCCGCTGCAATTGAGTATTAAAAAGTCAGATGCCAAGTGCAACTAATTCAGACAGTAAAATTGCTATTTTAATGGCATTTTGTTCTGATTACCAAATACCAGCATCCTAATCCTAAATCCCTGAGAGTAATTAGTTTCCTAGTCTCCTCTCTCCTATACTTAAATTTACTCATCTGAACCGTATCTCAGAAATGAATGGGCCTTCCCCCGTTTGGGTTTTGGAAAGCCATCAGGTCCTGACCGTGTTCTGGAGATCTGAGCATAAACCTTGCTGCAGAATCAGACATTTTTGAAGGGAAAAGGTGGAACAGAAACTAGGTGAATTCTGACAGGGTTAAAGTTTCAAGGTTTTTCCCCCATGTTGTTCCTGTTTCCCTACAACAGAATAAGTAATAAAAGAACGTCATTTTCCTTTGCTTGTGCCTTTTTCCCTCTTCCACAGAGGGAGTCTAGTTGGCTACTTTGACCTACAGGCTGAAGCTTTAGCTGCATCGAGAGGAGATGAAATTAATCCCTCCCTAACTCATCTGTCTTTACAACCTTCAAAAACCTTTACAACCTCCAACTACTGACCAGGTGAGACAAGGACAAGAAATAAGAGTGCGTTAAGAACAGCTGAAGTAGCATTTGCAGAGACAGTATCTTTTTTCCTATATCAGCAGACTAAGATATTGGAGGAAATAAAAGCTTTTTGACACTCAAAGCCCTTACTGGACTTGAAAAGCTACAGAAAACATGAATCTAAGTACCAAATAAAAAACACTGGGTTTATGTAATTGGCTTTGTTCCAGAACAATTAGACAAATTTTAGAAAAGGGGAGCTAGATGTCTATAGAGCAGAAAAAGATTTTGGCAGGGCTAGAAGCAGTAACTCCCAACATGTTTCCCAAGCATGAGGAATAAATAGCACCTAGAAAACAGCTGAGAGTTAGGAGGTGATACTCAGGGAAAACTATATTCTGCCATATCCTCCAATGGCTCCATTGCACTTAGTATCTAACGAGATTTTTCTTTTAGCAGTGATGTTAATTTTTAAAAGTTTTTTTGCACTTTTCTTGAAAAACAAGACTATGAAAGGCTTTTTTTCTCAAGGAAAATTCACCTTTTCTGAGTTATTTTGTCTATTTCTCGTTGCCTGTTTAAGTTTAGTCTGATATATATAGATTTTGCCCACTCCAACAGCAGTCAGTGCACCGAATAAAGCACACTACATGTTGAAATTTTCACATATAGAATTGTCAAAAGAGTCCATACAACACTACAAATGGAGAAACACCTTACAGTTCTTAGTCCAAAGAAAGTTTTCACCTTAGGATGACTCTGATGAAGAAGTGATCTGTCTTACCTGAAGACCAAGAAGCCTATGATATATTGCGTGTGCAAAACACCATATAGCAATATCATAGAAAGGAAGAAAGGTTTGGGTTGGAAGGGACCTTAAACATCATCTAGATCCCCATATCTTGGGAAATAAATAAACAAACCAAAACCAACCACTTATACTGGGTTGTTTCTTGAAACCAGAGTACATGTACTGGTCACATTATTCTTTCAAATAAAGAGCCTTTGTTTGTTGAGAGCCATCCTTAAACCAGTGAGGTGTTTTGTCTCCTCAGATCACACAGAGATAAATTTGAGAGCCTCAGCTTTCTAATGGCTTGAATACGTGTACTAAAATAAATCAGGAAATGCAACAATCCCTAAGCCCTTAAAGCTAAATCCAAAATGCATCACCACATTCTGTGGAAATTATGCTACATACAGCCAGAACAAATTTGATAGCATGTCATATAAAATCAAGTGGCTGAGTGGAAATTGCCATCTATTTGTATATATCAAGAATGTTGGATGTCAAGTATCCCTCACAGACAATAAAAACATTCTGAGTTTGTAATTTTTCTCCCTCTATAGAAGAATCACAATTTCATTAACACTTCATTCATAAAGATATTATTATCATGACCAGTAATTTAGAAAGAGTAGTAAAACAGCAAAAAGAATTATTATACATTAATACTATAATTAAGATCTCTCCCATTTTCAATTAGTGCCATAAAGTCCTTTGATGCAGTTACTGTAGAAAATTTTACAAATATGAGAGATATTTATTTTAAAATACCATCTGAGGATATATACAACATCAATAATAGATACGAGTGACTTGGCAGTTATTTGTAATTAATTTCCTGATCACAGAATGGGTAAGTTTGGAAAGGACCACAGAGGGTCATCCGGTCCATCCTCCCTCCTCAAGCAGGGGCAGTCTATAGCAAATTGCACAGGAATGTGTTCAGATGGTTCCTGAATATCTCCAGTGAGGGAGACTCCAAAAACTCTCTGGAATATCTGTTCCAGTGCTCTATCACCCTCATAATAAAGAAGTTCTTCCTCCATGTCCAGGTGGAACTTTCTGTGTCTCAGTTTCTGCCTGTTCCCTCTTCTCCTATTGCTTTGCACCACCAAAAAGGGCCTGGCTCCATCCTCTTGGCACTCTCCCTTCAGATACATACATCGATGAGGCTCCTCTCAGCCTTCTCCAGGCTAAACAGGCACAGCTCAGACTTTCCCAAGAGAGGTGCTCCAGTCCCCCAAACATCACAGCCGCTTGCCCCAGGAGCTCCAGGTCTCTCTCGTACCAAGTAGCCCAGAACCGGACATAGCACTCCAGATTTGGCCTCACTAGGAGGCCACATATAGTTGAGTAGAGGGGCAGGATCACCTCACTTGACCTGCTGACAATGCTCTTCCTAATGCAGCCCAGGATTCTCTTGGCCTTCTTGGCCTCACAGGCACTCTGCTGGCTCATGGACAGCTTGTTGTCCTCCAGGACCCCCAGGTCCTCCTCTGCAGAGCTGCTGTTCAGCAGGTCAGCTCCCAGCTTTTACCAGTGCATGGGGTTATTCTTCCCCAGGTGCAGAACTCTGCACTTGCCTTTGTGGAACTTCAATAGGTTTTCCTCTGCCCATCTGAGAAACTCTTGGGATTACACATGCAGCTAACCTCCTAGCCTCATCAGAGAAAATGTCTTGCCAAAGTCACAGATTCTCCAAAACAAATACTAAGTAATGTTCAACATCACACATATGTATCACCTCTGAAATCAAACTCAACAGCACTAGAGATGAGGTGCAAGGCAGAAAACAATATAAACTAACAGATAACAATCTAAACTCTTCACAGAATTCAGAATAAGGTAGCACATTCCCCTCTACATGAATCTTAATTCAGAAACTCAGTGTGTTGGCATTTCTGACTAAATAAACTATTCTCTTATTTCTCAAATCAAAAAATGTGGAGGTATTTATTTCATGGAAGATATAAACAGGCAGGCTGTACACCTACAATCTTTCCATAGAATTACATGCCTAACAACCTCTTCTTGTAACTGACAGTTTTGATAGACTCAGCTGAAGGCTGATTTTAATGAAACCCCATTTTCCAGGGTAAGACCATTATGCTAGAATTATTTCTGTCCTCATCTTAACTTTCGGCACAAAAAGGTCTCTCCTTTTCTCCTCCATCCTCAATATAATTTTAAATTGAAATACCGAACTCTTTTTATACAAATTGGTCTACTGACTTTCAGTCAGCTTTGCAAAAGATATTTTCTTCAGCTTATATAAAGCCAGTGTGATAGATCATTTTGAATAAAATAGGCCTTGGACAATTTCTAAAATAGACTGCTCTGTTCAAATGAATAGGATATGTCGGTCACAAGACCTGCCATCTAGAAGCATTCGCCTTGGTATGTCAGGTCCAAACAGACATTCAAATCCCAGAAAATCCCTCTTTCTCTCTAAAGCTTTCCTCTTTAAAGTGAGGATAAGTTTTCGATGATGACCAATTAGAAAACAAACTCGAAAAGCATTTCAAACCTGCATGAAGTTTTAACCAAGAAGGCATTGCGCTTCTGAGCCTTCAGACAGCAACTTCAGAACCAACACTACTGAGATCACACAGAGAAATTAAAAAGCCCAGCATCAGCTAGCTGAGTCTTAAGCTCTTTAGATGACATGGCTGTGACACTTGAAGAGATTTAGGTGGGAAACAAAGAATGAGCTGTGTATCCTAGGTCAGCAAACTGGACACATACCCTTGCTGAAATCCCAGGTTACAGAGACCATCAGCTGCCAAGGATGTGAGAGCACACACAAGAGAACATACACTCCCAGGTGCTCCAGCTTTCTTTTGCATCAGCTCACTGAAAAATTATTTCATCCCAGTGAGCTAAATGACTGTTACAGCAAATGGCAAATAATATATTAAAATGCAGCAAAAGAAGAAGGGCATGAAGCACACTGAGGTTTAAGATAAGTGAGCAGTCTGCTTGCCTGTCAGAAGTCATCCTAAAGGAGTCCATGAGGAAATACAGCTGTCTCATTATTAAGGGTGAAAGATGACTCTGATGTCAATGAAACACAAGGACTAAGACACACAACTAGGATTTAAGAAATGCTTCTTTACCAAGTCCTGTTTATTTATCTGCTATTCATCAAACAGCCCTTCCCTGAAGTTAACCATTTCCTCCAAACCCATACAAAACGCAGTGCTGCAAGTCTGTCTGTGCACTGTCTTTTGTAGATTAAAACTTTAAAACAAGATTGGAAAAATCTGCACTACAGCTGCATACTGGGCATCAACAGCAGGGATTTGGTAGCAGAGGGTTGCAGAGGTGCCCTGAGATGGCCACAGCTGTTTCCAGGTGCCTCTGAAACCAGCATAAACAGCCCATCACCCCCAAAAACCTCGGGCAGGTTTAAAAGAGGTTTAAGAACGCCTGTGCAAGCCACAAGAGGCAGGACACGCAGCACTGGAAATGTGGCTGGGAACACGCTCTGGGCAGGAGGGACTGCAGCCATGGGTGACCCACGCTGAGGCAGTAACACCCCAAGGGACGGCAGCTGTGGGGAACCCATGCCAGGGTAGCTGCACCCCCAAGGGCACTTTGGCTTGTGGACGCTTCTCTAGAGCAGGACATGAAGAAAGAGAACAGTGGGAAAAACAGTAACATGAAGAGGAGCAAAAATATACCTTTATGGCACATAACCCCACCTCCTGGACCTCTCTTCACCTCCCCAAAGGCAGTGGGGAGCACTGAACCTAATCTGAAGTGAAAATAAGGGAAGCCAAGACCAGGGAGGAGTCAGGTGTTTGGTTTAAGCTGAGCCTGGGGAAGGGGAAGGAAAGCACCTGACCCTTTTAACTTTTTATATTCTTTTTCCTTCCCCTTCAATACCCAAATCCATGATAAGAGCTTTTTTCCTAATTCATAAAAAATTAAATTCCAAGGTTCCCAAGTCAAGACTATTTTGCTCAAAACAAACCACAATACCCAAGTGACAGAGATTATTTCTCTAGATTTCACACCAAGTATAAAAATAATGAGCCTTAGCCCATTTGTCTCAATACTTGTACAAACCATCACTGGTACAATTACAGCAGTAGCGTATCCAAAAGCCTGGGTAAGAACAAGCAGATTGCAGTAACATCCCATTAGGTTATCTTTCGACATATGTTTGAGCTAAATAGAGTTGAAAGTTCATCAAAACAGATTTCTCCAGACTGACCAGAATTAGGTCCATATCGTTACCCTACTTAGGAAGCACTGACATTGTAATTACTTCAGGCACCCATCTGGCACAAATCACAACATGATTTCATTTCAGATGGTCTCAGCTTTGTTTTTCTCTCAGCTAGACTGTGCCCAAATGTGTGAATCTCATCATTTACAACAGGAAAGCATACAGTAGTGATTTCTGCCTCATGACTCTGAAAAGCCCTGGCAATTGCTAATGTCAGGAGATTTACTTTAAAATTCAAATCATGTTTTAATTGACAGTGAACTGGACCTGTAATTCTTCTGTTTCTCTTCAATGACCTTACTCTAGCTCATAGGTGTTTCATATTTACTGGTAACAATTGGCACTCTGCTTGGTAGATGTCAAAATTCGGACTGAATTTAATCCAAAAGGCTGAAGTTCTTAGATCTCTAAATTAGGTCAAACAATCTAAAATAGTGCAGTACATTTAGCTTTTTATTTTTTCAAGTTTTTCTACAGGGAGTTTATTATATTTTTTAAATTTATTATTTTGAAGGATTGGGGGAAAAGAAAAAAGAAAAGCAAGCAATTCTTGAATTAGGAAAACACTTGATCTTGAATTCAAAATTTTACCTAGTTCTCACTCAAAGATGTTAGCTTTCGGACAACTCAGGATAGTAAACCCATACATTATTTTTTTTCCTAAAAACCAGACAGTTACCACATGTTCATTTAAAATTTAGAAGGATAATTTCAGTCACATAAATGCATACATATCTGAGAGGCATTGCAAAAAAACCCTACAAAATTAGAAGCCATTTGTGTTAAGACAGTCAGTGACACAGGTTATATATCAGATATCTGTAAAAGGCTTTTCCTTTTCTTACAATAGATTTCTTAAAAGTCAGCACACTACTATCCACCACTTTTCCAAAGCACATCACACTGCCGACCATCATTAACTAGGCAATTAGTTTCTGTTCCTCACTTTTATGCTGTTGCATTGTGTTTCATGAGCTAGGAAATGGTTATGAAAACAACAAGGAACTCTATGGGAGGTAAGAATCAAAAGCTGTATTTTCAAAATTTTCATAGACCAACTTCAGCAGTCATCAACAGTTTGAGGCTTGATAAACTAGAAGGGGCCTGTTGGCCAAAATAACGTTCTAGATCTTTGATCATCTGTGACAACACAAAAACACACAAACCAAAAAACATTCCTGTAGGAAACTCCTTCATTCAAAATACTCCATCAACATGAGAGCTATTTCTTATCCTTGTGCTTAACAGAGTCATTGCCATCTGATATGATACTGATATGCAGCTAACTAGTTTTGCTCTGATACATCAAATCACGTAAGACTTCCACACTTGCTTGAACACTAACACCTTTCATTTAGCCCGCTCCCTGGACTTCTGAAGCCAAAACCAGAAATGAGGCCTTGGTCTTCCCCAGGGCATTTACAGCCTGGCTAAATAGCCTGTATTAACATGGAGCATGAGAGCAGTGAAGTCACTTGGGCCAGGATCTTTGCAAACACAGCTCCACTTACTCCCAATGAAGAGAACTAGTTATGTAAGACTGAATGAGAACTGGAGGTGACAAGGCTAGATGCTTGCAAGAAACAGCTGCTTCTGTCATACATGTCAGCTGTGTTCTGCTTTAATCTGTGCAGCTCTATCTGAGTACCCTTTTAATGGACTGGGGGGCAAAGCTAAAGAGATTTTATTGATGCTACAAACAATGAAAAAGGGTGTTTCTAAAAGGTAGTCCAGATGGCAGGTGAATCTGGGTCAGAGCTGCATCATATGCTCCCAGCTGGAATCTAGAGGATAGAAGGCAGAAAAAGTATTCCTAACTGTAAGTAAGAAAATTAATGCTCTGCCTTTACATAAACAAGTTATCAGGAATTAATGTCATTAGGAGGAAGCTACATTTCAGAGAGATGGCCTTAGCATGTTTTTTTTAAATAGAAATGTTTCTTAATTGAATATAAACAGCAAAACATAAAATTGCAATGGAGCTGTAGCAGAACATGCTTGAAGTTCTGACTGGTCACATGTTAGTTCAATAGGTTATAAATTATAAAGGTCAAGTCTCTCCTAGGCAGTAAAATGCTGCAGGACAACTGTGATAGTTCAGTGATCTCTAATTGTCCTCCTGTCCTCATCACAGCCCACAGTGCTTCATTTTCTAGGAATGTTCATCATCATTACAGTCTCCTGAAGAGTTATTTCTGTGTTTCCCCAAATGCCCTTCCTGCATGACCCTGCCTTTTTCAAGGTATTTCCCTCAACTAATGCACTTTCTTGACCTTCTCCTGGTATTTACTCTAGAGATCAAAACCACATCTCCTTTACCCCTTTTCTCACTCCTCAGAGACATCTCAGATTCTCAGCAGCTATTTAAGACTTTTCTCCATAATAGCCGTGTTACCCTGAACTCTTTGAAGACACTCTAAACAAAACTTTTTTTTCCAGTTCAAGTCTCCATACCAGCATCAATAAATGGTCCACGTATTTTTCCTCCCTTTTGTATCAGATGACATTCCTATGTCATCTTATGAGCACTTGAGTTACCATAAAGCATTTTCATGCAGAGCCCTCGTGCAACACCTGGCATGTTCTGGATTGAAAGAGTGGGTAATAGAGAATATAATACATTGTGCAACTCCACACACCATCACCACATTGCTCTGAGGCGTGCCTCCAAAAGGCTTAAATTGCAAAGGAGTAAAAAAGGTGATATGGCAATGGGAAAAAGAAAATATAGCATAAACATTGCCTAATGCTCGTGCCCTGTTTGCAGCTACAGGACAGTGACTTGTCACCTAGTGTTGTACACCTCAATCAGTCCAAGGAAGTCTAACTGTGGCGGCCAAGCCTGCGTTTTCATCCCAGATATGCACTCCCACTCCCTCTCTGGCACATATCTGACCATGGTATGAATCATTTCACCTTGCTAGACCAGCAGAAAAACAGGAAAACCTTACTTCCTAGGAAAGCTTCTTCATCTCCTTTTTCAGCTCTTCTCCAGGCAGCCTTTGTGAGAGTTTTCTAATGCCAGGGTGCTCACGGTGCTAACCAAGCTCACCCTGATGCCCCTTTTCAACTTTGTTCCCACCTGCCTCAAATTTTTGTAAATTATCCCAGGTGTGGTGGGCTGAACCTGGCTTGATGCCAGATCCCCACCAAAGCTGATCGATCACACCCTCCTCAGCTGGACAGGGGAGAAAAAAATACATCAGAAGGCTCACAGATAGAGATAAGGACAGGGAGAGATCATTCACCAATTACTGTCATAGTCAAAACAGATTCAGCTCAGGGAAATTAACTAATTTATTACCAATCAGATCAGAGTAGGAAAATGCAAAATTAAACCAAATTTTAAAACACCTTCCATCCAGCCCTGCCTTCTTCCCAGGCTCAATTTCACTCCACATTTTCTCTGCCACAGGAGGATGTGGAATGGGAGCTGTGGTCAATTCATCACACACTATCTCTGCCACTCCTTCCTCCTCAAGGGAGGACTCTTCGCACTCTTTCCCTGCTCCAGCGTGGGGTCCATCTCATGGGAGACAGTCCTTCATGAACTTCAACATGAGTCCTTCCCATGGGCTGCAGTTCTTCACTAATTGCTTCAGTGTGGCTCCCTTCCACAAGGTCACAAATCCTGCCAGCAAACCTGGTCCATTTTGGGCTTCTCTCTCCATGGGTCCACAAGTCCTGCCAGGACCCTGCTCCAGAGCGGCTTTCCCATGGGGTCACAGTCTATTCCAGGCACATCCACCTGCTCTTGTGTGGTTTCATCCACAGGCTGCAGGTGGATCTCTGCACTCCTACCGACCTCCATGGGCTGCAGGGGCACAGCTGCATTATCACGGGCTGCAGGGGAATCTCAGCTCCAGTGCCTGGAGCAGCTTCTGCCCCTCCTTCTCCACTGACCTTGGTGTCTGCAGAGTTGTTTTGTATATTCTCACTTCTGTCTCTGGCTGTTGTTGCCATTGTGCAGCAGGGTTTTTTCCCTTGATAAATCTGTTACTCCAGAGGCATTACTATCATCTCTGACTGACCCAGCCTTGGCCAGCAGCAGGTCCATCTTGGAACCAGCTGGCATTGGCTCTGTCAAACACAGGGCAAGGCTCTGGCAGCTTCTCGTGAAGCCACCCCTGTAGCCCCTCCTGCTAACAAAACCTTGACACACAAACCAAATATACTAACCCTTGTTATTATTTCAGTCATCCCTGGAAAACTTCAGGTTTTAATGCATGTGCAGGGAACAAAATAAGAGGAAAAAATTCATAGCTTGCACTCCTCTGGGTTTGGAGACTAGGGATGTCCACTCACCCCACTATCTTAACAGGATTGCTGCACAGCAATGCCAGAGATTATGCATAACTGCCATGTTTAAGCTCCTTCCAGTGGCACATCTACAACCAAGCACTGGGAAAAGAAGCTGTTTGGCCTAAATCTGCCTCTGGGACACAATGAACTTACTGAATCTAAGACACAGATGTTTCAAGGAACATGGTGCTTTTCTCATATGAGCCTGCATTTAGACCTGAACTTCATCAAACACTGTAGGCACCAAGGCAGCCTGTAGTCTGACAGTCCTCCTGTGGTGCTTTCCTTGCTCGCTCCCTTGCCTGCTTGATTGTTTTGAAGCAGCCCTAGTCCTTTAGTGCATTCCTCCATTCATGCTCCCAGGTACGCCAAGAATTTTGCATTTCAGTGTTAACATTGCCAGAACACATTTCGTCACTCTCAAGAGAGTCCAGGGCCCTTGGACTACTGTAGATATGAACACAGCAGTAAAGAGCATGGCAATTTTGAAATGTTGTGATTTCAGCTGCATTAATTTCACAAGAATTACCATAGCAAGGTGGCAAATCCGGCCATGTGCCCACATTAAAATGGTGAATGACAGGAGAACTAGAGAGCACACAAACAAACAAATTCAGGAGTAAAGTTATCTCCTCTGGGTTTAGAGAAAAACTGCTTGAAGTGGGAGAGTTATTCTGGATACAAACTTTTACTCAAAGTAGGAACTTTCTAGAAGACAGTTGCTCTACTCCCTGGCTGGACTTTTTTGAAAAAAAAAGCAAATGTAATAAATACATAAATTTATTTCATTCATTTAAAGACAGAGGCCCAAAACAGATTATAAATAGGGCATCTTCAAGTACATGCTGAATTTCTCTGCAAGTAAATATACGTGGGGTCAAAAAGGAAATTCAATGCATGTTCACCTGTTGTATCTGCGTCCTTTTTGAAATCACACAATGAGGCAGTTTAATTTTTAAAAAATTATTATTGCACAAGATCTACACAAAACCCACAAAGGCTATCAAACACACAATACATTTAAGAGAAGAAAAAAATCATGCATCTAAGCATGGGCAAGTGTCAGACAAGTGTATTTTTGCTTTCCATGTATCTAAATAAGTCCCTTTCTGTCAAATTCCTCCTATTAATCTGAGGTGTGAATGCTAGGCATAATTTGGTCCTTCAAACTTTTGACAGTTTTTCAGTCAGAACCTAGGTGAAAAGATGTAATTACAGGGCACCGTAATAGCTCTGGTAGCACTGCACATCAAGGCTGCCATCACCTCCAATCAGAAAAAAAAAACATTACCAGCTTAGAATTTTGCCAAACTTTGATTGCAAGGAATTTTTTTTTTGTTCAATGTTTGTCCCAGTTGGAGTTTTTTGGAGACATGGCTAAAGAATTTTTTTGGAAAATTAGACTAGGAAGACATTTTTTTTCACTCACAAATCTGGAAAAGATTACTGGATGTGAATGGCTTAGAAGACAGCAAATGGGATAAAAAAATATACAGGGCGGTACTGAAAGTGTTAATAAGCCTGGGACAACCTGGAGAAGGAAATTTTGTCAGGGAAATAAGCAGCAAAAGGAGGCTGAGATGTACACATAAAAGATTGGAATGAATTTCTTCCACGTGTTGCCTGCTGTATGGTAGTGCCATGGACTGCAAGAGGCAGTAAAGGATGCAGTTCATCTAACCCATTTCCAGTCCCTGTGCTGTAGTTCTATCTGGCTATCAAGTAATGTGAGCAATCACACACTGTCAGCCAGGGATCTGCCATTTTAACCTTGACCACTGGTCTTTTAGGTAGATCTGTTACCAATTTCACTCTGCTGTAGCTTCCAATGTCTCTAAAGACTCTGCAGGCAAACCCCACCATGTACAGTCTTTACACCGGTGCCTGTCTTGGGGAATTCCCAGATGTATCACAGTGTAGCTAATATTGCTGTTTCCACAAAGTTTTGGAACCGCTGACACCCTTAGGATTTACTTTGATCTTCCTTTGGTCTCCCACAAGTGCTACCCTTCCCTTTCATCCTTTGATTTAGACACAAGCACTGCCTGGTGTGCCCCAAAGAGTTGCTACAACGCAGCGTCACAGTATTCTACTGCCTCTTCCCTGACTTCCTTTCCTTGCAACAAGAACATTACCAGCAACAACATCAACATCTAAGAGTTCCCCTAGTGCCTGGTTCAATTTTCTCTGAAACATCCTAAACACCAGGCTAATTCCAAAGACATCCTTATTTAGTGATATCTTCTGACAGGTACAAAAAGTTCTAGGTGCAGCCCAAATATCTCTGTGTGAGATTCGTATTTCTGGACTTCTAAGAGAAAAAAAAAGAAAAAAACCAACCAACCAACCAACAAACCACCACCCCAACACACCTCCCTTTCAGCCTGGACTGCTCAGTAGATATATTTTTCATGAGTACTGACAGTCACTCTTTGTTCACTACTCGCTCTGTGTTAATTGGGCTACTGAAAGATGCAAGTCTTCTACAGTTTTCTTACAGACACTCTCTTACAGACACTACTAAAACAAGTTGCTCATTTAGTTATCCTAATAGCTAATCTCATGATTTCAACTTTATGTGGGAAAGCTGCCCTCACTGTTTTCCTCCATGTTTTACAAATTGTATAAATTCCACAGATATACAAACATGCAACAGTTTCACTGTATGAATTATGTTTTTCACAAATCATCATATTCCTACTTGGAGACCTGTCAGTTTCCGCAAGCAGAGCAGAGTCCCAAAGTCCCGAAGACTTTTAGTTCAGGATTCTCGTTTGCTTCCTGGCTTTGATTAAAGGAAAACTAAAATAGTCTCTCTCTGCTGTATTATTCTGTGATTAGGACATTTGTCAAATACCTTTTTCAACTGATGAACTGGAGTGATCATTATTGCTGACCACTGTATATTATATTCCTCTTTGCTTTTTCAGTCCAGTTAAATATTTTGTCTTTTCCACATCTCGTTTTTAAATATACTACACTCACCTTGTGCAGGCTCAGTTGTAGAATGTTCTTTATCTGGAAATAAAACCTTGTGTGTGAGGTTTTGCTGTCCTAATTCTACTGTTTTGTTAATCATACTCTTTGCTATCACCTTCCTTATCACTGCTATCGTATTTCTTATTTCAGCACTTAAAAATACTCCACACTTACTAAAGCAAATTGTTTACTCAATAAGCTATTGATAAGCAATTTTGCAAAGTACCAACAACGTTCAAGCCCTGTGCATTCAGATTTGCTCACATGCTATCTCTCTCCAGAGTACATATATCTTTCTGCACACTCAAAAACCTATTAACTTACCTCAGTAAATTCCTTGGATACCTGTTCCCATTTCTCAAATGCAAATAACGACTGTGAAGACACTGCCTATAGGTCCCTGTATGTTTAAATCATTAAATTCAGCTCTTCACTCACTGCCAGAAAAACATTTATAACTGGTTGAGTCAGGCAATGCTGCATCCCCTCTCATATGGAGTTGTGCACATTTTTTTCCACAACAGGCACTCTATTCTTATATATCAATATCTGATTTATATAAGGATATAACATATATAAAATATGTATTATATAGAATTCAAGTTTTTATAGGAATTGTGTTGGTTTCAGTAATAACCTCTTCAAAAAACTCAAGTAATTTATTTTCAGCTGACAAAATTTTTACCATCTTTCACCTAAACCAGAAAAGCATAATTCCAAGCTAATTAAAAGGCAGCCACATGCTGGCATGAACAATGATGGTTATCATTTTTGCCTGAATGTTGAATTATTTGCAACTTGTCCCCATTTGCCGAACTCCACCTCAGCTTTGTATCTGCCCATACAAATTGCAATTCCCTATTACCAGAAGATTTTCTTCTGGCCCATGGACCATCTGATGCTATCGTACACTGGTAGGCCCAGCTCAGTCCAAGCGTTCAGCTTCAGTGAGGGACAGATGTGGTGATTTACTCCTACATCAAATAATTTGGCTGTCAAGGCATAGAAAATTAATTCTAAGTGCAGGGGAAAAAATTTACTCTCTGAAGTTGAAAAGCTTGCCAAAGGGAAAAGTAGCATTAATAAGGAACTTGTACTGCTCATTTACTGTGTGCAGCTTTTCAATCTGTTTCTCAAAGTTCTGTAACAGCATGTCCAGAGAGAACCGAAAAGGCAGCTGGATGAAACCGTCAGAAACAATGACCCAAAAAAACCCTCATTTTTACCATTTGCCAGTGATGAGCACTAATGCAGTCCTTCCCTACGCCCACAAAATCTGTGGGAATGTCCTAAATCAGATTCTCCCTTTCTATCAGCAATTTCCAGAGTTCTCTAACTCATACGTACCCAAAACAACAAAGACCTCTTCCTACAGCAACATCAAGGAAAACAGCAGTTTCCAAAGAGGACAATCACCACCAGCACTTCTCTGTACATCAGGTGATTGAGTTTGGGTTTGAAGTGTGTAGTTAGGAGTATGGTCTCCTCAGAATCTTCTGTTCTATCTCTAAAGTTATACCCAGAAAATTTACTATGTTTGACCTTCCCGAAGTTATTGGCATAAAACCAAGAGAAGGCAGAGAAAGCATAAATGAAAATTACAGTGCTATTATATAAGCAAGTGTGGAATTTGGAGCTCATTGGGCTGACAATTTGGACTCTCATTACAATGGTGAAGAAAACACCGGAATAATTTCACATACATGAAAACCACCACAAATTTCTTTCAGAAAAGAAAATTACCATCTATATCTTAGATAGATAGATAGATAGATAGATAGATAGATAGATAGATATAAAAAATTAGAAAACTCTGTAGTGTGCCAGATGGACATTTGAATACACAGGTGGCAGGAACACCAAATCCCAATATAAAAAGGCAAGGGCTTAGCAGGAGGGGAAAAACCACATTTAAATTCTTGTCTCAGACAGTGAAGCTCGGATTTAACTGAGGTTACAGGAACTGAATAAAGGGGGAAGAATTTTTGGAACAGTAAAGACATGGAAATTAGGGTATTGTGAAAAGAAGAGTGAGAGAAAGAAATAAAATATGGCAGTGTATTTAGAGTCTTTTTCCTCCCAGGATTAAGTACAGGCAGACAGGCTACAATGGGATAATGCCAAAATTATAAATAAGAATATAAAAAGTAAAGGAGAGACATAACCAGGTAAAATTATTCAAGGAAAAAAAACTTTATTAAAATGAACCGTGACTGATTACAGCTTACAGTTTTGGCAAAATTGCTTTATTCCATATGCACCAGTTGCACTTAACCTGGGTATGCTCATCATTTTGTGTAGATCTCCAACCTTCTATTTTGAGTATTTTTACCATTAATTCGACCTGTAAGATTATGCAGAGGATGGCTTAAAAAGCAAAGAGAAAATATTTTTCCAGTCTGATGGGAAGCAAAATAGATGCAGAAATTATGCAGCTAACAAGTGTATACAAAACAATGAAAAAAAACCCCCAAAACATGAACCGACTTTTGCCAAATGCAACTATTAAACATATTTTCATTCACTTAACTATAAGGTTTTTGTCTACAGCATTAAGATTATTCAGGAATGGCTTTATTTA
Source organism: Melanocharis versteri (assembly GCA_013397845.1). Lineage (NCBI taxonomy): Eukaryota > Metazoa > Chordata > Aves > Passeriformes > Melanocharitidae > Melanocharis > Melanocharis versteri. The sequence continues at coordinate 359,374 of VZTG01001879.1, read as the reverse complement.
GGAATAAAAATTATTATCCACATGTCAGATATCTATTATTCTAGATCTTATTTGGAACAGTATGTTATCAACCTCTGGGGAAACAGAATAATTAGTCAAGCTGACATCAAATTCATTTCCAAAAATATTAAGAAGCAGGTCACAAATTAGCCTTTTACTTGTCTTTTTTGAGAGGGAAAAAAGTAAACATGTCACTTGTTAACAGACCCACCTGAAAATGGCCTGAAACTTGGCAGCTTTATGGTTCAAAGTTATTCACACTTCACAATTAAAATTTTAACTCGACAAGGAGTAAGGAGAGAAACAACAGTTCTACTTTGTTATAGACTTTTAAATCAAGATATTTACTGCCATCCTATCACTGTCAAATCTGATTATAAACCAGGGATCAGCAAGCAGGAGATTAAAGGCTCATCTGAGAAGATGGAACAAATGAAATTGATGAAAACTGTCCAGACTCTGTCAGTTTCACAGGAACAACCATCCAGATGGAGGGACTATCAGAATATTGGAATTACAGATATGAGTACTCTCAGTCTCTCTCTGCCTTTGAAATGTAAATGAAAACTGCTGCAACTGTTGAACACAAAGCGCTTATTTTATATATACATACACACATAAATAGATATACATATATATACACGTGTATATAGTGTGAGTCTCCTCACGTTAACCAGCTTTGTGGAGCACAGGATCAGCATTATATTAAATGGAGATCCTTGCTGATCCTTGGGCTTTCTCTGCTCTTATTGGAGAATTTTTTCTCCATAGGCACTATATGCATTCAATTTCTGTTCCACAAGAAAAGGAAGTACTTATTGCTGTGCAGTCTGGCACGCAGGTACTTAAGTTGCTACATGAGCACTAAGGTCATTTGAGTGTTTGTCTAACTGAAGCTGCTTTTGAGAAGCCACAGCCCAAAAGAAAGAACTGGCCAGATAAAAAAGACTAGAAATAAAGGTTTATGTACATAATCTCTAATGGATGGATGGCTGAAAGGTTAAAGAGCAAGATTTTATTCCTCAAAAAGAAAAAGGAGTGTGTGCGGTTCTCACTACCATCCAACTAAAAAAAAAAAATAATGACAGTCCACTCTTCCAGACGCCACAATGAGATTTGCATTTTCCAATTACTTTTTACAGTCCAGCACCCAACTATGTTGTGAACATGAGATGATGCAAGATGAAAATGGATACCCTTCAACTGCCTGATGCTCTCTGAGACCATGGTATTTCTGAGCAGGTATAAATCTATTACAGAACAGAAAGTTGTCTCAATCCCTACAAGCAAACAAAGTGATATGTTTGAAGTCTCCCCTTTCAAGAATGACGCCTCAGAGAGGAGGCAGACACACAGAGAGGCACTCCCTACAGTGCCTAATTCTAATTTGGGGACTACGTGGGCCCAAATCTGTGCCTGTTCCTTCATGCACAAGAGCAGGTGCAAGTACAGTCAGGGCACTGTCTCTTATAGCATGCAAGAGTCTCTCCCAGAAATGTGCTGGGTGTAGGAGTAGTGGATCATCCGGACAGAGCAAGTCTAATTTCATTCTCTGTGAACTGCAAATGCAATTTCTTTTGCTGCATCCTGGGAAAAGTACAGCAGCAAAACTATCCTCCCACGGTGGATTTACTAAAGTGATTTTTTTTAAATGAATGGAAAGAGAGAAAAAGAAACCTTATGCAGAATAAAACTCCATTACTTGTATATATTTTCAATCATACTGTCTAAAATGGAAGTTCTACTCTGACATCTTAAAAGAATTTATTTTCTTTCAGCTATCAGTAAAGATTAAAAAAAAAACACGTTCTGGGGGGGTGGGTGGTGTATCGCTACACAGAAAGCCAGAATAATCACTTTCCCTGTCCTCCCCATCCTCCCACATTCTCCTTTATGGGTTATTCTGCTTTTACTGCCTACATTCTTCACCTGAAGTCAAACCCTCTGTTTATGGCATCACAGTGGTTGCTGTGGAGGTTATTACGATGTACAAAGCCAAAAGGGATGAGTTCAAGTTTGGACTGAGCAATAGTATCTCATGAAATGTTTCTGAAGGAGTAGGAGATATTAAAGAAAAAAGAGTAAAATTAGAGAACATATATTGAAAACAAACTAATTAACTTCTTAAATGACTGTTTGCCATCAACTCTAATTATCCCAACTGTTTTCAGATATATTACTCCAGTGGCTGTAGAGACTAAGTGCTAAACTATACATATGGAAGCAAGCACACAACGGGAACAGGCAGCACTAACACAGATGGCAGCAGAGTTCCCAGCCACACTGCTCAGTAGTGCCTGCTGTGATTGCTGTCGTCTTCTGTAGCAAAAACATACAAACGACAAAGTGTGGTAAACACAGACACGCACTGTACGGTGCTGCTCTGACGATGAGAGCTCTTCATGGCACCCTGCACACCGTTCGTTTCTCTGTGCCAGATTCAAGGCTCCGTAAGTTACGACCAGAGAACGCACATTCCTGAAAAAGCTATTAGTTCAGTGCAATTCCTTCTACTGCATGGATTGGCTTCACACACCCTTTCTCCAACATAGACACATTTTAAAAAACAACTGTTGAAGTACAAATGCTAACTCTCAAGAAACACATAAAATATTAGAAATGGGAGAAACCTGTCTTGGGATTTGCATCACAAAGTCAGCCACTGCCTAATTTTCACAACTTTGGTACCAGATAGAGTTCTTATTTTTTCCCTACATTAGGAAAATCATAAATGACTTCTATTTACTGAACTAGTTTCTCAATCATATTTTACCCTTAGCTTTGACACCTGAAGTATTACCAGGAGTGTAGGCTTCAAAGAAAACCATTGATCAAAGATTTCTGAATCATATCTGTAAAGAAAGAAGTTCTTACCCATCCACTTGTTAAAAACAAAACCTGCAAAGAGCAGTGGAACAAAGATAAAATCTGATGTCAGATTTAAAGAAAACAAAACAAAAAACAAATACTTGAGGACAAGACAAGGTAGAGAAAAATTTCAAAAATAAGACTTTAATGGCCACAGAGCTCAATGAAAGGTCTTATTAAAATATTATTAAGCAAAGAAAGTGAGTCTCTAAACAATCTTTTAATATGAGTGCCTTGAGACTGCTGGTGGACCAATGTACCCTATTACATGACTGCAGAAGCATTAACAAATTAATTATCCTAAATATCAGAATTAATTAGGATATGTGAGACAATGGCAGTTAATACCAAAAGTTATAATGTGCTTTCTAAAGAAAAACAGTACTCTTTTATATCAGGAAAATATACTACCAGCAAGGTTGTACTACTGCATGCAGGCTATGTTGTATGGAAATCTCTTCCATAGGAATATTGAAGGAAAATAGTGAAATTCACTTGTAGGCTTGTACATAAGAAGACCCCAGGACATAAAGATGCAGTGGAGTTGCTGGTTCTTTGTCAGATTCCTTAAGCCAGACACAGGGGACACCAGAGAAATCCACCCACCCTGTGGGCAGCGTGTCAAGCGGAACATCAGAACAAGCAGCCACATTACTGTCCCAAAGCTGGGACCTTGTGGGGGATCAAAAAAAAACCCAAATCAAAACAAGCAAACTCACACAGAACAAAACAAAAAAACACATCCACCCCACACAACCTCTCCTCCCTCCCCCCCGCCAAAAAAAGAAAACAAAAACAGTAAAGCATTGTCTTTCAGACTCTTCCCATAATGACCAGAGACTTCTGTGCTATTATAACACTGGAATATTTCAGTTACTCAGGTTGCCAAGACCTTTCTTGTCACAAACTCTTACCTGCACTTCTGATTTACGCACATAGTTGAAGGGCCAGACAGCTGGCATACTCCTCTGTATTTCTCAAAAAGTCACCTAAGTTTCTAGGTGAACTCAGATAAGGGGTTGCAAGTCTAGGAATAGTTAGGATTCTTTTTATTCAGAACACTATGGATATTAGCAAATTATTAGCTTTCCACAGTATCTTTTCTGGAACATCCTAAAATAAGGCAGCTTGCATTATGTTTTGTAAATGTATGTTTTGTAAGTGGTACTTCAGATCATCAGTGGAACCATTTTAGCACCACTTACTCTTGGACTTATTTCTAGGAAGATGGCCATTATCTAGAACTCCCACTTTTCCAAAATTATCAGGCTCTCTTTGGCTTTTTGATGTGAAAAAGTAACCAGCTGCCAGACTTTGTGCACTCCTTCCTCAGATGATTTCAAGATTGGATTGAAGAAAGTCCTGAGCAACCTGATCTGATCTCACAGCTAACACAGAGCAGGAAACTGGACTAGAGATCTTCCTTAGGATCCTTCCAACCTGAATCATCCTATGTATTCCTCAGGTTTCCACTAGATATGCTGAATACAATCAGAACTTAATGGATCTAAATATTTTAACTAGGTCTAAAAAAAACCCAAAACAAACAAACAAACAAAACAAAACAGTCCTATACGACTGTCAAAATACATCAATACATAATTTTGCCACTTTCCTCTTTTTATGCTAAGAAAATCATAAAACAGAGTTTGAGTTTGCAGAATACAAAAGCCTTGGGCTAAAAATGTCCATCTGCCATCAAACTGGCATCGTGTTGGTGCAGGAATAAGAGGGAAAATAAGCTAGTCACGGATGCAGCTTCAGCTTAACCCTCCCTGCAATGGAACAACTGCTCAATGCTGCTAAGAACTCTGAAAAACTCTCAGGTGTCACTTAATCATCTCTTCTGTGAGATCACTTGTGTGCTCACTCCCCGAAACAAGTGCCAAAACAGAAGAATTCAGAAAGCCTGAAAAATCAGCTCACTGATCTGGTGCATACAGCAAGCACCTACAGCCCACATGATCAAACCCTTCCAAGATCAGAATCTCACTCTAGACACTGCAGTTTCTATAAGGTGATCCTTTTCCCACCTTTACATTGGCAATATAGTCCTCTCCAAAAAATTAAAGTAATTGAGCTGGGACTAGCTTTTCAGCCTGGACATTAGGAAAACAATGACTACACACACAAACAAAAACCCCAACAATATATGCTTCTGTTCTAATCAGATTATTACCACTTCTCAGTGAAAAATAACAAGACATCCTCCACAATGGCACAATGAATAAAAACAGTGGTAAATTCTTTTTTGTTTCATTAAAACTTGCCTTTGTAGGCCAAATGCTTGAAGCAATTTAGGCTGCACCCAGCAGTACCATTAACACAAACAACTGACCATCCCTCAGGCTACTTCAGTGTTAACTGAAATCAATACCTGGACTGGGAGCAGTCCTGCCATAGAGAATATACAGAAGTCCAACGTCATCAGGACTAGAAAAGACCGTGTTTCCCTAAAACATATATTGTGTTCTAAAAAAACCCACTTTCTTCCAGTTTTTAAATGGATTTACAGGCTTGAATATCTCTTGGAATTCCAAGTAGCTAGAAAGCCAAAAATTCACACCTCTAAGTTAAATAAAAATCGAATACTGTGTTCCCATTCCCTCTAATTCGTGTTTGAACATTGTAGGGAACACATTAACGATGTCAGGACTTGATTATGAGGATGTCTTATATTTAAAAATGACGCAGAAGTCTTGAAATATTCTACCTATACCAGAACACAGCATCTCATCTGTTTTGCAGTCCTGCTGATATGAATATAACGCAGGGGTCCCTTGATCTCTCTGTGTATAGCTTCTCATTACAGAACCTCCTCTCACTTACCTCCTAAAAAATTTTACTCACACCCACTTCTTGTCTAGCAGCAACCATGACCTCCCACATGAAACCACGGTGACTATCAGCCAAAGAGATGAAACTGATGAGGACATCTGGTTACACTACACAAATTTACTCAATCCAACTTCTGGAGAAGGAGTATCTCTTCTCAGCCTCCCATTCCTCCCCCTCACTACAAATGCCAGCAGTTTAGACAGCTCTGTAGTTTTCAGAGCTTCAGAGTGATAAGTATTGAACAAAATACTGGAAGGTTTGTACAGCAAAGCGCAATGCAGTCGTTGACAATAGCAACTCTTTTTTCTTGCTTTTTTCCACTGGCTCTTGGGTTCTTTATCACAAACTAACAGTTCTACTTTATTCTGCCTTCAGGAGAAGGTTCTACCCAATAATTGCTACTCCTCGTTTCTACTCTTTGATCCTTTCCACATGAATGTGGCATCAACAACTCAATGAACTCAATGAAAATTGGCCACAGAGAGCACACGAAAAATATTTTTGGACGTCACAGTGCACAAGACAAGATCACAAAGCCATCTTAAAAAGAACACATTTTACACAGTATTTTGGGTTATTTATTAAGTAGATCCTTCAGTATTTACCTTCCAAATGCAATAAAGATTTTTTTCATGGAAATGAAGAAAATAGTCTCTATGATACTACTACATAGTTAAGGCAAACGCTATTTAATGAGTCAAGGAACTGCCAGTGTAATGCCTTTTTAATAAAAGGGCATTTATTTTCAAAACACTATTTAAATACCAACCAGAGTGCTATCTTCAAGCCCACTCACAAGGCAAGAGGTACAAATTTACATTTGCTGGCACAGCCTCCCTGCCCTGTAGCCCCTTCCTTTCCACCATGCCATTTCTCTAAATTATTCAAAGAATGCCATTATAGTTTTGTTTCACTTGCTATTTAATGCTCCAATATTTTAATCAGCACCAATTTAAAATCCATCAACAAAACAGAATGTATCAAAGTGAACCTACAAAAACAACATTCCTTGTTCAACTATTATAGGAACTATTACAGCCTCTACGCAATGTCATATGCATGAAGACAGAAAACAAAAATGCCACCTTACAGTTTCATGAGAAAGACAAGTTAAATCCTTAGAGGATAAAGACATTCCAGGTCTGGGGATGGCTTATGCTTCTACTGCTCAGAACAGCACTGGGAATAGCCCAAATTCATATGGGAAAGCAGTCAGGAGTTGCCACAGTTCCAATCAATTATCAAGGCAACATTACAAAACAAATTCAGTGCATAAACAGACGTTCCAACTGTACTTAATGGACAAGATGATTCATTGTTTTAACATGGCAAGGCTAAATGGAAAGACAAAGACGGAGATGTTAAACTGAATACTAGGACTGGAAACTTCCAGAAGCAAGTATAAAATGCCCCGGAGCCAGGGTTACTCAAAATATAAAATATTTTAGAATGTACTGAAACAAGATAGTTTCTATAGTTCTGTCAGAGTAATCATTTCCCCTAGCTTCAGAATTTTCAACAGCAAAAGCCAAATAATCAGGAAAGTGATTATTTTTTTTTCCTTTCAGATCACACCTTGTACTTCCCAGCAAGGTGACTTGAGACTCTGTCTGATTAAAACTACCCAAATATTCAGTAAAAAAAAAAAAAAAAAAGTCAGAAAAATATATCTGGGTATGAAATGGAAGGGAAATCTTTGGTGCCAAAATTAGATTTAAATAAATATCATAAAACTGTATTTGGAGTCTGCTTCTAAGATCTGGATGGTGGGGTTTTCATTCTATCATAAATTAAAATTTAGAATAATCCATGAATTTTTAGCTCTGATTACTTATCTCTAATTGAGAAAGTTGTAACGCTAGGTTTTATCAGTGTCATAAATATCCTCTTCTATGAACTAGGCATCCACTAGGGTATTACCTTTCTTACAGTGAATTAATTTGAAAAACAAAACAAAACAAACAAACAAATAAACAAATTTTTACAAACAAAAACCAGAAACAACCACAGAAAGAGGAAACAGCTACCACATACATCATAGGAAAAAGGGAAAGGCTAATCAAGTCAAAATATGTTTGGCAAACCAACCCCTCTTGTTCTCCAGGCCAGAACCCTTACCCATCCATTTGTTTGGAAAGCCATGCCTTCAAAGCAAGGTCTGCATTACATAGTAAACACATTCCTTTACTAACGAGTCCCCAAAAGTGGCTGAGGCATCAAAGTGTCAGTAAATGTTAATAGAAATAACATCAATGCTCACACATCCAGAACACATAGGCTAAGAAAATGTTTCAATATTTAAAGTGTACCTGCAGATTATTCCAGCTGATCACAGAAAAGATGTGTACTGGCTTCAAGAAGAAAACTTATATTCCTTTATATTAAGCGTATACACACATATATATATAAACACCTACATTAATTTCAGAAATTTACTTTCACAAATATTACAATAAGGCACATGTAAAAAGTGAGGCGAGAGAACTACGCCTCAAGCAAAACAGAAGATTTGGTTATGACTACCTCAGTACGACCAACAACATTATTTCCCAGGAGACAGAGAAGTAAGAAAAGGAAAAGCCAACAGAAAATACTGAAGCACATTCTTGGACATTTCAAGAAGAAATGTACAAAGATGAGAACATCTGAAAGTGGAAAGCTCAAGCACAATTCAATTTTCTTACTGTTGACTGTGGAATTAGTCCAGCCCTGGACGTTTGCACCTGTGCATACAACTAAGCTTATACAAGAGGTGAACAATGAACAGGTTTGTAGGGGTTTTTTTCCTCTCCCTCCATTCTCCCAGCAGTTCAACAGAGTTAGAAGAGACCATGTCTCTGCAGAAGTAATATGCTGACTTCTACCCTTCTCACACTACAACCTTCCCATTACACCAAACAGACATGGCAACAACAGTTTTTGTCTTATTCTGTGACAACTCTAGACAGGTGAAGACTAAAATCAGTCAGCAGATCCAGGTGAAAAAGGGGTCTGTGTTGTTAGAGCTCGTATTTATTAATTCAGCCTACCTGGGTATAATTCAACATATTGGCATAAAAATAACTGATTTCATTGTGCTGGCTGAAGCACACAGGACCTGCACTTGCCAGTCTAGATATGGCACATTTTGTGAGCTCTTTTAAAAAAAAATCAAATAAATTAACAGGAATTATTTTCTGTTTAAAACTTTACCTATGTGGACGCATACACTCCTATACATACATTCAGCACTATTTACTTGTGCTGTTTTTCCCTGGTAGCTGTTTTGATACTAACTTTCATACAGCTTTAAAAGGGATATAAAACATTGCTTTCTCTCCAGAAGTTATTTCTGGTGGTACCAATTTAAAACTTATGTCATAGCTTTTAGTCACAATCTTTCCATATCTACTCCTCAAGGGAGGAGGTTTTCTCATACAAGTATTTCAAAGTTTTCTTAAGCAGTACACTAAAATATTACTTTATTTACATATTTTTCATTATGTTACTTCTTAACATCTTCTGCCTAAAGAGAATCTGTAATAGAATTCTGGCTGTAGCTGTCAGCTTCCAAGTTCTTTGGAGATTTTACAGGTAAGTTGCCAATGATAACTCAACATTAAATCATCTAAAAATAGACTTTTTACAAGACTGTTAATATTCATCATCTCAACAGGATCTCGAACTTTTTGCTGGAATCTTGACAAGACTTCATTTACTGTCTAGACCACAATGTATGGAAATGCTAGTTCTGCTTTATGTTGCTTTACCTGGTATGAAACTACAATACCTGTAAAACAAGAACTTTTACACATGAGATCATGGGGAAATTTTCATATTTGTATTTTTAAATATTAGAAAAGTATAAAAAAATCTCCATAATTCCTCATGTAAAAGGTGAGAAGAATGTCAAAGCTGGAAAATATTTGTAACTTGACTCAGTTAAATGGCAGGTTTGCTCAGCTGCAACTCAACATGCACCCTGCCAATTTAGACCCTTAAGTGATGCCCAAATAAACATATCTTAATCCAAACATACACAGAAATATTGTGCGTGGTCTTCAGATGGTGTCAATCATAACAGTGCTGTTGAGATCCATAGAGCTATGACACTTTTTACCAACGCAGGACGGTGGCTCATTGAAATCGTTTTGCAGCAAAAACAGAGATTAGGAAGGAATATTACTTCCCAAATTTGAAAGTATTTCATACTCTTATGAATAGTTATTACTTCATTTTGATCACTGAATGCATGCAGGTATGAATGAATCAAACCTGTCAGTCTGTTTGCTACATAAAAATTGTTGGCAGTTCACATTCTATAGTTTTACTTTTAGGTATATCATACTTATAATACCTCTAATGCTTTAGCTTAGACATTTTAATTAAATTCTCCGTTCCTGCATGATAAATTGACCAATACTGCCTACAAAAGCTGAAATTTACTTAAAAGTCCATTCTCGGAAAAAAGAGCGTTTCTATAACTTTGAAAATTTTGCAAGTATACTAAAGCAATATCACTTTTTTGGTTTTCACCCCAAATATTTCCCTATAGCACATAATCAGTATTAGGGACATGCAAATTACTCTAATATCATTTTTACCTTGCATTTGGAGCTGTTAAATGTTATGATCTGGTAACTAAGTCTAGTACACTTTGCAAAGGCAATAAAATAGAGCGCTTATTTTTAAATTGCAGTTGAAATCTAATTGGGATGCAAAGTGTACTGGCTTCAGTGTAATTCAGTGTTCTGTGTTGTTGCAGCAATTACTTAAATGTCAATTTAGTGTCATATGATACTTTAGAAAACATTTATAAGAAGCAATCCTGATAGACTGAAGCATACCACACCTTTTTTCTTAAAGTACATTAGAACCAAGTTATTTTATAACTCCCTAATTTAACTAATTTATGGTAAAGCTATTATGATAATATATTAACCATAGCAGCATATGCAGGACTATAAACTTTGCCACAGTTGCAGAGCTGAATCAGCCAAATGTTTTCAGTTTGGCCCGACACCTCACACTACACAGTCTGTGGGTTCAATTCAATTCTCCTTAGGTCAGTGGCAAAATTCCCACTGAATTCACTGCATCCAGAATTTTGGTGTGAGCCTAGCTACTGTATAATACCCACATATAACAGGTACACAATTTAAAGGAATCCCATCAACATCAACATGTGAGTCCCTACTACCAGCATTATACTCAGAATTAACAGGATAAATACTTACAATTATTTTTACAACAACTTTTATACTCTGAGTGGATAACACTTTCCCCCCCCCCACAGTATTTATTTTATAGTGTTTTTGACGTACACTGACAAAACCTTTGCTCCGACTTTTAATCTCCTTCCTCTTTTGGCTTGTGAAAGGGGCACAAAGAAGCAAAATGGAATAGGAGATGTTGCTGCAAAAGCACTCCAGCTCAGAAATGTCTAGGTGACAGTCAAGAAGAGAAACACTGAGTTTGCTTTCATTTCAGACCTGCATTTGGGTGTATTACCTTCTTAGCAAGCATCTTCTCAAAACGCCAACACCTGAGATGCCAGGCTCCCCGTCATCCCAACATCTTTGTCATTAAGATCACTGAATGAGCTACAGCATTTAAGAGTACAAATTACTCCTTCAGACAAATTAGTTTCTCAGGAAAAGACACGAAGTTACTTTCGGGACTAACATATACAACAACAAACAAACACAAATTGACGCAGAACTCAAGCACAACTTAAGCTGTTACTTTACCCTTGAAGGATGAGGTCAGACTTCTGCAAACCCACTTACCCGAATAGTGGATTTAAAACCCAAGGGGGAACACACAGCTAGAACAAATTCTAGTGAGATTTCCAGACATTGCAACCAGATCCACAAACAGTTGGGTTTGTTCCTCAAAGCAGAGAACGGTGACAGCCAAGCAGTGCTGTAAGGAAACCGTACATGACAGATTTGGCTCTGGGTAAACTGCATTTAGTTTAGCACACAAGGGTCATGAACCTCAACACTTGTGTTCAGTAGTTCGTGGAACACCACTCCCTTCTATGTCTTCACAGTCAGGATCTGATTTTGGGAGAACTGTCTGTGTGCTGCTTAGCCTTGAAAGAGAGCATCTGTCTCCCCGAACAAGTAAGGGAGGAGGAGACAAGAGCACACAGGGCAATATTTTCAACAGTGCTTTCTGGGCATTAAGATCATGAAAGCCAAAAGAGATTTCGGGGACTCTTCTCAGGTTCACTGACGTTTGCCAGGTTGCAAATGCTTTCTGCAAAAACAATCAAAGAAGCCGCTATCAAAGCAAGATGCCAAAACGCGCGCGAACACTGTTCCTCTCCTTTCGCCTCGGCAAATAAAAGACATAAGGCGCAGCTCGGCGGAATTTGGGAGCAGGGAGCTCCTCTCCCTCCGCACCGGCTGGAGGGGAAAGGAGAAAAGGATCCCGCTGCCCCAGAGGAGCCGAGCGGCTAAAACAAGTCACAGGCAAGTTGGCCTCGAGGCTGCCCCGCGCGGACCTCGGGGCTCCCGT
>VZTG01001879.1:265814-346900 GCA_013397845.1 Melanocharis versteri | reverse complement strand
ACGGCTCCTACCGTAGGGAGGGAGAGCATCGGAGGCGGCGGCGATGGGCTCCTGGGATCAGAAGAATTCCGCGCTTGGGAAATGACAGCCCTCAGCAAAAACCTCCTCCTGCCCGCCGGCAAGTCCTCCTACAGCACCTTCCCTGAAAAACATGTGTACGTTACCTCCTGCCATCAAAATCATTGGTTGTGCACACTCCTGACTCCATACCGATGAGTAACTCAACCTGAGATTCCCACTTCCCACAAGACCATGTGTGGTGAGACAACAGCCTGCCTCCCTCCCTCCCTCCCCTCCGCGGAGCACCCTCTTCTTCCTCGCTAGAGTCCCGGGGACTCCTCCGGCCATCGGGTTCCTCCCCTGGCTTTGGAGAGGGGCCGCCAAAATTTCTGTAGAGGGATTACTGCAGTGCAAGAAACGTAACGCGCATAACTTTTGTTTGTAATCTTAGTAATAAATCCACTTGCATATCAAATTATGGTAGTCACTGCAGCAACCCTGAAAAGTTATTCTATGTTTGATTTTTAATTTTTCATACATATATATCTATATGTCATCAGCACTTCCACAAAACATATCCTTCTTTCTATCTGGACACTGAAATGCAGAGAAAATGTATGCAGAATGTGCACTGATTGAAAGGGGAGGAGGGAGAGGGAAGAAATAAACCCTTCTTCATGTGCCACTATATGCCATCTCTGTTTCCTTGATTCAAGAAACTTGTGGAGAGAGATAATTAGGATTTGTTATCATAACTTTAAAACTTAATTATTTGGAAACTAACTCAGAACCGAGTTGCACTTTTTAAATTGTTTTTTTCATTTTGAAAGACGCTTCAGCTTTGAAACTCGAACAGCCAAGGTGTAAAGGAGGCATAGCTAGCCCACAGCAGCACTATTTTGTCCTCCAGTTGAAAACTATCCTCCTTTTCAATGCCAATCTCCACCAGCAGCCCCTGCTAAGCTCTCATCCATCTCAAGCCCTGGACGTCCCCCACCGCAGCCGTTCTGCCTCACCTGTGAATTCTGGCTGGCAGAAGTGAGTCAGGAGTGTCAGAAGTCTGCCGAAGCTGTTGGTGTTCCAACACGCTGCATCGGGGGTGTTTTTCATTAGCACTGAGAATGATTCATGTGAACAAGGATCGCTGACCTTGACCTCACATGCACAGATACACCCTGTGGTGATGAATGTAATAGAATAAACAGTTAGATACGACTGCTTATTCCCTCTTGCAGTGTTGTTCTTGCCCAACTCTATTGCTCTAGAATACAAATAATGACTCATTTGCTTACCCTCAAAATATCACATTTAGAAACCTGCTATTCATCTCCGCTTGAAGGGTCTTGAATAAATATACTCCCAAAACGGCTGATTTAAATCACATATATTTTTATCACTTGACACTGTTTCTGTTGTTATTGATAAAGACTACACAAGTGGGTGTGTGGTGTATCATGTCACTGCTGAGGAAGTTTTTTATAGTGAATGGTCTTTTATTAAATCTACTTTTATAAGACTACACAGGGGAGAAGGAAGAAAGAAAAACAAAAGAAAATACATCTGGGGATATATCTCCTTTTGCGAAGAATAAGAAAATCCTACAGCAATTATTTGGAATGCAAATGAAAGTAGAGTATGAAAGTGTTTTGTAGAGAGCAATATTTTTAAATGATGTAAAAATATATTGCATATAAAACAAAGTATTAATGAGGAGGAAAAGTCTGCAGTAGTCGTATGCAGATTAAATATTCCAGAACAGCCTTAATAAAATAGATAAATAGGGAGGGGAAAAGGAAAAAGAAAAAGAAAAATAAGACTTGCACCAATCTTACATATTTAATTTGTCATTGTGAAAAGAGGTAACTTTGCAGAAATTTACACAGCTGAAAAAACATATTTGCAACCCCTCCTCAAAAGATTGATTTTTCTATTATCAACATTAAATATTTTTCTTTTTTTAAGACTGAAAGAGACAGGAGTCCTCTTAAATATTATTGTTCAATGTACTACCTGAGACTTGATGGATCATCACGCTTCATCATTTGCCAACAAAAGGTGGAATTGATAATATGGGAAGCCTCTGTTGAAAAGAAAATATGCAGATATAATAAAATTATAATACTGAGGAGTTACCTCTGTGTTTCATACTGTCATTTCTTTAGCATGGCATCAGGTTTCAAGCTAATTTTTGTTTAGTCTTGTTTATGTTTCCTGCTCATTTAGCATTGGAGATGTACAACTGTTTTCATGTATTAACTTGGGGCTGTTTTTCCACTGGCAAATGAGTATTTGGGTGTCACATCTCTCTGTTTAGCATGTTTTTTGCACATAAGCACAAAACAGCCTGGTGGTTCGAATACGTGTTCTAAATTTTGCTTTTGCTGAACAGACTTATTCAGACCTTCACAAATAGGAGCACTGCCATACTTGCTTTTTTGCTTAGGCATCTGTTGTTTTACCTAAGAATATTATGGAAGCATTTCCAATAGTACCAGTTCTCAGTGCTGAAATTATTATACTTGCTTGCTTTGGAAAGGGAAATACACAGTACATGCTGTCTTGTCCAACACTCTGAGGATATGACCTCAGATTGAGAAGGCTTCAGCTCAGACTAGGGTACCAATTCACCTCTAATCCAGAAGCCTTGGACTCATCTGTCCCTTCCCACCTTCCAATCAAACACTTGGAGTCAATCTCCTCATAATTTTCCATTAGCATGAATTTTCTCTTAGTGTTATTTTTGTTCTGATGACATCTACTTCTCCTAACCTGGTCAAATAGAGAAAATCTAGTTGAGCAGAAAAGCAGTTCACAAAATTACACTGATTCCTTGCAGACAACCACTTGACATTCCACATGGGAATCTCTGCTCCTCCAGAAGATGCCTCGAGGTTATGAAGCATTACAAGAAATTTTGTACAAACCACACAAAAGCTGAATAACAAGCAGCACCTCTTTTGCTTTTCCTTTTTTTATTTTTTTTTTGCTGCACTAACTTACCTGTCTGCAGCTGCCCTACTCTGCTCTGTGCAGGTGCAAAGCTGCAATAAAGCAGCTGAACTGGCACTCATCCTCCAGCTTGCTCTTTCACAGCTGTCTTTCACAACCTCAGCTGTTTTCATGCATTGTTTTGGGTCATCCAGTGCAGACTCCTCTTGTGCTTCCTGGTGCTGGAGGAATTGGAAAAACAGCAGGGTGTCTTTGGTTGCAGCTGCAACACGAGGCACAGAGCAGGAGTTAGGCTGTGGTGGCTCTTGCCTTGACAATAGCAGTGTCAACCCTTACCACAACTTTATAAACTTCTGTATAATCTGTCTGAGTCTTATTTCTTTCACGTGCCAGGGGCAGCTATGCATGCACAAGTCCAGTAAGGATGCTGTGGCTGCACAGAGGGCAGCAAGGATCCCCACCAGCCCAAAACCATGAGACTGCTATTGGCCAGGGCTGTTTGAGGCAGGCTTCAAGGCTAATCGTAAACAAGCCATATTTTTGGCTTCTTGTGCTCATAATTATTTCACAAACCTGGGGGTAGGTTTAAAGGGCTAGCTAGAATCATAAAAAAACCCCATGCAATGATGACAGATCTTAGTACCAGAAGTCTGACAAAAACAGTCAGCCCCTACAATCCCGTTCAATGAAGTAGAAATACTGACTTATCCTCTTATCTACAAAGTTGAATTTTTAGGTTACGTATTCAAAAATTGAAGTACACTTGAAGTCCCAGAATCTTTAAGTGTAATGTTGTTTCTCCTACTCCCAGAAACTAGGGGAAAAAATAGATAACTGTGAAACAATGTCACACTGCAAAGCAACACTTTTGTTCCCTAGGCCCTTGCCTGTGCTTCTTTCTAGGCGCCTCTATTCCTTCAGCTACTACTCCTAACACAGAAAAGTTGTTTTCCAGAAAGTGGAAGTGAGGGGATACATTTCCAATGGGTAATACAGAAGATACGATTCATAAACTGTACCTACATGTTTCATGCTGCATAGACTTTGATCCAGTTGACTGCAAAAAGCAATCAAGGATCTGCCCAAAGAATCGGGGGTGCTGGATAGATGCACCAGGTGAATAAATATGGAAATTTAGAAAGCCCACAGGATACAATTTTGACCTTAGAGCATTTAAGCTGCTATTCTAGAAGCTCAAATTTTAAATGATCCTATTACGTATTGAATGTCCTGCCAAAAGTCCATTTTTTCCAAACTTCTACTCAAATCTGATCAGAGGGACTTACTTGAATCATAGTCCTGTCTCTGAAATGTTGTTGCAGGATAGACTTGTCTGCATGTTTTTGTCTTTTCATCCAATATACAGAAAAACTACAAGATTTTTAATCTCAAGTTCATTTATCCCAGTATTGATGCATAAGTTATTTCACTATTTCACTATGTAACTTAAAGCAGGCTGGGGAAACTGCATGTAAAAATACATCACTAATACAATGAGCAAACACTTAGAGAGATAAAAGTAGGTATTTCCAGGTACCCCAACTTAGTAGCTCACAAATAAACAGGGAGGTTTCTGAATGAAATGAAAGTCGTAAAAGTATAAAGTATAAAGTATAAAGTGTAAAGTATAAAGTATAAAGAAAAACTGAACATTTACTGCTTTTTCAGGTCAGCCATGTTTCAGTGACTGAAAAAAAAAGCTTCTGTAAAAGAGATTTCTGTTTTTTAAAGCTATGAAATTATTGCAAGGGTGCCTCTTGATCCCTCACGTTAGCTAATGAAACAGAAATGCTACTAAAGAGTTGGAGTAAAAGACAGATAATATTTAGGATGCGCAAGAAGCAGGATCCCAAGAGGACACGCTGCTCTCAGGTATTTACTAGGGCTTCTCCTCTGGATACCCACAGGAATAGGATTTTAAATAAATATAGAGCAAAATTATGCCCAGGAATCTTTGAGAGAAGAATTAGAAGGTCAGTCATAAAAGGCTAAATTCAGCCTTTAATTACCACAGATTTTAAGAAAGAAATAGCTATGCTAAGAAAGTTTAAAGAGATCTTCTTTTCTGCTTCTTTCCAAAATGAAACTGAATTCAGTTTAATATCACAATAGAATCTGAACTAAGAATTTAGTCCTTACAGTTGTGAGCAGAAATGGATATCTCATATCCTAACTAGAATAAAATCTTTGTCCTGCAGTGGGAACTCACCCTGAAGGGGAAGAAAAAAAAAATGGCAAGCTCTTTTTCACCTGTCTCGTTCTTAAAGGTTCAGTGAGTCAGACACAGCCTTAGTTTCTATTTGCAGCTCTGTAGGAAACTGCAGAAAACCTATTGCCAGGGGCTGCAAGAGGAACATGCTGAATGAAGCATTACCTCTGCTGGCTGTGCATCTCCCTGCCAACAGCCACAATATCTGTAGCGTCCCTCCGGCATATGGCAGGTTGCAGGAGCTTGCAGGAAACCTCATCCAGGTTTTATGGTACTAGCAGCTGTGAATAGTTTGTTTGTTCTTTGTTTCTGTGACCATCATGCAGGGTTTCACTCTCTCCTCCATGGGAGTTATGCTTGAAAATGATGTCTGGGATTGAGCCCTAACTGCAGTAGCCAAAAGCACATCAAACACAGCCTATACTACATACTGAGCAGCATGTTAGTGTAACCAAACTCATACCGTTGGGGAGCTCTAATCACCCGTTAAATTCACCACAACTGCATTATAGGGCTTTTCCCTGGCTTTTAGTCAAAAAGCATTGCTTTGGGTAAAGAGAACAAAGTAAGACAGATTTGCAACTCTTAAAGACACGTCTCAAAATTATGTAGTTTGGTCTGTATTTCCCTCTCTACTTCAATAACCACCTAATTCTTGAAAGAATTGCTACATCAATATTTAAAGTGTAAATAGATATCTAAAAACTACTTTAACAAAACATTCTGTGCACTGCTTCTATGTAACATCAAAGAAGAATATGGAATGAAAATAAGGAAATTCCTTTGGAATTAGGTGTACAGGAGATCCCTGACCATTAGCACTAGTTATTTTTCCTTTGGTTGGTTCCCTGCTAGTCAGCATATAAATATTTAAATTTATAGTTGCCCTCATCATTGCTCAAGTTTCTTTGGTGCTTTCATTAGTCCTTAATGGAACCATTTCTGTTCAGAAGCTATTCTCTATTCCTTTTAATTTTGGACTCATACAGTATCCAGGGATCTTTTAGAGTTGAGGGGATGGGCACAGCTCTGTCACGTTCAGTAGCAGAATTCCAGGACACTGCCACTGATGGTCTGACCATCCAACAGAACGTGCTGACAAGTTACTAGGTTATTGCAATATTTCTTCATGACACCTCTGTCTCACTGTTTCCTTCTTTGATGTGCTATAGAAAGAACTATCAGGCTACAATACAATATTTAACCTCCTTTAAACTTATTTGCTCTGAATAATAGAATTTTTGCAACTTTGCTCTTTTGACCTGCAGAAGAAAAAGTTCAGAGGTGGAAGAATGACTTCTACCTCTCAGGAGACTGACCAATGTGTCCCCTTTCTCTATGAGAGCTTTTTCCTTCATACACATACCAGAAAAACAATCTCATCTTGGAGTCAGAAGCAGATACTGCTAACGTTCACAATTACAATGCATTTCAGGTCATGTGCTGTCTGGTTGATTGGCAGGTCTCAAGGCTGACAGAGACCAGAACTGTGTGAAATGCAAGATGAGGGTTGTTGTCAGCACTTCTTCCCTGCTGCCTCTGCAGCAACGGGGGTTTTATCACCAGGCACAGTTCTGATGGATGCATTTTGGCCGTACCTATTTGATCTTTCAGTCTTGGTCAAAATCAACATTTCCACAGTACTGCATGAATACAGAAAAGCAAAACAGCCTGTATGCCCTGGGTAGGAAATGGGGACAAGAGACAAGAAGCAGCTTCTCATTTACCCAGAGCAAAGCTGAGCTGTGTAACACACTGCTCCCAGGAGCCAGTGCCCTGTTGATGACCACAGGAAAGCCACATTCCTCTCCAGGGTTGCTTTAGCCTGTCACAACCAGACTCTGACTTTCCTACAGACTAAAGATAAAAATACAATTTAATGTTTGACACCGTTTGCATTCCCAATACATTTTTTTCAAATTCAGCTTTCATAGCCACAGGACTAAGGGATATGGAAATACATGACGAGTCAGATACACACCATGGAACTATTTGACTTTTAAAAACCAAAAAGACACAAATAGAGTTGGTAATAATGATGCATGTCTTCCTATTTTTTTCAGTGTAACTACAGTAAAACTAAGAAACACTATGCACATAAGTGTTTCAAATCTGCCTCTGCTGTTTTTGTCTCATGATTTTCAACAGGAATACATTGTATCTATCAGGATTTCATAATCCTATATCTCTCAGAGGCGTTCCCCATATAGATACAGAGTTATATTCATCATGTGTAAATAACTTGTTTCTTAAATAGTTGGTAGTTTGTCTCCACTTTAGTTATTCCTTGGCTTATACTAATAAACCAAGCAATGATTCCTATCAGTAATCAGAGAGTTAAAACTTGTTAAGACAGTTGTTCTAGACATGATTTTTTAATCCCACGGGATACCTCTGGTATGTGTTAGGTATAATGGCAGAAAAGGTCATTCTAGGTCACTCCAGACCTCAAAATACAGGAATAAAAAGCTAGTTTTGCCAAAACCAAAAATGTAAAGCATATAAACCAGGCTTTATTTTTGAATACAAGGCTGTATATTTGTTTTCAGAAATCAAACTCAATAAACATTTCAGCACTGCTGCCTACACACACCTCCACAAAAGTAAATAAATATTGATATTTCAAGTCTATGTACCTGGAATCCCTCTTCACTTATTGAATAACCCTGCACAGCACTGCTGTAAGAGACCTGAGACAAAAAGTTTGAATATTAAAAGCTGCAGCAGTTCAACAGAACAATGCAACACCTTAGACTTAGGTGCATCCTGTACTACAATCATTTCCTTCGCTCATACTTAAACAGCAATATTAAGTACTCATTCACAGAGAAGCAAACATTTTCTAAAACGTATCATATTTTGATCAACATTTACATAATTTGCAATAGAGAAAAAAAAAAAAAGAAGGTATGTGAAATGCTGCACCTGATAAAGTCAAATGACTTCAAAGGATTTGGGAATACTTAAAAAATACTTTGAACAATATCATACTGAGGTTCACTCAACATTAGATGAATAAATGTAAAGGGCCTAGTAGGAATATGATAAACCCAAGGCACATAAAATATTAGCTAATGTTCCCGTCCCCTGGATCGGGTTAGTATCTTCTATATCCTAATATCAAATATAGAGAAACTCAGTTTTGACCAAAGCTCAGCTTATCTTATTTAATTTCTATTCATGAGTCTGTCAACAGGAAACTTGCCTTAGTAAAAAAAAAAAGGAGACGATCTTAATGCATACGACGTATCTAACACAAAGCACTATTACCTAAAATTAGGGAATGCAATGTCTAAATTATAAGCATTTCACTACAAAAAGAGTCAGTAATGTCATGCTATGTGTCTATGGGCAGATGTACCTCCGAGGTGGATCAAAGTGAACTCAATTAAGAATTAGAATTGGCAGTTCACAAAGCTATTCAGAGAGTCCTAAAGATAAAATAGATAAATACTGCAGGGGGCAGAAGGGAAAATTGCCACAGGTCTTCCTAATGAAGTGATCCTGATTTTTTTTTCCTATTAAATAAATATGTCAAGTATTTATCATGTAAGAATTTATATATCTTATAATAATTATGATGTACAATCAGCTGAAACACTGAAAACATGCTCCATCCTTGGAAAAGTCTTTAGGGTCAGTGGCTAATATCCATTCCTTAAACAGATATCATTTTAATTCTTAAATGGCAGAAAAGGGTTTTGAACCAGAAATTGGCACTTTCTAGGTAACTATTTTATCCATTATAAAGGCTATGGAATAAAAGGGAAATTTCCTTTTTAAGCCTTATTTTAATTTGAATTGAAAGTTAAAATAGTGGCCCAAGTTACATTTGTGAGGCAGACACCTCTTTATTACTCATATTACCCTTTTATTACTCTTTATCACTCATGCTCCCAAGAGATCCTGCTAAATTGTTTTTCACAGGGGGTTTAAACAGACGTACTAACCGGATCTGGATTCTGACCAACCTTAGATACAAACCAGGTGTCAAGTTGGGTGCCTGCCCTCCAAGACCCTGATTTTGCCCGGCTTCCAGAAAACTCAGAAAGAACTTCAGTATTTTCAGGTCAACCCTGTAAGCACTTGTTCTTGCAAGCAAGGGATTTGTGGGAAGAGTCCTGTAACTTTTCATGTTCCAAGTTTCAAGTAGCAGAAAAATGTAGTAGACCATTTTGTGGTTTTGAGATCATGCTGAATAAGGATGGAGAGCCAGCAGTTTTTAAATAATTTCCTTCACTATTAGACATAACAGTGCGGTGGAAGTTTGAACTAAAGCTTGCTTCCTTGATTAAATATTATCCCCTTGCCATTCTGAACTACAGCCTATAAGGAAAGCCCTGGAGTACATGCTTAAGCATGCATATAGTCCCATTAGCTTCAGTGAGCATAATGAGAAAACCAAATGAGAGTTCAGGCTTAAGTTATTATTTTAACATTGTTCAGAAAGACTGAACTATTAGATGTTTCTTTGGAGAGATATATTGAAGACATTGTTCTCAATCACATTTTTTTTCAGCAGAGGCAAATTCTGTCTGATTAATGGCAAGTTGGGGGTTTTCACAGATATGGGACTTGTTCAATGACATGGATTTGTAGGAAGCTGTTGAGGGTCTGAGAAAGTTGAAATGAAAAAAATCCTTGTGTTGATGTCGAAACAACATCACATTTAAGTTTTTATAATTAAAAATTCTCTTTCTTATCTGGGAATATTTGAAAAACTAAGAACATGGATAAAAATGCTTGTAGTCCTAATATTTTCATAGATTCAATAACTGATACCCAGTAAATATTTAAAGTGTGGCTTCTTTTTTCACCCTAGGGAAGAAAAAAAATCGGTTATCCATTTGCAGAGTCTTATGGCATCACATGATTTATCCTTTACATCATGCCAGAAACACATGTAGAGCAAAACCTCTTCATCTAATTAGTTAGAAATGTCATATATACCTGCCAAGGTTGATGAAATATATACCACTGAGATAACAGGAGAAAATATCATGGTTTTAGGTTTTGATAGGCAATACTGTTGTTACTGGCTTGTAACTTGTGAAATTATTGTACAGAATTTCATTCAGAAGTCAAACATTTGACCACATGGTTGCAATACAGCTCTCGAAAATACAAGATTAAATGCATCTTTTTAAACCCTTTGGTTTTTCACTTATACAAAAGATTGTACAAGATCAAATTGAAAATTCACATTTTTATTCTTAGTCGTTAGGAAATAGCAAAAGATTCAGTTGCTGCCTGTTTTCAGATTTAGTTTCTGGTCTAAGAAAATTTTTGTTTTCCTCCTCAAAAAATCAGGTTGATCATTTGCACTGCACATATTAAAATTAACTGCTAAGTAGTTCTTTCTATGTTATACAGCTAGGTGTAGAAAAAACTCTGTTTTGTATTATATAACTCCAGAAAGCTCTCCAATCGAAACATTTTATTTTGTGTGTCTAAGTGGCAAACCTACAGATATATGTTCCAGCTACACATATAATGAATCATTATTTCAACTTAAAGACTAATTTCTTTAAACTGCTGATACTGAAAAAGCAGCTGTTTCGTAGTAGGGAAAAAACTGTCTTAGAAATTATTTTAAACAAAATGGTTATCATATTTGGAAAGGATTCTTCTCCCCTCACCACCTCACTTGAGCTTGGGAATCTTAGACTGTTTGTGCCAACTTTGCCTCAGTGACTCATTCTAATTAAGCTTTTGGATTTGTTGTTTGTGTTGTTCTTTATGTTCCATGGTGCTGAGCTGTTTTGAGAGCACAGATCATATTTTTCTTAATAAAATGGGATTTACAGAATCCTTCAATCGTATAGAATTACTCAGCGTCCCTCTGGTCTTGTACAAAAACCTAAAAGGAACTGTTTAAAAAGTGGGGGTGGATCAAGAAAGCAATTAAATTGGGTTAATTGACATGATTCTGGACTCAAAAGTGTTCACTTGGCTCTGAGTCCTGCGATTAATGAAGTATTTGTTTGCACAATCCATCTGTGTGTAAGTGCTTGAGAAAAAAAAAAAAACAGACAGAAAGTATAAACACAGCTTTTAATAGATCCATTAACAAATAGATAAGTTGACATTTATCTTTGATATGTCAACTACCGATGAATATCATTACTACATTTACACGTGTCCCCACAAATTTCCCTTAAGCACGTAAGTTTTTTTAATCCACTTGTCTTAGACACGACCCTTCAGTAACAGTACAATCTCCAGCTGTAGAAATAGGAAATCCTATAACAGAAGCTGTAAGAAAATTTTCTTACAGCTGAAAAGAAAAAATTTTCCCTCAGCCCCTCACGTCTGTTGATAGGATGCCCTAATGTCAATTGCAAAAATTGTTATCCTTGGATATCCCCATGGAAGAAAAAAAAACTCCCTTCTTGGTTGAACAAGTGCTTCATCTCTTCAGTTGTGTGGTGCAAATACACTCTGGTTGTGCATTCTGCCGTGTCTGTGAACAATGAAAACCCATATAAAGTGGTGTCCTTGCAATGGATACATTCATGTGGAATATGCAAAAGGTACCCAGAAGTGCACATTTTCTGCATTGTCACAGCACCTCACGACTGCAGACTTCTACCAGGCCTTTCAGTTCCCAAAGTCCTTCTCTACTTTGCATGCCATGTCACTTGGGATTCCTTTGGTAGCATCCTTGGAGAGATGTGAAAGAATCTAGATAAAATCAGGGGTTTATAAATTCCCCTCATTTTCAGAAACCCTTTTATTCCACTGAGGTGCAGATATTCATTGCACAGGGGAACTGAGGCTACTTCCACATGGTGCTTCTCACATAAATATTTGGTTGCAAAGCTGACTGTGGCCTTTGTGCAAAAAGTCACCTTTTGCAAAAAGTCACCTTTTGCCTTTAGGTGGTTAGTCCAAACATACATTTCAATATTAGCCATTCTTCCTTGTTATTATGCCTAGAGCTAGGGATTTTGCTATTCTTTTGGTTCATGATATGTGTCAACCAAATATTTAAACTTCCTGCACAGTAATGTTATTCATTGCAATACCTCTATCCTTTTCCTTATCCTAGCCTTTATCTCAGCTTGTACAGTTTTCTACAGCTTAATGCACTGCTCTGGAGCTCTGTATGCCTTTTGCCTAGTAATTGGGGTTTCCTTTTGTATTAGAATACTCTTAACTTTCCACAGTCTAAGCATAGGAGTCACTTTCATGACTTCACAAATACCAGGCTCAATACAGAATCACCGAGGAGTGTGTTTTCTCCAAGGTTCCAGGGAAAGTATATTCCTTATCAGGCATCCAAGAAACCCTCACCTGTAAGTTGTGAGATTTCCATCCAAAATCTGCAGTGGGTACAATGTCAAAAACATTTGTGTGTCTGAGCATCAAGTACAGGCGCATTCATCTGAACAACAACACTCTCAGCTCTTTTGGGATATTCCTAAAATGGGTAACCAGGCTTGGTTTAAATAAGGCCATACATTAATCTTTCTGTTTACAAGGATGCTTCAATGAGCCTCAACTCACCCAACTTCACTCTTTGCCAATTTCTTCAAGCCAAAGCATGTTTTTCAGCAAAGAGAAACCTCCTGTAGAATACACTGTCAGAGAGAGAATCTTTTTATGACTAGATTTAGAGGAATCCCTCTGACTTAAAGTGTTTATAGGTTTTCATGAGGCCTATATGACATGAATGTGTTTTTAATTATACTGCACAGTGGAGTTAGTACAGGTGGCGTTCTGCAGAGATAATGTTGCTGTAGGATATGAAAGACATGTATTGGACATGGCTTCGTTCAACAGGAAACAAGATTTTACATAGGTTTGGTAGCTTCCTGCTTTTTACGCATATTCGGAGTACATAGATGAGCTAGAGCTGAGCTGAGCTGGTGTCACACCCGGTAGCCAGGAGCAATAAGGAATTTGAGACCCAGCCTAGCAACTTATGAGGGTAGATCAAGGCTCAGAATGGTGCAGCAGTGCTGTGCAAACAGCTTTTGTGCCAGTGTGCTGGTAAAATGCTGCACTGTACATCTTTATCTGTTCAAACCCACACTGATTCAAGGAGATTGGCATCAGGCTCCAGTGCTCAGGGTTAACATGTCCTTACGGAAAACAGAGAACAGAGATAATTTCTTCTGTTCTCCCACAGCTTGTAAAATAAAAGTGAAAGAGGTCATACGAATGCAGTACAAAACAGAGGACCAGAGGAAAATGGGTTCAGTAGAGAGAGAAAAATGAAAATTAGACTTGCTAATGGAGAACAATCTGCAAGCACTGACTGTTTAATCAAAATAAATATAATAATCAAACTAAATAAATATAAAAAGTAATTTAAAAAAAAGTTTTCTCTGAAAAATCCAATCACACAATCTAGTCTATCTTTTCCCAGTGGGTCTTCCTTTGCAAATTAGATGTTTACTGTTAGCTGGGTTGGCTTTTTTCCCTATAATTATCATATTGGACTACATATTCTCCTCTTCACATATAGTGTCAAAGTACACCACTTAAGTACTTGATAATGTATGCTATGTATCTTCAAAAACCATGGCAATGACAATTATTGCCCTTAAAGTAAAACAGAAATACTAAAATGCTACTTATTTCTATTTTAAAAGTGCTCCACTTGCAGCTACAGAAATGAATATAGAATCATCATTATGCAAAAATATGCTGTTGGATGTCACAGATTCTGTGTGTATTTTCACACACACATATGCACAGAAGAACAACAATTAGAAATGTTGGCATTTTTCTTACGTTACATTTTAGTACTTTTCCATTGATACATTCTAAAAAATCAGCAAAATTCGTAAGAATCTCAGTGAGACATTCTCCTAGGCTTTTAAAATGAAGTGTGGTCCACACCCTTTAGGCTACATTTTCCTTTGAAAAGAGGCTCTATTACACCGAAGTTTTCACTTCTAAACAAAACTAATATGCTCATGTAAATTACACATTATTACTAGATGATCTTTAACTTCCAGTGTTTTTATTTTAATATTTAAGACAGCAAACATAGTGTTCAGCTTTCTTAACACTGATTTTGACTACAGATTACAAATCTACATTAGTTGAACTGTTTCAAAGCAAATTCGAAAAGCAACATCAAGCCAATCTTCTTTCTTCAGGTTTTTTTTTTATTTACTAAATCCTATATTTGTTCTGATAGAGGAAAAATAGGCCAGATTTATTTCTACTATTTTTTTCACTGGGACCAATGGAAATTACATCACAGCCAAAATAAGCTCAGATTGATCGAATCTGTAACACAGCATCACATCTATGCGCACCTTAATGTGTACGCTGAAAGCTGATTGTTCCACTTCTGTGCCATACTATGGATCTGACCCTGACGTAGCCGTAAGAAAAAAATCCCAAACAAACAACACTGGAATACATGACCTAATTTAAAGCAGATATCTCATTGACTTCAGCCTCATGGCCCAAGGGCAAAAGGTTCAATACTGCTGCAGTGAAGTCAGTGGTAAAAGTCCAGCTGGGTGCAGTGTGAGTTGGTTGATTATTGTGTCAGGCTTGCATCAGGGCATTGAGTGAAATATTGGCCCTATCAGTGTCAATGCCATTTCTGCCATTTGCCAAGGAGGAGGACCAAGACTGCATCTGTTACATTGGCAAAACTGATTGCTAGTGACATTTTTCAGAGTTCTTTTCTTACTCTTAAAATTTTTCTCATCTGCAAGAGTTACAAGTAACTTTTACTTGATTTTTATGTATTTATTTTTCTCTCTAAATCTTTTCTGGTCTCTTTTATAACACAACTTCTTTTCTCAACCTCTCTGACTCCAAGCAGTGTGATTTTGGAGTCACGCAGGTAGCACAGATAGATTTATAATTCAGGGGATTTAAGAAACTGAATGACATTGGGAAAAATTCTGTATTTCATTATTCAGAGGATAAAAACAAATTAGGACAATATTTTTAAATGTCCAAAAATTTAATAATGCTTTTGATTAGTTTAGGAGGTAGTCATTAGCTACTGTTATAAGCAATACTTATAATTTTCAGCTCCCCTGTAGGTCTTTCCTGTCCACAGATATCAGTAGTCTATTATTTCCTTGATATCTTGTTCATTTCTACATCAGTGATAAAATTAGCCCAGAACTATTTTGTAAGGATCCCTCAATAGGTTTTAGAGAAGAATAAAGATACTGTTGTAATATTGAGGGCAATCTCTTCTTTCCAAATACTTACCATAACTTTCCTATCAAAATTCATGGTATCATGAAATGACTTGGCACACAATAACACAAGTAAACATATTCAGTTATGTGACAAGAAACCAAAATATTATATAGTCATAAGATAATGATCAAAGCTAAATATCTAATGATTCATTATTAATTCTATAGCATGTTTATAACCTCCTTTTTAAGAATCTGAAGGGAAAAACAGATTTTTTTTTAAAGATAAATTACTTAAGGATTTAATATTCCTGAAACTTCTTTAATGCTGTTAAAATGACAGGTGTGCTGTAAATTTCCCTGCACACATTAAAAAGTATCCTTTGATCAACGAGTTTAGTTTGTCTGCTTATGGCATTTTAACACATTACTCCATTTAATACAACATTAATTTTAAAGAGCAAAATGCCAGTAAGGGCCATTTCCCTCTATCTTTCTTCTTTCATGTTGACATCCTTAGGAAGAATGGAAATTAAAAATCTGAAGTTTTACAAGGATTTTAAAACCTTTTCTTAAATGTTGCAATTCACATAAAAATTTCTGGTTATCTGAAAGCCAAAACTAAAGTCAGAAATATGCCATGATACCCTCTCAATTCTGGCTATGATGAGATTATAGTTTCCTGACATAAATAGATTTTTTTAATTGTAATTCCAATCCAAAAATTTCAAATAATGTGAAAAGAGTATTTAAACTGTAAGGATGAGTTTTACCCTCATATCATCACCTCGCATCTCAGATATCTATTTAAAGTGATGGAGTGCAGTATAGAATACAGTCTAGGAAAGAAAGAGAAATTAGATGTTCAGTGAAGGAATGAGAACAAAAGGAAGTTTTGAACAACTTATAATCCACCAACAATGAGAACCTTTTTGTTTCACATCTAAGGAAAGAGAAGGCAGAATGAGCCACCTCCAAAAACAACTTTCTGCACGGAGAAAAAGCAGGTGACTGAGTAAGACTGATGCTCAGCCTGGCAGTCCAAGCTATCTGTTCTCTCCTCACCAAAGCTTAGATAAGCAATATCTGTGCAGCATATTTCTACGAGTATAAAGGAAACACCACTGCTTTAACTGTCTGAGGTTATCTATATTTCCCTGGGATACCAAGTAGCAAGACTAAAAGCTTTGCCTACTTGGGGATTACCTGGTATTGAAATTTATGGTTCAATTGAACAGTCATTTTATGGCCTACAGTTGGTGTTTTTATGTAGAATAGTGCATGTTTTAGAGGTTTAAGTTTATTATTCATGTAAAAGAGGATTAGAATGTTTGCAGGTGAACAATTTCTTTAAAAAGCTGTTGAGATAGGAAAATGATCAAATACCAGCCAAGGTTTTATACCTAGTGAACACTTCATATCAGTATTTTAATACTTCTGCAAAGCAATAAAGCTGGAAATAGAGTGAAGTAATTCTTAAATTGAGTAGAGTGGAAAAAAAAAATGCAATTTTAGTCTAAATTCCAGCCCAACATATAATGTCAATGAAACCTACGCAGTTTGAACACTCTACCCAGTCCTGAGTGAAAATACAGTTAAATTCATCCCTAATGTTAATGTTGAAATCACTGGAATTGTGCCTGCTTACATTAGGTTGGAATTTTTTTTAGCTACTATGCCTTAAAGTATTTATTATCAGCTTCATAAAATACACCATTGAAGAACATATGGCTTGGCAAAACATCACCCTTTGCTTTAATGTTTCTGGAGTTCGAGTTTCATAAAGACTGTTTAACTGCTGAAGGAGGAAAATAGCTGAAGAGTGAAATCACCAGAACTGTTTGAGATATGAAAGCATTCTTACAAGAAACTTGCTTTTAGAGGCAGTCAGAGTACTATTAAAAAGACTGGTAATAGCAGCAGCAGCAGCAAGTCAAGCATATACATACCAGTTAATGTCTGCCTGGGTAGTTCACAGTCCTCCACTTCCTCAAATTAGTGAATTTTTTGCTTTGATGACTATCTTTCAGTCTTTGAGACAAAGCTGCCCCTGCATGGGCACATCTTCAGTTTCTTCTTCATCCTTGGAGATGAAAAAGTGCACTTTCATGTAAGTTTTTAGGTGCTGGGAAGACATTTGTAAACAATCTTATTTTAAAAAGACAAGTCATGAACCTCAATGCCAACTTTTGTTAAAGCAGTTATTTGATAAGCTTAAAGTGAGATTCAGAGGGACAGAAGAAAGGACACAGCCACTGCCAGGATATAATTTAGTGCTTTAAAAGGAACTTAGAAGCAGATCACAGCTATAATTCAGGCTAATGTTTCATTTCATTTTATAGGGAGTCATTAGAAAATGCTTTGAAGCATAAGAATGTCTGCCTATTGGGCTTCGACTGATCTAGGAAGGGAAGATCTCAAACAATTTAATAGAAAGTTATGTAAAGATCCAGACTTCAAGATAAAAATAGACAATGTACTATGCAGAAAATTATCATCGTTTCTGATGCCCTTGGGTTTTGCCCTGAAAGTGCTTACTCACTAAAAAAAAAAAAAATCTTAACGTCTCCAAGCCCCACTTACTTTCTGATTAGAGTATTATAGCTTACATGAGTAAGCATTTGCAGGATAAGTGCTTTTGCAAACAGTCTGAGAGAGGCCAGCAAGTGAATGAGCACTGGAATGGAACGATCCATTTAGCTGTCCAGGAAGCTTGGGTATATCCGAGTTCTGCCCTGCAGGCAGTAAATTACCTTTCTGTGAGTAAGCAGCGCTTGTAATCAGCAAAGCCTCTTAGACGAGAACTACATTTGCTTGTGCAACTACCATAACTCTAAATAAATAAATAGCTGGATGTAGGTGTCTGACAGCACTTTGGGGATCTGAAGGTCTCAGGTGGCTAAGCATAAGTAAAGTGATGGATTCAACTGGTTTGGACTTGGGAGGTGCAAAGAAGCCTCCACATAAAGGTTCAGGTGTGCTGTATCGAGAGGCACCTCAAGAGAGGAAAGGCTGTAGCCTCTGCACCTCCCAGTAAATCCACATCTGTCTCCGAGAATCTGATAAACATCTTTATCATGTTCAAACTAATTTGCATGAAAAGCATGAAAAGCATGAAAAGCATGAAAAGCATGAAAAGCAAAAGAAGAAGAAGAAAATGTCCTTCTGTATAGGTCATCAAGAATATAAAGGCAGCTGTTTAAAAATCCAGAATTTACTACAACGTATACATATATGCCTTGAGAAAGAAGATGGAAACAGAAACAACAAAAGACTGTAGCATTCCAGTGATGCTAAATTTGTTAGAAGGTCAGCATGGCTGTGTTTCTGAGATACCAGAGATTTTTGCTTTCAGCCCAAAATCGTGAAGTTTGGCATTTCACAGAATCACAGAACCACAGAACGGCTGAGGTCAGAAGGGGACTGGGGAGGTCACCTTGCTCAAACCCCCTGCTCAAGCAGGGCCACCTAGAGCAGGGCAGCCCAGAACCCTCCACAGACAACTTTTGAATATCTCCAAGGATAGAGACTCCAAAAACTCCCTGGGCAGCTTGTGCTGGCACTCCATCATCCTCACAGTGTTTTCTAATGTTCAGAGAGAATCTCTTGTGTTTCAGCTTGTGACCATTGACTCTTGTCACTGGGCACACCTGAAAAAACCTGACTCTGTTGTCTTTGTGCCCTCCCTTCAGGTGTTTACGTGCATTTAAAAGATGCTCCTAAGCCTTATCCTCTCCAGGATGAACAGCCACAGTTGTCTTAGTCTTTAGTCATAAGAGAGAAGCTCCAATTTCTTCATCATCTCAGTGACATTTTGATGGATTTTCTCCTGCAATTCCATCTCTCTGTTGTATTGGGGAACCCAGAACTGAATCCAGCACTGCAGATGTGGCTTCACAAGTGCCGAAAAGAGAGTATCTTTGTTTTACTTAAAGATACCTTAAAATATATACCTGGTAGAAAAGGGCTGTTTTTCACAATTTACAGATATGTATGTGGGAAATTTCTCAGTACTAAATATAAACTAACAGGAAAGGGAAGAGTCTGTCATTATAAAATTGCTGGCATGGAGTAATAACTTTGAAAAAAAACACCACCAGGAAAAAAAACCAAACAAAAGAAAAACAGGTCAGGCAAGCAAAACAATATGAAAAAAGAAAGTTGCCTAGGATTGATCTCTTCTAGTTGAAATGTACATTTTCTATAGGTAGTAGCTCTTACAGAGCTGAAGTGTCAAACCAAAAGACGGCTGCACATCAGAAAGGAATGTCAACACTTATCTGCAGAGAAACCAATGGACATAGCACGAGCTAAATAATGTTGTAAAAAAAAGTTCATCTTAATGCAGGAGAAAATTATCATTGTATTGTCAAATTGAAGTATTTCCTTCCTCAACATGGGCATTCCAGCTTCATCATTTATTATCAGATCATGGCAAAATCCTCAAGTTGTGAGCCTTAGATGGACCCTCTTATACAATGTTAACATATAAAAAAAGCTCTGCTCAAATTAACTTATAATTTCCTGTTGAAACCAGGGAAGAATGATAACCACATTAAGAGAGGGTTACTGAATTCATTATGATAATTATTCTGAAAACTGTGCAAGAAAATTCTCAATGCACACTGCACTCAGTACCTAAGTTTAGACACAAAATGAGGAATTTCAGAAGCCAGATGCAGAAACAGTGCCACTTTGAAGATTTTTTTCTGTGTATTTGATACAGAAGTGACTTGTGAATTCAAGTGCTTGCTATGAGACACCAGGACTCATTTCTCTTTCAGAATACAGCTTTCCAGACTTTTTTCTACTTTCTAGTTCATGTTGCTCTCTACTCATACATCATATACTTTAAGATTCCATTGCTTTCAGTGCTATTTGATATATGTAGGGTTTAATTCAGATGGTAGGCACCTTTGTGATTTATTCTTGATGGAGCAGCTATGAGTCAAGTGGAAAGTCCTATACATGATCCTTCAGGAGTTAACCTTAGTCCTCTCCTTCTATGCAAAGCTCTGAGACACTGATTTTACAGCTGAAAAAGGAACATTATTTGCTGTCTGTGGAAAATACATGACATTTCGAACACCTAGCCAGCTTTTGTTGCGTCCAATTCCTGCTGTGGAAGCTTTTCAGAAGCTCAATCAATATTCATCCTATGGCTTGGTAAGCATCTCTTACAAGTAGCAGGTTGACTGGGAGAACTTCTGCAAATTGTTGGCTCCCACTCACCATGTAGGATACATAAAAAATTCACTTTGGCAGTACCAAGAGTTTGAGGAGAAATCCAGATGCCACGTCTAACAAGAGCCAGAGCTGTCATGCTCTACAGCTCTAAGGAGGTGTGTGATGACTCTACTGAGCCCTTCAAACCATGCCCACATCCCCAAATCTGGAAAGATGCAGGGGAAGAGTTCAGGCCCTCCTGCTGACACCAGCGCTGTGTTCATCCCACGCAGCATCTGCTTAAACTGCGCACAGGGGAAAGATACAAGTTCCACAGTGTCAAAGGCATTACTAAAGTCCAGGTAGACAACATCCACAGCCTTTTCCTCATCTACTAAGAGGGTCACCTTGCCACAGAAGAACATCAGGTTAGTCAAACAGGACCTGTCTTTCATAAACCCGTGCTGGCTGAGCCTCATCTCCTGGTTGCCCTGCACATGTCTCATGGTGGCACTCAAGATGATTTGCTCCATGACTTCCCTAGCACCCAGATCAGGCTGGCAGGTATGTAGGATCTGCAGATCACCCTTCTGACTAAAATGAGACTGTGGAGATGGAGGAGGAAAGAAAGATCCGTGCCTTTTTTTTTTTTTTTTTTTTTGGTTAGGTTTTTTTTGGTTTGTTTTCTTTTTTTTTGAGACAAAATCCATAGCTGAGCTCAACCAAAAACATCCTTTTCTCATTCTGCACTGGAAGCAAGACCACAAAAGCAATGCCTTTCATCAGAATTTCTTAACTCATTATTATTCTGCTCACATAGCTATAAGTAAATAGCCATACTTGTTCAAAAAGTATGACTGCTTATTCACTCTGTCAAGCAGAGTATCTTAATGGGCAGCTAGCAGACTGTCTTTCTTAATAAAATGTGAGCCAGGAGTCTGGGAGGCATTTTTGAACAAAATCATGTGTTTAACATGGAAAATACTCTATGAGCTCAGAGAAGTCAATGGATTCAAACTAGATCTGGATTTGTCCCAGTGCTTTCTATCATTTGCAGTGATAATTAACATATTTGCAAGGCTGGCTCCAATTCCCCAGCTGACATCAATTATGCCAATAGATTCACAAGTATTAATTCTCTACAATAAATGGAAAAAGGAAAATGTAGTTGCCAATATATAAAGGTGCTAACTAAATGGCTTCCAGGATGTATCGTTCTTCTATGTTGTATAACTAGCCTACTTTGTTAATCTGTGTCACCAGCGTCAGCTTGCTGCTCAACTAACACCGATGTAAAAGAAACAAATCTTTACAAAAACAGGAGATGCTACAGCTTCAGCAAAGAAAACTGATCTGTTAAGAAGGCTTTTTTCAAATGACTTTCAACAGGCCTTGGGGGCTGCTAAGTTTGGCTAAAATGAACACGTCAGGTTTCATTGAAAATCACTGCCTGGCTAAAATGGGATTTTGAAAGATGAGCCACCTACTTTATTAATAACATCACAAGATTTTGTGTTTGTTTTTTATAAGCACAAGTCTGCGTTCCACAGATCATTTTAAAATATGAACAAAGATTTAAAAACAACTGGAGTTCTTTTTCAAGGATCTTCCCCCTCCCTGTCATCATAAGCCTCATAAATATAAGACTTTTGCAGCAAAGATTTCCCCTTCCTTCTGTTTTGGCCCCGGGGAATATCTGCAGAAAAATAAAACTAAATCTACAATATGAGGGAATCAAAACTGTAAAATGTGAGCAGCATTACTGGAGAGAAAGACCAGGCACAAATCTCACTGGGGGCAAGATGACAGGTACATTAACTTATCTGCAGACTGTTTTAAAGCTCAGAAAAGGCACAGCACGGCGTAGAGGCAGATGGCAGAGGTCCATAAGCTAAAAGGTCACTACTTTAACATTGGTGACACCTGGTAACCTGCACTCCAGTCCAGCCAGTGGCAGGATGCAGTTAACCACAGGGAGGCCTGCTCTGCTTCGTTACAGCACACGGCATTTCTTGTCACTTTTGTCACAGCATTCCTCTTGTCACTTGTCCCAAACCCACCAGACCCTGAGAAATCAAGCTTGGTATAGCAAGATCTTTACCCACCGTCCTCAGCTGGACCGAAACCATTTGTTTATGACTGTAGAGCAGCACTGATAGCTTCAGACCGGGAAGAAAGGAGTGGTCTTGTGTTCAACCAGGATGCAGTGGGGCGTTTCACAGGCAGGCGTCACAGAGATAATACTGACTGGATGGGGAGTGTCAGGAAACTCACAGGGAATGTTTCCACCTCCACATTTTCTTTTCTAAAACCTGTGGAAAACATATTTAAAATCCATATGAATATGAATATTAGATGTAGCACCTTCATAGGATGGAGCAGAATTAATATTGAGGAAAAAACCAAAATGGTTGACCTTGCTTTTCCTGTTGAAGTTTGGAACCATTAGTTCTTGTGACTGACTACCATTCACAGCAGTTTTCTTCACTCATTCATGAAATTAAAAAAATATGCCATTCCTTTTACCACTATTTAAAATGTGTAAAACCCAGCAAAATAATATTTCCAGCTACTGCTTTCTTAGAAGAATAATGGGCTAAGAAAGAGTTATGTTCTGTCTACTTTTCCAAATCCCTTCTTGCTTTTCAGTTTCTAAACTATCAAAAATATTAATTACTTTATGAAGCATTTATGTTTATGTCCCTATATATATGTATAATCACTGAATTCAAGCCAGTATTGAAGAAAATAATCTGACAGTAAAAGAGAAGGCTACAACTCCAGACAGACATATGGGAAAAAGCAATGCGGTATGAGATTTTCCGTATTAGTCTGCTTTACCAGCAGAGAAATAAGGCATGCTCCCAGAGTGACATTCATTCACCCCTCCGCCCTTCAGAATACCAATATTAGATAACAACATCTTCATTCTGTTTGTTCAGAGCAGTTATCTCAACCTCTGCAGTACATATATTACAGTGAACAAGACACAGGGCTGTCATCGCCCAGAACACGATGTTTTTATAAAAAGCATTGCGTTTTGGTTGGAATGGATGCACCATCCAAATTGGTCAAACTGCACTCAGCTAAATTGTTAGAGTTTAGCAGAAGATAAATAATCTCATCATCCTTAGAACACACTCCAGCAATGCATTGCAGTAGTTTGGGTTTTCACTTCAGCCAGCAGTGGCACTAATAAATTTAAGCCTAGCAGCCTTTTGACTGATACCGACTTCAGCCTAGCATAAGCTGCATGGATCTAGAATTGCTTTTAAATGTGATGTGCGGTTTGAGGGATTGAGAGACTGCTTATTATTGCTTGGAAATTGCTAATTTGTCAGAATTGTTTTATGAAGTCAGAGAGATTCCTGTGAAGCTTGTTCAGAGCTGAGGTAGATTTCAAACACCTCCTGTTTGCCATTTATGGTCCCTGCTCAGCTCCTTTGCAGCATGTCAGAGTACCTGGAATTTGGCAAAACTCAGGGTCTCCAGCTGGCTGCTTTCCATTTGGCATATCCTGCATATAAAGCTCCTGCCTCTTTCAGGGGGAAAAAAATTAATGGAACTGAACCTCATAAAAATTCTCTGTAGAGTGAGTTGTGTTTCTGCCTACTGATATCACAAGATATTGTAAAATTAAAACCATTCAGCCTTTCAATTACTGTTAAGGCTTTGTCAGTTTAGTAAGTAAAATAAGCTGGGTGATGACTCAGCATGAGTAAGTGACAAAAGAGACTGTAGCTGGGATATGTGAAGGTCCTTTTAACTGTAATTCCCCTTTACCAAGCACCTTGGCAACACAGCTCACTTCAACCATTTATGATCGTTGTGTCCATCTCCTTTCATCGTTCCTGTCTTAACTGGATTATTCCTTTGCCTGAAAAACCTGCACCTCTTCGTGACTTGTTCCCCATCTTCCCTGCCTTGAGACCTGCTTTGTGGTCCTCTCTC
Organism: Melanocharis versteri; assembly: GCA_013397845.1. NCBI lineage: Eukaryota > Metazoa > Chordata > Aves > Passeriformes > Melanocharitidae > Melanocharis > Melanocharis versteri. The sequence goes on along the minus strand of VZTG01001879.1, from coordinate 322,498 downwards.
ATCTCCCTGTTGATTCTTTGTTCCAGCTACTTCCCCAGACTGCTCTGTGCTTGATTATTACTTCCTGCTGCATGATTGCCAGGCCCCACTTCTTTTCCCATACACAACAGTAAGAAGGTTGTTTTGTCTGCATGCATCTCAAGCCTCACACCACCAACTCCTCTAGCTTAGCAACTGGCATCCTAAGCATTGTATGGTCTAGTGGTTCAGTCCACAGACCACTAATACGGTCTGGCAACCGCAGTTTGGAACCTTTTGGTGTTGACAATTAACCAAGCTCATCAGCAATCTCGAAAAATATGGAAAAACCTTCCTTTAACTGTCTTCAGTTGACAGATCCCCAAGGTGGAGACTGCTGTTGGAACTGCATGCTTTCCTGCAACTCATCATTCCACTGACGGTGCCAGCACATCACAGGGACTGACTTTACTCATAAAAAAATAATGTTTGTCTAAAAAGAGACAATATAAAAGAGGAACAAGTATGTTTTTAGCTTCTTCATTTAAAAGCTTCCCAAAATGCAGAAAAATAACCAACCAGATACACAAAACAAGACACACAGGTCTTGTATTTTCTTTTATTCTATTTTATTTTCTTGACACACACTGAGTCTTGTTAATAACACCTGGACTTCTAAGGGTTCCTCAGGTTGGTTGCATTGCTATTACTTTTTTTTTTTCATTATTTCCTGTGTGGCATTGATGTTATACTTCCTCCTGATTTCAGAGAGCAGGGTATAAAACAAGATTTCCTATTGGAAATTTCATTTTTGTGATGTTCCCCTGACACTAATAAACAGTTCACATAGACTTTAAAGGTCATTGGTATTGCTCTTCTTATTTATTAGTGGTCCACCATGACTAGTAAAAATGCAGGACAAAACCCAACAAAAAAGATGTATTTTGCAGACATAGTATTCCTCTATCACTTTATAGTTACAGTCACAGCTGTGCAACACACAACTTACTGAGCTGAAAGCTGGGACAGAAGTATATGGAATTCTTCATCATGTAATTGATAAGAACTTAATGGCTATAGGAAAAATATTTTGAGTACTCATAGACTATGACAAGGAAAAGAAAGTTGTAATAATTGTCATGAATCGAGCATTGGATTTACATGAAGGAAGACTGCCATAATTTCTGGATTTGAGGTGAATATCATCCTCAATCAAACCCTTTCATTGTGCATGTGTCTGGTATTTCAGCTGATGACACATCCCATTGAACCCTTTCTTCCTTATCTCTCTTTAATACTTCTTGTGACAAAATCTGTCTTAGCTGTTTGGAACATGCTGTAGTCTAGTCGGATGATTAAAACATGACACAATGTGTTTGGATCTCAGGAAGCCTCTGACGAAAGCCTGATGTAACAAGCCCCTCTCATCTGAGAGCTGCTGAGTTGCACTATAGTGGACATTGTATACAGAACCAGTGAAAATACAGACAAGCTGACACTATTCATGAGTAAATCTGCTATGAAAAACAACCAATAATGGCTAGGAGGAAAGGGATTTGATTTGACTCATCCCTTATAAATGTCTTCATGTTTCTATGCCTTGTCTCTCCTTCCCTTTGCTTCTTTATATGGATCCTTTTCAACCAGATCTCACAGAAAGCTTATTTCCCCTTGTCACCTAAAAAGTAATTAACAATAAGCTATCTTTCTTCTTAATACCAATCTGGTTTGTTCAGCTTCTCAAGAAAAATCAGAAGAAATGAAGCAGTAGGAATGAGCTAATCAAAGTAGACGCTGGGATAGAGAAGAAGGACCAAAAAATACAAGTTTCACCAGGAATATTATTATGGAAAATCTACATCTATTTTACAGCAAATCAACACAGAGCAATAGCATGTACATGGTAAAAATTAAACAAAATGAATATAATTAAAAGTAGGAGAATTTCAAGTAAATATTAGTAGCTCTAAAAAGGAAAGGAATTAACTATTCTAACATGAAATATTTGAAACCGGTTTATTTTGCTTTTACTATTCAGGACAAATCTTTCTTCCTATTACATCCAAAGACTTCTAAACAAATTTGTCTCATCTTTTACTATTTAAATTAACTTTATGCTGTTAATTAAAGTGATGGGGAGTGCTATCCGACAACCTACAGGCAAAAAGAACTGTATACACAGTAATTACAGCATCTGGTTACTTCAAAAAAATATCAAGATAAAGAAAGCAATCTGTTCCCAAGATGTTAATTAGCCTCCATATAAGAAAAATGACTCATGATGGATTTAAAGGCATGCAATGTGTCAAAGAGGGGAATGGATAGACACATCATCCAGCTGTGAAAAATATGAAACTCCGAACTCTTCACCCTTGTTTGAAGAAGAGCAATGCAGTAAGCTGCGTCATGCACATAAACTTAGGATCTCGAAATAGATAGGAATGATGACATCTAAATTTTAAAAAATGAAGATATATTGAGGGGGTAAAAAAAATCCCACAACGCATATGAAGAAAGACCTCAGCTCCTGTGCTCAAAACCTCCCATTGTATTAGTGCAGAAACGTTATCGTTTTGGCAATCTTATGCTCATCTAATTCAGATATCACAGTAAAGCTAAGGCTGTTGTAGTATCAAAGATCAACACACAACAATTGAAGCCATTTTGTGAGAGCACAGGATCTACAACACTGACAAGTACTCCAGTTAGATAATCTAAAAATGATAATGAAGGCTGATGTGATGGGATTGCCTCACACAAGTGAATTGTTTTGTGCAAGTCCCATCCTGTGAATAAACACGTTCAAGGAGACCCACAAATTGAGAATTTCAATCAACCAGCGTTACAGCAACAAAGCGATTGTAAAAAGCACACACTGGTGGAATACAAGGATAAATGAAGGCAGGCACCAGGGAGATAATTTTTATCAGAAAAAAAAAAAAAACAAACCCAACTTATCTGAATTATCACATACTTCAGTACTCCTTCCTGTCATAAAAAGCTTTCAGACATTTGGCCATTTCTTGTGCAATGATCATTTCACTTTTCTGCCTAGACATATCCTGAATGCTTTACTTAGTCTGACATGCATCGTGTTACTGCTTTGGCTGCCTCCACATGAACTTCAGAATAAGTATCAGGAAGGTTTGATTATTCATTCAAACCTATCCACTTGCATTAATGCTCCTGGTAATGACAAATTACATGAGGGATTCTTCAGCAGTACTTAGAGGATGTAAGAAGTGCACAATGGGCTTAATTCTTAACTGTTCTGTAATAATACGACTACACTAAATTCTGGGGATGTTGCATTAAACTGTATCACTATGAATACCTGTGCAATGAAGATTAAAAATTAAACTTGCAGTTTTATGCATTCTAGGTGGGGAAAAGCCCTATGCTCTCTCTGAAGTGACTCACAAGCCTCTGTAATCGGGCAGATTTTTGAAAAAATTAGCTTAATTAGGTACTGGACCTATTTTCCTAATTTCAAGACCAACTAAATGTAATAAGTATTAAGAATCAGAATTTTCTCTAGTTTTTGGAATTTTTCTCTAAGGAGAAAAGAATTATAAATAATAGACTATATTTTGGCAAAGTAGTTGGAAAATATTTTCCCAGCAGCCCTAAACTGAATAATTTATGAAAGACTTGTTGACAAAGATTAATTTTTGTTTTAAACTTGTATTCAGAACTTCCTCTGCTTAGCAGTTAGTGTTTTTCCAGCTGTCAAATTTCACTAAAACTGAAACCTTTGGCTTAGTTTTTACTCCTTATATTTAATAAATAACTTCAGTAGTAATCAAACTTTCACTGAACCTGGAAGAAGGCATCAACTGCAAACAAACACAAAAATAAAACATTAAAAGCCATTTTCTAAATTACATTATTGGCCTACTAGGGAATAAGTAGAGTTTGATTAAAAAATAAGTGCTCCAGCAGGATTAGTGGCATCCAAAGATGCTACCCCTACAATGGCCTTTTTATTTGATCCATTCTGTATAATCATTTCATATACTGTTCTACTCAGTCCTCAGGGACACCTGAGACATAATCAAAAAACAGGACATAAGTAATTCCAACTGCTCTAGCAATCACTGACTGCCCCAAGGGTTCATCAACCTTTCTCCCCAAGGCGCATGGCCAGGCTTCTGTGTAATACAGCTGCAGAAATCTGGGCACCCTCAACCTAAGTGCTCCACCCACGTAGCTTAGAGAGTGTGTGCACTGGAACAGGATTTGGAGTCTGTCTGACAGTCCTGGTGAAGGGGGTGGCTGCAGCTCCCTGATGGGCACGCTTTTTGTTATCTGGCAGAGAAAGGCTGAGCGTGTCTCCTGTGCATCTCCGTGAGAGATGTGGCATCCCTCTTCTTGGAAGGTCAGATACTCCTGCAGTATAGGACTCAAGGTAAAATTTGCAGATGGAGTGAAAGAGGGTAGGCATTTCCTTCTACTTCCTTATCTTTTGCCAGCTAAATCATGGTCCTTACTGTCAGTATTTTGGAGGAATTAGTATCTCATCTATAGTAGATACACATCCATAAGTAGCAACACAGTTTAATCTAAGTGAAACCGTTGAAAACAATGGAGTTAGGGCAGATTTAGACCACTTAGTTTGCAAACAGAATCTAGTCCTTAACTTGCTTACTATACTATTTTTATTCTGTGACCTATTTTAGTAGTTATCTTTGGAGAGGAATGTTTATGTAAAGAACACGGTAAAAAAAATGTGTCTCATTTACATGCTTTACACACTATTGCATTTGTTGGACAGACATATATGCATTGGTTTAATTGAATAGCTATTGTAAAAATAGATAGAAAAACTGCCTAAAGATGTTAAAATTTTAACAAAAAGTTTATTCAGTTATAGCTGAAGCTTTCAAAAGGGGTTTGGAGATTCTGTTGTATTAAAGTTCAAGCTTGCTTTATCTACATGACTGCGGTGTAATTTAATCCCTACTTACTATTTAATTTGTAAGGTGAAAGACTTCAGATAACTTAAAATATATGAATATATTCATACAAGACATTATAAAGAATAGTTCACATGTGTCAAAACGTGTTGAATAAACCATTTAAAAAAATAAAGAGCTGGATGAAAAAGAGCACCTGGAGAATGATCTAGGTTTTTATATGTAAATAAATGAAAAACAATTTTAAAAAAGATTGAAAAGAAACCCCAATTATGATACTGTTATATATATTTTTAAACACCCTCTCCCCCATTTATTTAGAGACTACGAAGAAAGTGAAATAACATTAAATGCAAAACCACTTCAATATTCGACCTAATCTGCATAAGCAAGAGGTAGATCAAGTAGGATTTTGGTTTAGTTGCTCTGAAAATGCAGATTGCCTTCACACTTTGTGATATGTCACAGGGGAAAAAAAATAGCCTGCACATTTCAATCCTATTTTAAACAGGATCTATGAATAATATCTGGACTCATCCATCCATGTCAGACCTAAGTCTTGTGATTTCTTCCAAAATAGCCCAGTCGGCACCCGCACGGTCTCCAGGCCTGCATTTCACACAACTTGCTGCACTCCAGCTGCAATTCTCTCCACTCGAGTCCTTCCACATGCCTGTTAACAGCATTGCCTCTCAGCAGCTAGTTCTAATCATTTCCAAAGGCAAATACAAATAAAGACATTTAGGGGGGTTATGTCAACACTTAGCCCATTTCTGCCTGCCCACAATCTATGCTAGTATCTGATTTTTGTCAGCAGCCCTTGGTGCCTGTGTGCACACCTCTGGCAGGCTCTTTACGGTGCTTTCCTGACATACTCTTCTCCAGAAGAACTGCATTAACACATAAAAATCTTATTGATACTCATATGCTCATTTTGCACATCACTGCATATATTTTCTTACTGAGATTAAAATATTTATCAGAATTTGTTAGAGCCAGCTGTATTTGACTGGTTTATGTTTAGAAGCAAGGAGTTTGATCCAGATGTCATTCTTCATAGTCCATCTGCTAGTTCTTCTAAAGGATTTTTAAATATATATGCTTTTCACATTTTAAACAGCGTTTTCAGTTTATTCTTCCTTCACCCAGAATATATAATGGTCAAGCAATGTTTACAGTTTGCTTGCTGGATCTAAAAAGCATCTCACACTTCTTTGCTTTGTAAAATGCTGTAAATCTTTTACATCATTTTCACGAGTTTGCAGGAGAGCTCCATTTTAAAATCTTTTACACAAAAAAACATTGAAAGATGTTTTAATCTGCTTTCTTTCCTCCTCATACTAAACTCATGCTAAAAATTCTCTTTGTTCTTTGCTAAATGGTTTCTGCATTTCAATAAGCTAGGTACAATCAGAGTTTATATGTTGTTGGAAAACAGAACTAAAGCTCACAGAATATTGCCCAAGTTTCAGTACCTGATTATTTTTTAAAAGGTGGGAAATAATACAGCCTGAAAAATATTATTTCAACACAAGGAAAAAAAGAAGCAATGCCTCCATTTCAATTCTAGAAGGATTCCTTTACAAAATAAACAATGAAAAATGTATTTCTGTAAACAGAAGGCAAGGATTATCTTGATATTATGAACTGGCTTACTTAATGTTTATTCTGGACCTTGCTGAATATGTAAACGAAACTCAGAGTCAATGACTGTTCCTTCAGACTGCTCTCTGGTCGTTGTTTTATGAAGGTGGTGGCTGGAGAGGGGATTAATTTCTTGGGGTTTTCTAACCCAGTAAACATGATCAGTTGAACAGATATAATCCACAATCCAAATACATTTATGTGCTTATAACTTTTCTCCTTTTGGCAGTTATTGAGAAAGAATTGTGGAAAAAGCCCGATACCTCAGTTCTCAAAATATTTGTGCTGTATGTTTAGGTGTGATCCTTTTTTCCTATATCTCTAGTGATGAAGAAAAATAGAAGAGCCTCAATTCAGACCGAGTCTGATGCCTTTTGTAATGACTACTCTCTAATATTGTTTAATTGCCTGTGAAGATGCAAACAGACCTAAAATCCATAATAATTAGCTTAAGATAACTGGCTGAGGTTCAGGCAAATCATCCAATATCAGCATTTCTGGTTACTTTGCAGAGTAAGAAGGAGAAAATTAGGAGGGATAATCAGTGAATGCAGTAGCAGGGAGCAGGGGGGGGGAAGGTTTATTTGCTAAGAATATGTGTTTCTGGCACACCTTTTAGCTTTTCCTGTATGCTGCTGACAGTAAACATAAGGATATATAAGCCATAGTCAACATCGACACATTGAAATTCATATTTGCAGGCTAGCTATGAGCCAAAATTTGCAAGGAGAGAAAGAAACTACTGAGAAAGACACAATAAAGACATGAAGGAACAAATAACTCCTGCCTCTCTCAGTTAGAAAGAGAAAATATCTGTAGCCTGCAAAATTTGCCACATTTGGTTTTTTAGGTCAATGAACCACTTACACTTTGGTCTGTGTTAAATAAGATTCTTCAAGTGATACCAGTACATTTAACAACACCAGTTGCTGTTACATTCTAGATGACAAACCAGCTGAAATGGGAGCTTGCTCCTGTTTATCAATTCACCTGAACACACACTTCTCAAGGTTTGAAATTGCTGCTGTTTTCACATTGCACCTAGAAATGAATATCAAACCAGTGAGTTTGCTGCATGAAAATAGGTCACAGTGGAAGCACATGCTAGCTAGAAACCAGCACACCACTTACATATATATGCAGGTATAATTGAGTCTGTAATTAAAAACTTATCTTACACTAGGAAATAAAATAGTAATAGAGGAAGAAAAAAAAAAAAACACCAAAAAAAACCAACAACAAAACCCCCATCAAGCTTCAGATAAAGCCTAGACAGCATTGTCTCTACTTCTGGCTAACAGGAAAAGGTTGGATGTTTTTATGCTTTTATATCCTCTCCAACCTGCCTCCAACAAACGAGCTTATGCATATCCAGATGAGATTAAGAATACCCTAGAATCTGCGGTTTATGCAGACAGATCGCAGAGGAAAAAAATACAGTGTAGGATATAAAACAAATAACAGGTATATTTATTTCTCTGTTAAATGTCATTGCTGTGGACAATAATATTACCTATATGGTGGAGTTGACTTTTCTGCCAATGTCTTTATCCCAGTCTTGAACATTCCAATGGACATTCTGCTTGGCTGCAAAGAAAACAGATTGAACGAGTAATGTGAGTAGCAGGTCTTTTAAAGAAGATTTCTGGAATGTGAGTGTGTGAACAGGTGTTTATACCTTCACACATTTTATTTCAACATTTCTTTAAGTTGCTGAAAACATTTTTTTTCTAAAACTTTTGTCTTGTAAACACTGATATTAGAAAATATTTTTGACCATCTTATAACTCTGGAAAAAACCTCATTAATGCCTGGCAGTCAGGTCTAAAAGCTTGCTGAAGGTTAGGATTAGGATTCATTACTGAACTTCTCTCATGTTTTTCTTCAATTAATTTGGAGAAAAAATTAATTTTATCTCAAGCTCTTTAAATTACTGTAACCAAGTACATATTCATACATAAAAACATACTGTAATATTTTGGTTTAAATAAGACAATTGAAAAATTAGCCATGGTCACATATATATTCACCTTCCTCACAAAGTTATATAGATGAAAATATGATTGGAGAAACCACAACAATATCTTTTAAAGTAATGATATCCTTAACTTTTTCAGAAATTGTAATTTATTTGGAAAGGCAGGGGAATAACCTTTATTATGTTTGGGTGAAGTACTGAACTTGTATTCCATTGTTGGAAATTAATTATTTGGCCTGTAAAATTGCATCAATGCTGCTTCTACTGAGATTAATGTTAAAAGACTCACCACAGGAGTAGGGCTGGATCTCACTCATCCCTTAAAACATCTACTGTTTATATATCAATTTATATATGATTATTCAAAAGAATACAATTATACCCACCAGTGAAATGTTGCTCATTTTTCTCCCTACCCTTCAGAGAAAAGAATGCACTGACTAAACATCAGGGGCTACACAAGGAACTTGCAATGAGCTCTTAGTTCTGATCATTTTTCTCTGAAAAAAGTATTTCAAAATCTATGTATGAAACACATACAAAATTTCCATTTTTCTGACCATTCCAAATCACAATTCAATACGCATTTGCCGGGCTTCTGTCAACATAATTGGCTACAGCAGTCAGATTTTCAGAAGGGCTTAACTTCAGCTCTGCCACCAAAACAAATAAGATTATCAGAACAAGCACTGCATACAAGATGCTGACTTCTTTGAGAAATCTGTGCACGAGTGTCATGGTTGGAGCTGCTTAATGCTGTCCTATTCTGAACATTTGACCTTCATATAAGTCCCAGAGTGGTGCCAAATCCTCTTTAGAAAGCCCATTTCCCCTGACTGCCTTTTCTCCCTGTAAAAATCCACTCTACTGCGTCTGCAGGATTAGCAGAATAAAATAGGATGCGGAAGGGACACCATATGTAGTCTTACCATTTCACTTTTTAACAATTATTCCTGCTGCTTACTGCTTGATTCCACAGGAATATTTATTTTAATTATTAAAGAGTAGAAAAAACAGAAAAGACCTTCTAAACTAATGTGTCTGCTCTTGTGAATTTCTCAAGATGGCTTAGCCTAAAGAAAGAGCTTCTAGACATCGATGTAAATTCACATTTTGATGGATTTTGTATTGATTGCCAATGTCAATGTTAAAGCACGTGTTATTTGGGCCTAAAGAAAGCATTTTCTAAAAATAGGCATCCAGTTGCCTAGTAGGCTTGAATTCAGTGTTGACAGAATATCCTGTTTGATTGCAATTTCTTTTGTCCTACTATGTATATTATATAATTATGTATTTTGTCTTACTTTTTATAATATCCAGTGACTTCTACAGGCACTCCACCCTCTGTCCCTTTTAGAACCATGTAAATACAGTTATATTAATAAATCTGGGACATATTTAGATCAAATTAACTATTCCATAGAGAGGCTTTGTTTTTTACTGATTGTGATCAACATGAACACAAAACTAATGGGTTTGCTCACAGGAACAAAGAAAAATTAGGATTTTATAAGCATCCTCTGTGGCCTTTTAAGAAAGGGAGATCTGGATTTTTCAGAACCATGTTCCCTTTTAATTTATTACCATGTCCCACCGGTAGAAAGAAGGTGGAGAAGAAATAATAGAAGCATAGAAGTACAGAAGGAATAAGCTTGTAATTTAACGACAGACTATTCACAAATGTTAGAGAACAGCGGTGTATTAATTTAACGTAGCTATGGCCTCGCTGCATCATCAGTATTTCCAGACCAATTGGATGATGTGACAAAATGAAACTTCTTGATGTGATACTTCCTGTAAACACGCATGCGAACCGAACCTTGCTGTTGGGATGATCGACAGTTCCATGACTTCAGTCATAGCAAAATGACCACATTCTATACAAGGAGACTAAAGGCAAGAGGGCACACGAGACTGTCTGAAGATAAAGATCTCAAAGTCCTTCTGGAACATATGAAGTACAATGTGGTTGCATATAAAATTCGTACCAGAAAAGGAAGGGTAAGGAATAGGTAAAATCAACTGGAATATCTGGTTTTGCATCAGTGTGCTAATTCTTGTTGGGGCGTTTTCCCCCATAGGGAAAGTCTCTTTGTCTAAAGCTGATAATAACTTGGGATGGGTGCTAATACATTGTACAGTATAAAATAACAGCAACATTTTATATGAAGAAAAAAGCCACAGCATGGTAGAGATATGGCATTTATTATGATCTTCATTAATTTTACTGTGGTTCAACTTAACTAGATTCTATGCATTACAAGTGTACACCGTTGTTTACAAGACATGATCCTGTAGAGGAGTGAAACAAAACAGACCAAGAAGGGAAAAAAATTAAGGCAACTAAGGGGAATACACTTTCCAGAGCAAAGGTTTTGCCTGAGAACATGAAGAATGCAGAAGAATTTCCTCTCTGTCTAGATCACATTTGTTTGGAAAAGCAACCTCAAGAGGCAGCATTTGAGACTTTGAACGGAATTTATCATTTTCTTTGTGATGAGAAACAAGCAGATTTGTTGAGTATTTTAATGCTGCACTGTTTTCTTGATGCATTTTGCTTTGGACATTTTACTTGTTTAGAAACAGTTAAACACAAATGAAAATTAAATGTAGTATTTGATTTTTTGTTAAAGCAAAACATACCGAGTCAGACTGAAATCAACCTACAATCTGAGGCTTTGTTTAAATTTTGTGGAAAAGAAAAATAAAGACCCATTTTCCTTTGGCGTTGTCCCTTAACATTCTTGGTTTTGTTCCTTGGGCAAGTCCAAATTAAAAAGCAAAAAAAAATAAGTTACAATCATTTACAGGGCTCTACTCCTGCCACAAATTCTTAGGTCATTAGTGGTCTGTCAGTGACGAGATGTTGGCAGGAAAATCACTCTTTGTCAAGTGGTCTTTTAAGAAACTATTTCTGAACCTCCATTTGTGCTCTTTTCTTTTCCAAACATTACTTTAAAGGTTTTGCTACTGTTGCTTATGACAGCAGCATGCAATAAGTTAGGAGAGCAGTGTAAAATCTGCTAGATATCACGATTTATTACATTATATCATAGAGGAAGAGGTGGAGCTTCATATCTCAGAGATGATAGTGACAAAATAGTCAAGTAGAAAAAGTTAGGTACAGAATAACTGCAAGTAACTTGCACTCTGCCAAGTGAAATCATGCTGCTCCTGAGATCAGGGATGCTTTTGCAGGCTTTGCCACCAGCTGCAGTGGACTAAGTACCCATCTTTATCTCCTACAAGGAATTCCCCAGCCAAATATCCACAGTCGATCCTAACACAGAGATTAAGAGACTAATCATGTCTTGTTTAGCCATATAAACCCCAGTTCAGCCCTTACAACTACCCTAATTCTGTTATCAAAGGAGTAACTTAATATTGCTGACCCAGTTCAGTAAGGTGATGAGAGGTGATACAGGGCAGTATCCATCACAATAAGGTTAACACACACTCTCAGTGAAACAAAACTGACTCCTGTGGAGATCACTTGAAGGGACCTAGGCTACTCTTCCTTTCTGAATCACCTGTGGCAAAAAAGCAGCAGAGGCTCACCTCTCCCTGTGCAAGCTTCCCGTTTTCTCCAGCATTCACTGATGTGGTAGAGTGTATCTAGAGGCTATCTGCTCTGTGGATACCCCCTGCTCTGTGGGGAGAAAAAAAAAGCTGTTACAACTCTCCATACAAACAAACTCTTTCAGTAGTTTAATGGTAATATACATATAAAATACAAATAAGCCTCTAGGAATGTATTGCAGAAGACAAAAATGCAAAATAGTCAAAATAGAGGGAGGAAAAGGTAAAATAAAGAAAGGATAGCTTCAGCCTATCCAAATATTCCTTTTCCAGGGTGTTTATTAGGTGGCTATTCTAGCTATTTTGTCAGACATTCTCACTCCTTTTCTTTGTTGTGACTGTTCTTATTGTTTGAGAGTTGAGAAGCATTCCAAACGAAGGAGTCAATAATACATCAAACGTAATCTGAGCACATTCAGAAGTGATGGGGCCCATAGCAAATTACATGTTGCAAAGCCTCATCAGCTGAAGCGATTACTTCATTTCTTCAAGTCATTTTAAAAGAGCTAAGAAACTTGATGCTATTTACATCGTGTATATAAATAACATGTATCTCATATTTATATAAAATGTGTGAGATTGGTGAACATTACTGCAAGTGTTCATTTGAATTTTAACTTGAATTCATATTACCAGTGATTGCACAATGGAGACAATGATTGTACCCAACCCCTTTTGAATTTTCTCTCCGCAGGATTTCAATGTCTCTGCTTTTTTTGCATGAGCTTTCTCAGAGGCAAGGGCTTGTGATGACAAGTGCAGTCTTCACAGAGAACACTATTTAAAAAAATCATTTCAGGAGTGCTCCTAAAGATCAGCTATCTGAAGGCAGACTCGTATTATGAAGGCAAAAGAAAAGGGAAAAAGGAAAAGGAGAAAGGGGAAAGGGGAAAGAGGAAAAAAGGAAAAAGGGAAAAAGGAAAAAAAGAGAAAAGAGAAAAAAGGGAAAAGAGAAAAAAGGGAAAAGGGAAAGGAAAAATTGAGACATTTTCAGTATTTTGTTTTCAGTTAAACTCTACACATAAGCACTATAAAACTTAAAACCTGGTTTGATAGATTTCAAAAGTGTTTATCAAAGACAAGGAACACTTTTCAGCAAAGTGTTTCCATCCTGAGATATATCAGAGACATATAAGATCATATTTTTCTTTTTATGCATGCTAGGTGAAGATAAGTATTTTTGCAAGAAACTGCAGTTAATCATATAACAGTAGATTATATTGCACAGTTGGTTTGGTACATGACAGTGCTCCACATTTCAAGTGGGTAACATTTCCAAAATACCACAGAGGGGAAAACAATGAGCCACCCACACAAGGCACTGAAGCACCTCAGAGAAAAGAAGTTTACTTTACTAATGAAAACTTTAGAATCTACTAATCTCCCCTACCTGATATTATTTTACATAGCGTATAGGACAACTCATCATGGGATGCCCTTATTTCCAAAATTCCTCACCAGACTCCTCAATGCCAGCAAAGTAACACATCAGAGGGCATTGTGAGTATGGATTTCACCTGTGAGGACTCTGGAAGTGGAAGAAAAAAATAGTAAAAAGCTGTGCTCATTCATTCAGAGAGTGGAAATAAGAGTTTGTTGATGACTGAGGAGTCTGGCTATTATTCCAAATACTACTTTCAATTTGCCTATTATTCAGTTTGTAGAATAAATAATAGCACTTAGAAGCAAACAGTACCTAGGAACAAGTATGTCTAAGAAAATTATGTGCCATCTTGAGGAAGTCTAGAATTATAAAGAAAAGTTAAAATTGACCGTATTACTCCGTATGTCCATGTCATTCCAGGTTAGTTTGGCCAACCAGACATATCATGCAGAAGGTTTCTCCCAAACCCCAGCTGGATCAAAAAAGTAGCATGAATGAGCTACTTTTTACAATTGTGTTTACCTCCTAGATTGGAAGATGTTTTCCAATTTCTATAATGACATGCTTTTCATTAAAAAGCCAATTAAGATTAGTTGTCACTGTCATGACTAAAAACCACAATGGCTGAAGGACATAATCCTTATGCAAATTGAGGTGACTTCCCAAGACTATTCCCACAGGTTGACAATGCATGAGCATTTCCAAAACTATTACAAAATTCATCAATGAAGTCTCACACTCATTTACATACAGAGGCATTCCTAGTCACATTAAACACTTTGGAGTCTGGACTTTGACTCCCCAGAAAGTTAAAATCCTATATTTCAAATATGGCTAATATTTTTGGTGTTGGAATTTGAATCTAATTGGGACTGATTTTTTCAGAGTTTGAGAGTGCTGCTAGTCTATGATGGACAGCCAAATAAAAGGCAAATAAATCAGTTTCTGAAAAAAAGGGCCTTAAAGAACTTTTCTGCAGAAAAAAACCATATCATAAAAATACAGTGAGGCACAGACATTTCTAGTCCAGTAGCTGAACCCCAAGGCAACCTTTTAGCTAATATGCAAATGTCAGAAGCACCTCTGTATAATGGCTTTTTACAGTTTAGATGCAAACTATAACTAAGAAAATTTTATATTTTAGACCATGTTTGCCCCTATAAAACACTAGCTGAAGGAGCAGTGGGACTCTGGCACTGTACATCTGAAGATAAGGCTGCAGTGTAGTATGGCCCTGGAGCCAACAGGCTCTGGGTTTTAAAGGAGGTTAGTGTGCAGAACAGGAAAAAATAGAAAAAAAACCCCATTGCTACATTAACTTTGCATTCAAGCTGCTCCTGTAGTGCATGAAGAGAGGAGAAACTTTAACTATGCCAAGAGAAGAGAAGGAAACAACACTGTAACACAACCAGAGTCAGGCTAAGCAGTGGTGATTCCAAGGAAGGAAAGAGGTTCTGAGGGCTCTTAGCAAAAGAAATATGCAATTGGCACCAAGCCACTTTTGCAGTGAGTCAGAGCTGAGGCCGCTACTACAGCCAGGGCTTTGCCACTCTTGAGTAATAAGCTTTGTTTGTGGGATGTCAGCTCAATTTATTATACATAGATTAAATTTGATTTTCTACTGCATTGACAAATTATATACAGACAGGCTCATGAAAACCTCTTCTGCTGTTAACATACATTTGTTCATATTTCTTATACCTGCAGTTCAAAAAAGGCTGAGGGCCATCAGAGTTGCTGGATTATTACTCATTATTATTACACTTGTTAGATAACAGAAAACAATATAACAAAAATATATAAGTACTTGATTTTCATTGCATTTGAAAAAATATCTAAGCACTTAAAATACATACTCCATTAAACAACTCAGCAAAAAATATACTTGGAGTTCACATGCAGGTCCTATAAAAAAGTACAAATGTTTTCAATATCCCATCATCAGGCAAAATGTATGCGTTCAGCTAAAATGAAAGCAGTCAATAGGTCATTTACTTACCCTCTAACACACTATAAATAACATCTAAATAAAATAAATTAACTTAATTGCCAGGGTAACACCAGGAGCGAAACAGTGACTTTAATAAATGTCATTTCACAGGAAAGGAACACATCGGACAGGTTCCCCACAAGACACTGAATCCACCTAAGAATGGACTCTGGTATATGTACAAAATGCTATGTTCAACTTGTCAGTGGGCTTGCAGCTCTCCTCCTCTCCCCAGCCAAATATTCAGCATTATGAAACTTTAAAAAATATTCCATTTTCACAAGCTTTCCTGTTAGACTTTTGTCTGTTTTTCCAATATGATGGTGCTTCTTGTTTGTACCCACCTGCATATTTGTCACCTTCAATAAATATTGAGTACACTGACTGATTTGAACTGACTTTGAAAGACTGAGATAAGAAAGACCTGTCAGGTCCTAACAACTCCATGAAAAGTAGAGGAACCCTGGAAATGCCCACATGAGAAGGCAATTCCTCATAAATCCTCACGTTAAGGGAAAGCTTACATTTTCTTAGACAACAAAATCAAAGAGAAAAATCACAGAACCATAAGGAAACAGATTTCATTCCTTTTTACAGTTCTGGAAACACTGTTAAATAAATGCTTGCAGAATAAAAAAGACAGCTACAGAGAAGCGTCATTTTCCAGGCCCACAGATCCCTTAAAGATGTAGCCTCAGCACAATCTCTTGCAGAAACATGGCTCCATATCACCCTAGTCAATCCCTACTACTTCCCCAATCCTTTTCTTTAGCGTCAGATGAACCGGTATTTCAGATGGAGCCTGGAAGTTCACCCACCACAAAGCTCCAGCCAGGTTAAAATTCACTTTATACCTTTTCAGCAGTTCAAAATAATCCTATCAACCTGAAGAACACACAGTGGTTTTCTTGTCAGGGGTCTCTACATGAAAGGGCCTCCCAATACTCCCGAGACCCATGTGCTGATGCTCCTGCTAACTTCTGTAGCTGTACTTCCCTCTGTTCCTCAGGGTCACAGAACTGCAAAAACAGTGACATTTCAAATGTGGGTGGATAGCCTGGACAAAAGCTTAGGAAATCCCAAACGTAAAAACACTTTATGAAAATAGAACTTTTCACCAAAAGGAAAAAAAGCGCATTTTTTTGGAGTGCTTTCTGGCAGTAAAGCAACTGCAAATTAGTTCTTTTATAATCCCACCTAATCTGCGGAAGGAAACAGAGACATAACCTCTCGGGAGATGACAAAGTCCTATGTTTAAACTGAAGTTAAATGAATGCAATGAATGCATGAGCAGGGACTTGGTCCTTTTCCTTTTATCCCTGTCTTTTTCAATATAGGTTTCTGAAGAATCTCACCAGCACGGGACAGGAAAGTCCTCAAGAGTGAAATGAGGATATGTGTCTTAATGTCACCACAGGGGAAAAAAAGAGCATTTTCTGTTGAAAAATCCAAGTGGTGTCTTTATGGATGACTGCTACCATGAAACAAGGCACAGAAATGTCCCTTTTGCAGAAAACAGAAATTATGAAATGGTGTTGTGCCAGAGAAAGACTGAAAAAAGTGTCTTTTGTTTGAGAGAAGAAACTTCTAAGCACACTTCCATGGCAGCTGAAATGGGGACTCTACTATCCTTAACACAGAAAAATTAACAAATGCAAGTTCTGAGTGTTTTTCACTGAATGTCAGTATAGCTGAGTATTTTCACTGTAGATGAAGTCAAGGATGTCTGAAGAGGTTTAAAGTACGCACTTACACTACAAGAAAGTAAAAAGTCTTTAAGTTCAAAGCCGACAGCTTAAGAGGGGACTAGAACACAAGTATCTGGCTGCTTCTGTTTCCCCTTTTAACAGGCAGCAGTTCAAACGACACTTGTTTCCTGCCTCGTTGTCCTCTTAATCTGACAGCAAGACTGAAATGATAATCATGTTTGGGAGTTCTGAGGTAACATTCAGTGAAAGCACAAGTAGTAAAAGAAATACAAGAAACGCATTAAATTGTTCTTTCAGTGTATTTACCTGTAAGATCTTTCTTCATGTCACATATGATTGCTTTAAGTATTGGTTTATCGTCCTCTTTCCAATATTAGTAATCCTTGAAATACAAGCTTTAGTTTCAGTAAAATTCGGGTTCCAAGGTAAAAACTGCTGCTTTATTCCCAGGAGAGACACAAGTCTTCTATAATGCTCACTCTTAAGGGATTTGCTTTTTGCCATCACCTTGCTCTTTTTCAATGCAAAGAAGAAAAAGAAGAACTATAATTCTGTTCTGAAGAAAAATTTAAAATATGCATTGAACACATTTTAAACAGTAACTGAACTACAGGAACACAGACAATACACACATTTTTCTCTAGTTTGATTAAAAAAAAAACAAACATGAAAAGTATGAAATTTGTGACTTAAATTTACACAGAACAGTTTCATCTTCACCTTTCACTACCAAGAGGGGATTTTCGACACACATGGACAGCAACTAAAGGAGGGTAAAAACTGCTAATGTCCTACTAAAGACAGCCTCTTTTGAGCAGAACATAGAAGGTCAGCAAGGTAGTTTCTATTTATTTTGTTCCATTTAACAATAAACAAATATATAAATATATATAAATATATATGAATAAATATTCCTGCATGTAAATTTACCTTACCTGCAAAAAGAAAAAGTTTACATTCCTTAATGAATATTCACTTACGGGAAAACAACTCTTAAACATTTCCAGTCCAAGCACATTTGATGACCTAAAAATTAGATTTCTCTTCAGCAAACCACAAAGACAAGTCAGGCTGAACATTAACATCTCCATTAATGTGTTAATAACACCATCACTTGATTTATAAGATAGACTTTTATTAACACATCACTTTTTCTCCCTGGAAGACTACTTTGATAGTAGAGTTCTAAATCAAGTACTTGCTTTGCAGTGAGCATGCTCAGTTTCTCAGCACATGTATTGTAGTTATATTCTAGATGTACAGAAGTCTTGACGGTGAAACATCTGGAAAAAATGTTTGGTTTTCAATGATACCAGTGCTAGATAATGGCGCTCAGGCGTCCTTATAAAGTATAGGGTCTATTCCCATTCAAGTACAGGGAGCTCTTTTTAAATACTAAGCATTTTCTGCAATAGCATACAATTTAAATATAATTTTCAATTAGATGCCTTCCACAGTAAAGGCACTTTAATGGACTACAAAGAACAAATACCATAAGAATATGGGAAGGCTATCTTGGGCGACACAAGTGATTCTCAGCCCAATTCCTAGCATTCACATTAGGAGGCTGTAAAACACATTTTCCTTCCTCAACATTAAGAGCACACTGAATCGCAGTATCAGGAAGAATCAGCTCAACTGCCAGTGCAATTGCCACAGGGAATTGTCTCCATCAATGCAACACAACAGATTTGCCTGGGCATATCACACTAACTGGCTATTTCACTACATTTAGCAGAAGAGACTGCCAAATTACTGTCTAATTCAGTGAAGATACAGATCTAGCAGTCTAATAGAGTCTTTGCTTTGACTTATAGTCTGATTTAAAGTGACAATTCAAATCTGCTCTTGTATAACCATAAAATAATGGGATATTAATATTACAGGTTATGCATTCTATGTCAAGCTTAATTTTAAGCTTATTATCAAGATGAAATGAAATATTTAAAAATTAAAGTGAAATGATAAATGAGGAGCCTGGAGAAAGGTAACTAAATCATACAAGTTTTATACTGTCCTTTTCCTGTGTACATTGTCAAACTTTGTTATGGGTAAATGCAGCGGAACAGCCATTTTTTACCCCTCAATATTAAAAAAATAGTATCCAAGCTATGACAGATCATTTGTACATTTTTTACCCTGTATATCAAAGGCAGTGCAAAGCACTGTGTCCTTCCAAGCCTTGAGAGCAGATGCTGAAATGAAGGCAAGAGTATTAAAGAGATTAGTCAAAAATAGAGGTGGCACAAATGCTAAGTGCTCCAAAGCTCCCATATTGGAATATGAAACCTTCATAGAGATATTTGTACACTTAAGAAATGGAAGAAGGGCAAATGAATGAAAACAATGAAGGGACAAAAACACGAGAGAGAATCTGGGGCCTGGAAGCCATGTTATAATTGAGGCTATCCCTAGCAATATACATGCAGGTATGAATGCAAGTGACTTGCAAATACCATTTAATCCAAGTCTTGATTAGAAACCGGAGCCAGAACCATTCCTTATGCTAAGAACATCCTCATTTTGCATTTTTCCCACATTTTCCCAGCAACAAGAAATTTTTCCTGGGCTGTCAACAGGCAAACAAATTTACCTTCCACAACATGTTAACAGGAAGCTCTAGAAACTGATGAGACACTTCCTCTCCTGAGGGCAGTTCATTCTTTTTCCTCTGAAAAGTGTCCAGACAACTGCATCATTCCTCCTTGATCCCCTCAGAAAGTGAAACTTAATGGGAAATAAAGTTTGAGAAATGAGAATCTTCCACCTGCTAAGAAATACAAATCTTTGTGCTCAACAGCAGTCAGATTGTGAGCCCTGAACTGAGTCAGCTTTAAGACAGCTCTAGTTTTGTTCCACATTATGTACCATGTGGGGATACTTTTGTAATAAGAGAGCATACACTGATGATATCCATGACTGCTGGCTATGATTTTTATTAAAGCAGAGTAAATGTTTAATACAAAATGAATCTTTAAAATCTATGCAAATGAGATTGTGAAGCCCTTGTTGAACAAGGCAAGCTCTTTTTTTCATATTGCGGGCATATCTTGTGACTACTGCAAATGTCAGAGCATAAAAGACCTCCTTATACTGCCCAGATTTGAATACATAAAAATTTTCACCACTCTCACTGAATGAGAGCCAATTTAATAAATCACTGAAATTTACTGTCAGAAAGCTGTTTCAAACCTGTCCTGCATAAAGCATCCAGTCAAAGCTGTAGGAATAGACTTGATGTGTTTGCGAATCTGCACTTAGTGAGTTTGACACACTTTATCCACTATATGCTAAACCATTTCCGTACACTTACGTTTCCTAGGCCTGATTTTCCATTCTCTAAACTGGCAAACACTCAGGTCAAGGAGTTTTCATGAACCATTTTGCAACACTAAATTATTTGAAACCAAGTAGAATTTTCAAGATGTATGGTTATGATTAAAAGTGGTAATTCCTACAAACTGTGTGAAAAGCATATTGCATTATATAGTCTTATAACCCTCTGCTATTTTATTCTTGTACCTTTATAACAATTTTAAAATTTTTATTAAAAATGTATTACAGCTAGGTGCAATTTTTAGCTTAAGGTGAAATTTTAAAACAAGGGTGGAAATTCTAATGCAAAAGCAACAGTCTGTATATCCAGTGCTTTTGTTTAAAACATATGAAGCAAATAATGCACCATAAAAGATTCAGCATTTATTGCTTTTTTTTTTTTTTAAAAGGGGACTTTTCACGGTTGTATATTGTCGTTATTTGTTATAGAAATCTGGACAGTGTATTCTTAGCCTATCAACAGAATAAAATTGAAGGAAAGAAATCTAGGAAAAGATCAGTCTAAACCTCCCTATAATGTGAAGCTCCTACTCAACATTAATAGTATAAATAGCTCCCGTACGAAACCTTTGGATAGAAATCAGTCATTTACTTAAAGCCACTTAATTTCCCTCTACCACACGCTCTGCAATATCCCCTTGTGGGTACCACCTTTTGCGAAGTAAGCTTTATAAAGGTGCTATCATATATCATGTAGACAAACAAGACAAGCTCTGGAGAAGTAATCGTGTAAGTAACTCAAAATTAAGAAACAGATTAGAAACAGAGGTAAGAATAGGATACAGGTCTTCTGCTTCAGTTCGTGGTGCTCAGTAGAGGTGTGTCCTCATCAACTCATGCTGCTGCAGGGATGCACACACGAGCAGGATCTCCCTAAAAGAAGTGATCTCAAAACTTCTGCTCAAAACACAAGGAAACCACTTCTAGCTGCAAGGATTTCAACAATGTCCTGCTGATTTCAGTCTTTCATCAGACTTTCTGGAGTCAGGGTGGTCTGATATACTAAGTGCTCAAGGGCAGAGGGAAGGGTTTCCTGCTCCCTATTCAGATGAAGGAGGTCAGAAGCAGCATTGGATTTTAAAAAGTGCTTCCAAACCAAACTGGGATTTTTGCCAGGAACACTTTGCACAGTGCTCTCTGTGCCACCCTCACCTTCCCCACCCCCCAAACACCTGGAAATCATCTTTTACTTCTTCTCACATCCCACTTCTTTGGCCTCCCTTTCTAATCAGCAGTGCCTTCCTTCAACAGAGATTTTCCACTGCCTCTAAGGAACTGTGCTCCATTCCAAATTTCACCTCCAAATGTTCTTTTTTTCTGTCCTCACATTCAACTCTGATACTTGTTTGCATCACTATTGGAAAACAGAAGTGCAGAACGTTTCAAATATTTCTTTCATCTTCTACTTGGTCATTTTCATAGATGAGCTCAATTCAGTTCAGGCACAGGGGATTCATCACTGCCAATCATTTTGAAGTTTGGCTAACAAGGAACCTTCAGGAGGACTCAGTCCTCAGAATTACATCATTGAGGTTTAGCTATGCTGATAGAGGTATATAGGTAAATTTTCCCCCAACAGTACAAACATAAAGATTGAACACTGAAATAGAGCAGTTTCCACACCATTTCCCAGTCTGACAGAGCCCATTCTTAGAGATCCATGATGTAATAGGAACATGCATGTAATAGGAATATGCATTTTTAATATATCTACCACACCCTACAGAAATACAATCTCGAAGTCTTCTCGAAGACCTCTGTATACTACTCCATACAATCTACAGGATGATATTACCTCTCACTTCTGTTGAGGGACTGGCAATGAAACTCCTTGTTCTGTCATCTCCTTCACAACCGCACAAAAGATAAAGACAATTCCCCTAATAAGCTACGTGTTATTTTTGTTGAAACAACACTGTGCAATGAAAAAATTGAAATCCAAATAAGCTAAAGCAAGGGAGAAGTCAAAAACTATTACATATTCTCTCTAGAGGGAGTGGCATTGGCAGTCTGCAGCTATGTAACATTTCTGGTTGCTCAGCAAAAGAAAAAATATGCTTACTTTATTTTTAAACAGATTCCTTAAAAACACTTTTCTAATACCTTTTTCTACTGAAAATTGAGACATTTTGGAGCCTCCAAATCTGTTGAAATTAGGGTATCATTAAAACCAGAGAATTAAAAAACAAAATGGAAGTATTTTCTGCCAGACTTCCCTAAAGGTTTTATTACTTTTATAATACACTTTTAAACGTCCTGATTAAGTTTTTGAAAAAATGTTTCTCTCAAAAGATGCTGAGTTACTTCATTTAAGAACACAGACATACAAACAGCCTTCCAGGAGGGAAGATACAACCCCAAAACCTTTCTTAAAACCAGGACAACATAGTTGCCCTCACTACAACAAAGGTAATGGTATCCCGGGCTGCGCTAGGAGGAGTGTTGGCAGCAGACAGAGGAAGGTGATCCCTCCCTTCTACTCAGCATTGACGAGACAACTGCAGTGCTGGGTCCTGTTGTGGGTCCTAGACATGCTGGAGAAAGTCCAAAGAAGTGCTTGAACATGAGGTAGGGACAGAAGCAACCTCCACCACGAAGAAAGGCTGCAGAGCTATGACTGTCCGACCTGGAGAAGGAAAAGTTTAAGAGCATCTTATCAAAGTATAAATACCCACAGGGAGAGTGCAAAGACAGCACAGCCAGGCTCTTTCCACTGATGCACAGTGATAGAACAAGAAGTGATGAACACAAACCAAAACACAAGAGGTTCCCTTTGAACATTAGATAACGATTTTTCACTGTGAGGGTGACTGAGCACTGGCATAGGTTGCCCAAGGAATATCCTCACAGATATTAAAAGGCCATCCAGCTATGGGCTAGAATCACTTCTAAGTGGACTTGCTTGAGCAGGGAGATTGGGTAAGATGACCTGCAGAGGTCCCTTCCAACCTCCACCATTCTGTGAGTCTGCAATCATGATGTTTTATCATAAAAGGGAATTAAACTCACAAGATCATAAAAAATCAGTGGTTTGAAAGAACCTTTAGAAGGGGGACTGTGGGACTGCACTAAGTGAAGCTCAACAGCAAGTTCCTGAAAGACAGATAAGGCAAATCTCCAGAAGGAAAGCCCTCCCAAACTACTGGAGCAAAAACAGAGTTGGTGTCAAGTCTCTAAAGTCCTGAATTCTGTCCCTGTCCTCTCACAAATGGCATATGGAAGCTGGTTAAACTCATTTCAACCCCCCAGGTTTCAACTACAACCTTACCTCCTAGGAGTTTTATGTGGAAAAAATTAAAGTGAGATGTTTAGACATGGAGATGGGGAGAAAGAAATGCAAGGGTTTTTAAGAACAAAAAGAAATAAACTGATCAAAGGAACTGCATTCATTCACTTGTTAGTACAAAATCCCAGATCAGGAAGGCTTTACAGATGCTGCCTGGCCTGCAAACTGATCCTCCACATGCAGCACTTTGATCTGACTGTACAATGCTGAGCTCGTAATAGATGAACTCAGAGAACAAACAGCAGATCCAGCTCACAAGAGGTGACCTGCATCAGCTTGGCAGGAAGTTAGTGACTTGCCCATGCTGATGAAGGCTCCACACAGCATAACTTCCTCCTGTGACTTATTCTGTTGTCTTCCATGTAGAGGTGCACAAAGTAAGGACTGGACTGTGATGATGCACGGCAGAAGCTGGATGACAATGATGAAAGATTCAGTCCAGAAAATCTGAGCCAGAGGTCGGTATGCACCACACCTCACACGCTATGTATTCAAGAGATACAATTCTGCTATGGATTTCAGAGGAGCACCACAAAAGTTGGAATGCATACAAGCCTGTGTTTCAGCTTCCCCAGCCTCATTCCCTGAAGCATGCTGGTGAGAAACACAGCCATACAAATGCTTTAAGAATATGACTTTACATTTCGGTGCTGATGAACTTTTTGTTTTGTTGCTTATAATTTCTGGTTTTGCTACATAGAACTGATTCCTTTTCTTGGGATGGGGAACACCACGAGTTAGTGTCCAGGTGGGTCTGTAACACTGTGTTTCTGTGCACTATTACTATCTTTTAAGGTCAGCTGTCACTAAGGTCTTAGGGAGGCTGTCTGGGTGTCGCTTCAAAAAAACTCCAGCGTTTAAGTCCATCTCAGGCACACATAAGATAATTATTGGTCTGTCTGAGTGCCCATTTCTTGATCAACCACAGCAGCAGAGCTGGGGGACTCCTGAAGTCGCCCTGTCACAACAATTGAATCATCTTTGACACTACAAGGCTTTTGTAATAAACGTGTGTGTATGGCTAGAGAGCTAAAAATTCGGTATACCTTTGGGAAAAATCACTTTGTGTCCCTGTGAGCAAGTTAACAGGAAGACAGGAAAAACTTCAAGACTAACATTTAGAAAATAGTTGAAGCTCTGGAAAGCAATGACAAGAAAATAGATAATCAGTCTGGGGAAAAGTGGCTAAGCTGGCTTCGCAACGTGCCAGTCAAACAGCAGGGAAGAACCCATCAGCCCAAACAAATGGAAACCAATGAAAAACACTCTCTCTAATTGCTAAAAAAGCTTGCACTCAAGGGAGGCAAAGGAAATCCATTGGGAAGGCACTGCACCGGGCTTATTAAATACCAAAACAGACAATAAGGCAAATAAAACATAACAGAATGCTAAAGAAACTGATAAACTCTCTTAAGTGAAAAAGGTATTAAATTAACCAAAAGAAACCAGACTTCTGGTGGGACAAGAACAGCTCATCCCACTGTCACAAAAAGATAGAAAATGCAATTTGCAGCTGAAATGGAACAGCAAAATAAGAGAAGAATATAGCTGAAGCTCTAGGGAAGCCCAGACTCTGAGTTCTTCAGTCTGAACAGAAGAACAAAACAAAACAAAACAAAAACCACCATAAAAGAAAAAATTCCCAGTATATTTCTAAACAGTCATACAGCATAAGATGAAATCACTAACAGTAAGTTGCTGGAAGATACCGGAGGGCTGTAGCAAATGTTTCTGAAAAATGAAATCAAAGAAGGATTTCTCAAAGTATGTCATTCAGAATGACCCAGAAAAGTACCATGCAGTTAGTACACTTTCTAATATAAATTCACTTGCTCTCTTTTATGACTGGGTTTGTTATTCAATGGACTGATCATTACTTGGATACTCAGGTCAGAGCCATGTGAGCTTCCCCAAAACTCTACCCCACCCACAAGCTTTCACCAACATCCAGGCCATCAGCTTCAGTGCTGATATTTACCCCTTCTCATTGTTTTCTTTTTAAGACATTAAGTTATTGAAGCTATGAAGAAAACAGGAAGTATCAGTAAGATTATATTATTGATGACACAAATCTTCCACTTGCACTCCACAGAAAAAAATGAAAAAGAACATAAGACCTAGGACAGCAAGCCCAGACCAAGACAGCCTCCTCCAGCTCACAAAATAAGGCAGTGAGGGATACAAAAAACTCTGGATGGGGAAAAAAGATAACATTTTAGCTCTCTCTAATTTGTGGGCCTAGGCATCTTCTCAGTAGGAAAGGGGTCATGTTTGTATAGTATCAACCTGAGACAGCTATGATCTCTAGATGCAGTACAAATATAGACAAAACGAAGCAGTAAGCCACTTATGCACTAATCAGTCTGTAAATGCTGCCTGAATTCCACAAGTAACCACTTCTGCCTGCCTCCATATTGGATATAGTTCACAAAAAAAGAAAAGAAAAGAGCCGCTGCCAGGATATTTTAAATGCATCTTTCAGAGAAAAAAAAAGTCTAAACCTTGGAGAATATGTGAAAACTGAAAATGGAGCACACAAACAAAACAGAAGTATTTCAACCTTCTAAACATTGCCTTGATTTTGGGCAAGTCTCTATAGATATTTATCGGTGGAAGTAGTGTCTTGTCATGCTGCAAAATAGATATTTAGTTACTCAGCAGATGGTACACAGACATTAAGTTAGTTCTCTCTGCAGACCTTAAGATGACAAAATGTGTCAAAAGACATAGGACAAATACACAAAAGGGAAGGAAAACCTGGAGGGCTGTTGAATCCCTCACTTGAGCAAACGGTTTTAAGCTGCCAAGATTGGAACTGAATATGGCACAACTTAGTCATTCCCCATAAAATACTCTCTTGAAAGTGCTGAACTCCACCAGTTCTTAAACCATGTTTTTCCTGAAAGGTCTAGTGAGGCCAGTAACCAAGAGCAGCAGACGTTATCTTGGCAAGGAGTTATTTCTTTGCCTTAAGCCTTCTAAGAAAGAAGTTTTGTTTTGTAATAAGGAATATTCCCCAAGAACATGAAGTGCTTGTAAGTCTAGTTTCTCTCTTAAAGACCATTCCTGCTGTGCCACTGAAATTGGTGGCAGCACTGTAACTGCCACTTCTTCAGCACCCGCTGCTTCTGCAAATGCACGCAAGATTTTGTGTTTTAGGAGCATTTTTAGAAAGCTGTACAGGCTGAAGTCTCAACAGCAAAAAAAAAAAAAAAATCCACACAATACAATGCAGGAAGTTATTGAAAGCATAGAGGCTTCTAATATAGCAGGTTGCAAGCATTTTGCCTTTAACCAGTTTGAATACTGCAGCACAAACTTGAGTTAGATTTTTGGTCTGCAGATTCTTTACCACCCATAAAAATCCTAAAACTCCAGTCTACAAACAAGTAGGAGGCATTTCTAGGGAATATCTGCTCTGTACAAGGTATTTCTTCGGCCACCTCAAAGCTGCTGATAGATCCCAGCAGGAGCAACACTAGACCGTCATTAGGTCTCGCTAACTGAAAGAAGCCAGACTGGGCCGTTTCCCCTCTGTTTTCTTTCCCTATTTGGTTCACACCAAGTATTGAGACAACCAGATCAGTTTCATTCTTGCTCTGACTGCAAGAAACAACTACAAAATATATTCAACACAGCCCTTTCCACCTTCTGTATGCTAAGGCTGTCATTCCCATTTCCAGGAAAGTCTCTTGGTGTCATGCAGAGCAAGCTACCTAAAAACCCACACTCCTCGAGTGACGGCACTGTTGGTGATCCTGTGTCTACACAGCAAACAAAAAACTCACATTCCAGCAGCCACCTAACTGCACAGTCCCAGAGAGATAAAATGTGCTTACACATTCAGCGTCATTGCTCTTCAGAGACCTGAATATTTATCTGCTGTGGCCCAAGCATTAGACATAAAGACATTACTTCTCCACTTTGGTCCCTGTAGGATCTCATTGTTTAAGACAACTCACAGCACGCCCACTGCATAAAGACCACCTGCAGTCCAGCACTAAGCACAGCAGTTTGGGAAACTTCCATTAAATTCACAATGGCTTTAATACTCTCTTTTTACTAGTGTCTTCACCCAGGAATCAAAAGATCTGAATCAAAAGCTCCCTTTTCAGCCCAGCCTTAACACCACAAAGTGCTTACTTTTGGTGGGGAGCTAATTTCACCTCACTTTAAACATCTACCTAACCTTTTCAGTTAATGGTGCTAAAAGGAACATCTAAAATGGGTCAGAAACGCTGAGATAAAAGTGCCTGTTCCATTTCTTGCGTATACAGGGGGGCCTAGACAATTAACCAATATTATGATCCCATGTATATTTTCATGTTTTAGAGCTCTGGTGCGAGGGCCCCTCAGCTTCATTGTACATCTCTGGCTCTGGTTGTGACAGAAGTTTTCAGACTTTCTCCTGCACAATGTTTTCTACCAGATCAGGTTTTTGCCGCACCTACGATTTTCTGTGTGCTATCGCTAGTCTGGCAAGGTCAGATGGCAGCATATCATTTACTGGAGAGTGTGCCAGCCTAAGTCAGAGAGGACATTGTGAATTCTGTTAATGCCCACCCCTAATTTTTCCCCTACTGCTGTCGGAACCTGTTAAAGGTGAAGGAGGAGACTATAGTACTACTAAATTCACTCCTTAATACCTTTTGAGATCTTCAGATGAAATGCTTGCATTTCATATAATATAAGTGCAGAGAAGCAATGTCATTACGGCTCTTTCAAGTATGAATTACAATCATTTCAGAAAAAGTTTCACATCTTCTAATATATTTTTATATCTGTTCCTAATTGCAAATCTTCCTCTTTGACTTGGTCTGTCTTCAGGCAGTAATCAGGTGACCTGTCTGAATCAGATGCCAGTAAGCCTAGGGCAAAAAAAAAAAAGAAACACCTTTAAAGGGAAAGGGAAGAGAAAAAATACAAAGGGAAGAAGAAAACTGAACCGTAAAAGACTATCACTTTCTGCCCTCTCAGTATTTGCGTCCATGACCATTTTTCATGCTGGGATGATGGGTGGGGAGAGAGGCAGCAGTTCCTGTGTGTTGTCCCTTGGCTTTTTTTGTGATTGTTTAGGAATTAGAGACAGGCTGCAACTTTGAAATTTCTGCTGAGTAAAAGGCAAATGTAACTTTGCTAACTAGGTTCTGGGGAGCTAGCTTGGTAGAAACCAGCAGGGTCAGCAACAGCCTTTCCGTGAAGAGTGCTGAAAGAGTGCTGATTTCTCAAGGCAGAAAATTAAGCCTGACCAAGATAAACAAAAACAGTCTTGCAAAATCATTTCACAAATTGATTTTTTTTGTAATGTTATCAAACTATCTGCTATTATCAATATCTTCCTCTGTGTAAGAACAGACCCTTCCATATTCGAGATGTTAAACGCCCAAGAGAGTCCAAGCCTAGATCATCTTTTTTCAAATAGGAATTATAATTAGATTTATAAGCACTTTTACATTCCCAAGTGAAAGAAGCACTGTGTTTTAGCAAGGAATTAAGTCCTGGCATGCTAATTATAATGTGGGGTTAGGTCGTCTGTGTCAGTTTACATTATTCCAGGCTACAGATTTTCACTATTTACACTGACCTCCTGACACACCACAGTTCTAGCACAGAGAGGAGCTGTAATGTAATCCTGAGGCTGACCCTAAGAAGCCATTCTCTGATAGAGAGATGTCTCTGAAATGGATGTCAAGTCTGATGCAGTAGAGATATCAAATTTCCAGTTCTAAATAACCTTGTTGTGTTCAATTAATCAAAGAAGGTTATTCCACTTGGTTTAAAAAATAAGTGCAAGAAAAAAAAGAAAGACTAATATTCTGAATGGATCCTTAGCCACACACTCCACTCAGGTTTTGCTTCTGGTTTGGCCTTTAAATTTGACTGATGCCAACAAGTGAGCTCTTTCCAACCCAACCTGCCACTAGTTGGGCACCATCTTCAAGTTGCAGTCCCACAGATAGACAGATTCTTCCAAAAGTATCTAAATATATTTGACTGCCCAGCTCCCACAGTATTCCAGTTTTTCTCCTCTTCCTGTACAAAGACAAGACACAAAACAACCCCACAAGGACCTATTCTCACGTGTAGGTGGTACACCTGCAACTGCTTGTCTGTCTACAAATTTGATAGCAAGAGAAAGGAGAGATTGGGGATGCATTTCATCTTATGTACAGCAATATGCAAATGAATAAAAAGGGCACCAGCATTTCCTTTTTAAATGAGTTCAAACCCACAGCCATCTTCATCACAGCTCATGACAAACAACTCTGCTAAAATAGATTTTTTTACTTTTCATTTCTCCATGCTGTATCCAGTTGCAGTGTCCAATTAGTGGATACAAGGGGAGAAAATATTCTCAAAATTCTGAAAAGTACAGCACGTAAAACTTAGGAGGAAGCATCCCTTTCAAAGAGGAATCCTTAATGTTTCCTAGTATGTGAAATGTTATTTCAGCAAAGAGCCATTCTGAGCCACACACCAGTGATACAAGTTTACCAGTTAGGATATCGTCCAGCGATGAAATCAGACAGGATATTGGTGTCTTGCAGAGCCAGGAGCCTTCATTAAGTTAAAATTCATACTAAGAGCAGTCATTAGGGTT
This sequence comes from Melanocharis versteri, assembly GCA_013397845.1. NCBI lineage: Eukaryota > Metazoa > Chordata > Aves > Passeriformes > Melanocharitidae > Melanocharis > Melanocharis versteri. The sequence goes on along the minus strand of VZTG01001879.1, from coordinate 292,117 downwards.
GAAGACTTCAAGCTTTCGTGCCCATGCTATATTTGCTTAACATAAAGCAATAACACCCACAGTTCTTTCAGCTGTCCAAGAGCTCATATTCCCTCCTGTGTTGCAAGGGGGTGGTACCCTCTGCCACAGATGTCAACAGCAACTTTTTCTGAGGTTTTTAGCTCTCCTCAGCACCACTAAAACAAACTGAAACTGATTTAAAGACAACAGAGACAGAACAGCTGTAACGTTTCAGCTCCAGGAACTTTCTTTTGAATGTCCTGCATTCTTCATTTTATGTGGATTCTCAAGTGACAAATCAAGGAGGGGGGAAAGAGGCCAGGATAACAGAGTGAGAGAGCGGATACCAAAAAGGACTTCCAGAAACGGCCCGTTGTTTATAAGCGGCCTCGGATACTGAAATTACTTACATATGAGTTTTCTGGAAAGCAACATCTTCTGGCAGAAACTACCTCTTCAGAGCAGGGGTTTCAGAAGCACAGCCCGTGGGTCAGTTTGCAGACCACAAAGCATTGCCATAGCTGCTTCTGATGGACACAGAGCTATAGCAACTAAAGAGTCTGTGTCCACTGTGCTAGTACCAAGATTTACATCTAGGGACTCCAGAAGGTAATGCCTGGAGACAACGTGACCCAAGGAAGAGTCATCCCACAAGACTCTGGGCTGCACCCCAGCCATACAACCAGGTCCTGTATACTCCTTCAGTTGCACCTATTACATCACTTGGCAGGGAGAAGATGTTGCATCGAACTTTTCCAGGAGTATTTATGTCTTTTGGAAAAAATACAGTTTCTGGCTTTGCAAGAGCAGAAAAAGAAAAGCAGTCCTTTCCCGATATGCAGACAGGAAAGTGGATTAAGGAATTTTACTTCTCCTCTAAACTACCTTTTATTATTTGCTCCTGACTGATAAAGTTCTAGGTGGTTATCATGCTTATTTTCTAGCAAAAAAGAACAATTTACTTACGGGGGAGTTGGACTCTGCTATAAAGTACTGGCACACTGGCCTTTAAATTTGCTAACGTCACCTTCTTGCTCTCATTGTGCCAATGCTTGTTATCCACAAGCAACCATGCAAATAGCCTTTCACTCAGTAGTTTTCCCGAAATATTGTTATGAGCCTTGTTTGGGATACCTTCCCTGCCTTGCTAGTACTGAATGCTTTAACTAGAAGCATGATACAAAATCATACACAAGGAAGAATTGTGTCAACTCGCAAGATCTCTCTGAGACGTGACTGTCTGAAAAAATCAGAAATTTTTTCATCCTTAATAAGTGGTATATATTGTGTAAAAATAGCTTATCTCAAGTTTATCTATCAAGCTGAATTGCATAAAATTGGCCCTTGAACAGAGGTACATCAACTGTCGCTGCACTTAATCAATGCAAACTCCTTCAAGCATCCAGTTGCTTCGTATTTTCCAATCCTCCTAAATGCCTGCATCATAAGTTCCCTTAACCGTATCTGTTAATAACAATATAAATTATTCTTTCAGCGGTGCATCATTGAGGTTATCCCAGGAGCAGAAACCTTTTGAATCTATGATGCAGTTCTTGGAGTCTGCCAGAGACAGCAGGTCAGGCTGATCACAGGCAAAGCCTTACTGAGAGTGGTCCAAAACAGACCTTGAACTCAGATCACCCATATTTTCTAGATTTTTATTGTGATATTACTATAAATCACAAAGGAAAAAGAAACATGGAATGAAATGTTTACTGCATTTTGAATCACTGAAATGAGCACAAGTGAAGATAAAGTGAAGATAACCTGTACAGTTAACACAATCTAGTACCTGGCTACACAAGTAGGAGATGAAAGCCAGTTACTTTTTAATATCATGAGGTTTAATAACAAAATAATAAGGTATCTGAAAAAAAATTCAGATTCTGTGCCACTAGAATTTTGCTAACATACAAAACAAAAGGACAGGAGAATATAATTTTTATACTTATAGCTTTATAAATCTCACAAGACTTCTGCTTCCTGAACTCTGTCTCCTGCTTTGTTCCAACACGTATTCCAACGTGTAACTGAGCATGCAGAGTCTGAACTCTCTGCTGTCATACTGTATTACCCTATTAGATTTGTTCTGTATGAGATGTGACACCTTGTCTCTGCAAGTTAAAGATATCCCTACACAGTGCTCCTCATAATTATACTGCTGTTTGATATCACTACAGAAGAAAATGAAAGCTACATCCTGTAGAATTATTTGTGACATATTTCCTTAGTTATGCAGATATATACGCTACATAGAAAAACAATTTGTGCTGATACAGACTGGAAACAAATATTTCCTCAAGAATAAAGGACATGAATATGCTTATGAGACATCTATAGGCTATCCAGCAAAACAATATCTTTTAACAGAAGGATCTTCTGCTAAGATGGACCCATACCAAGAAACAATTTAGAGCAATATGCATTTCTTGTACGTGGTCATATAAAAGTTAAACCAGAAATACCATCATTTCCCTTTGTCCTATGTCCTTTATAGTAATAAAGGCATATAAAATGCAACTTGGCCACTATTATTTGCTGCAGCTGAACACTACAGATAAGCTGTAAAATTCATACAATAATTAATAACTGAATGTGGTATCTTCTTGATAAAGAATTAATTCCTCTTTTTTATTTTTTTTTAGAATTCTTTGCCTATAGGGAAAACAAGCAAAACATTGGTAAAAATATTTTCTTTTCTGTTCTTTCCTTATGTGCAAAATGAAATTGGGTACGAAAAACAGCATTTCCTCAGGAAAAAAATCTGCAAGTGAAAGGTAAGAAAGAAAGAAATCATATCAAAAATAAAAAATATTTGAGTTATATTTCAACTACTTCTGAAATAAGTTCTGGGCTCGTATTAGTTCCCACTTTATTAGATTGGGACTGTATCTTATTTATTTACAACAGAACCCTCATAACCATGAAAATAAGTGCTACAGTGCTCGAATATTGAATACAAAGTCATCGCTGCGTTGCTCTAATGCGACACAGCTGAAGCCAACATAATGTCTGCTAATAGTTGTAGTAGGAGAAGGACTAATCAGAGAGACAAATGTCAATGTACAAGGCAGAATTGCCTGCTACAAGTCATCTCCTCGGAAAGAGCAAAGCCATTTGTGAGGCACCACCCTGCCCCGAGCAGGCAGGTGGCAGAGCATCACCAAGGACTGCAGAGATGCCTGTCTTGCAATGAGATTTTATATTTTGTAAAATCAATAGCAATTCAGCTGCAAGAGGACAATCCAGTTATGTTCTATCATCTTCCCTTATTACCATCATTCTTGAGAGCACCTAAAGTTTTTCTCAGTCTTCTGTTTGACATCTGGCTAAAAGAAAAAGCAAGAGAGCTACAGCAGGCAGAAAAATTAGTCCCTCCAGCATTGCTCAGCCTCTGAAATAGGACACACACGAACCAACTTTATTTCTTGTCTTGTTGGAACCAAGATAAATAAGGAAGCCCTTTTAAATGAATGAGAGGGATACTTGGGGCATCTTTTCATATTCTGGAAAGAATATAGGAGTTTTACATTCTTTTCCAGCAGTTAGTACATCATCATTTTTACATAATTTTTGAGTAGCTGCAACATAAATTGGAAGGGGTACCCCAAACAGCAGCACCCATCTCTGCATTGCAGACTACTTTTAGCATTAAACACGAGATAAAGGCAAATAGCATGCCTCCCCCTCTGGGGATCTGAACTGCAAAAGCAAAAAAAAATGCACACAAGGGAAAAATTCGACTTTTCGCTGCCCTCTGGTCTTACAATTGTACTGCTCTGCATTGTATGGGTAGTAATACACAGCAGGAAACAAATTTGACTGACTGGAAAAAAATAATTAAAAAACAGAAAAGAAGTTATAAAAGCATCTACAGTATGCTTTGTTTGTCTGCTTTATGAATTAAATTGCCTGAAGAAGACCCAAAGGGTGAAATGACTGCTGTAAGAGGATTCAGAAGACCAAGAATGTCATGCAGGGAGGATGCTGAATGACGGCTGTGGTTTTGAGGTGTGGTTTCGAGAGTACTTGAAACTCAGCACACAGACTAGAGATGTGACTTTGCCACACACTGTGATCCTGCCTGGAACCAGCCTAAAGCCATTATCAGCCACATGCCGGGCAGTTTATGTGAGATGAGTTAGTAATATCTACTCTATACACTAGAGACTGAGCAAGCATAATAGAAACTTATGTGATAACAAGTTTTATTTGCCAGCTAATGTGGATTTTATCTATCTAGCAAAAGCAAATTCTGCTTGAGCTGATGCCTGGAGCTGATTCTTCCACCACAGGAAGCAACTTTCTCAGTTTGAGTGGTGGTTATTCTCATGTGTTAGAAATATGAAAATATAACCCCACAATACCAAAGTTTATATATGTAAATATCCCCAGTGATTTGATTTTCCTGAGGAATTGACTGTTTGTCCCTCTGGTTTTTGATTTATCTCGGCCTTTTCAAAGCCCATCCCTCTCACATCTCCACTCAGTGTGATAAGAACCAAGGAACTCTCTCATTGCTTACAGCCACTACTTTTCTCACTTTTTTCAAGGGTTACACTTCCTCTTCAGCCCTGTCTACCTGTGGTCACTCACTCCCCAGATCTGAAGAAATTTGTATTACAAATTTCAGACCTTTTAAATACAGCCACCAATAATTCTATGTTCTGAAGCTCAAACTTGGTTATGAACCACAGTTTAAAAATCCAGAAGCTTTGTTAAATAAGAATAAAATTAGGCATGAAAACTCGAGTGAGACGTCCATTTGCACCTTGGGCCATGTAACAGCTCCCCTCTTTATCAAACTCTCACAGATTCACACTCTGACAAATTTGAAGGTCTTAAGTTCACCAAAACAAAACATTAAAAAACTCCAAATCCACAAAAAAAAAGAACAATTTCTCTTGTGCAATAAAACCAAAGAATGTTAATGGACTGTGCTTATTTTTACACCCCTATTAATTTGAAATAATTGAACCTTTAAATTTTATAGAATTTTTGATATTTCTAATATATATATTCATTCAAAACAAATATTTACAATGAAAAACAACAAAGTCTACAGCTTCTTCCCTAAGGAAAAGGCACATTTTGAATATCCTCCTTCCACTCACAACAAGTAAGCTTAGTATTTCCATTCTTCAGTGCCCTGACTCATTAAACTTTGTGATCAGTTTTTGACTGCAGATTTTTCTCTGGACTGAACTGTGTCACTTCAATCCCGTTGACTTTTTCAGCCACAGAGAGCTAGTGATACGAACTGATATTGCCAGCAGTTACAGGAAAAGAAGAAAAATAGAACAAAGCAAAATCTGATAATTGTCACATTCTGACAATATCTGGTTTGTATTTAACTTTTCATACATTCTTAATTGCTAAAACAATTTCAGCAAATGGTTAGTTACATGAAACTGGCTTAAGCATGAGGAAAATTTCCTCTCTGTAAAGTCAGACATGTCTTTTATGAAGTCTAGTCTATTGCAAAATCAATGACAAAATTCTCATTAAATTTGTTGCATTAGGATCCATTATCATATACTTTGTCTATTCCTTAATTACCTGTAATTAACTTGCACTGGAACTTCCCTGACACAAGTACTACTTTATCGACCATGCTCTCCAACTAATGCAAACAGCCAAATATGTTTCAACTTGTAAATTTTAAAATCAGATAGATATACAATTTTAAATGTTTTTAGCAAATACCTCAAAACCAAAGATTAACGTTTGCTTTGCTTGAAGCTCATTATCTTCTCTCCAGGGCACTTCCATTAGTAAAATCTGAGCACTTGAATACTCACATGATGAATGTGAAGGATCACTGTACTGGAGTAGTGGGATTCTGCTGGCCAGTCCGTAAAGAGATTATATAGACATCCATCTAAAGCTGCTAAAGCTGTGCCAATTCGCTGCAGCAGGCAGTAACACCAACACAAAATAGATGAAGAGATTATATCTGGTCTTTAGAAAATGGGCAATGAAGATCTGTAACAGAAGAGGCCTGCAAGAAAGTCTTTTAAACAGCCAAAGCTCAGGAAAGAGAATTAAGTAAAAAAAACCCTCAAATAATGTGAAATCTTAGAGAAAAAGGAAAAATTCTGTTTTCACTATGGATGTGCTCCTGCTCATCTAGCACTAATTGTTTAATGATTAGGTACCAGATCTAATTCAAACATCTCTGTGAAGCCAATGGATCGAAAGAGAAGTGTGCAGAATATGATTAATTTTAAGCCCACGTGGGCAGAGTCCAACCAGCCAGGGCCTGTCCACCACACTGAGCTGTGGAGCAGGACAGATCCCAACATAGTAGCCATGTCCAGCCGAGGGTCCAAGTCAAAAGGCAACGCCGTGGCAATAAGGCAGGTCCAAGTTCAAGCCAAGCTGCCAGTGCACAGGTTGAGCTCTGCAAAAAGGGAATCTGTGGGCAGGAGGGGCATCCCTGCAGCTGTGCTAGAGACCAGTGCTGCCCCAGTGTATCCCAGGGCAGGGGGCTAAACACACTAGTGGTGGAAGTCCCAGGTAAGGCTGGTCACTAAGGTTTATTAACACCCTCAGGGCCCCAACACAAATACAGCCTTCCACAGATTTTAACAGACCTGAATTTTAACCAGTAATCCATTTCAACACACAATTGATTAAGGAGGTAAGGCACTTATCTCTTACTGATTGCACCTTCAGGCAAATCTAGTCCCAGCATTAAAAATAATCACAGCATTTCAAAGTAGTCTAATACTTACCTGTTTTGCATGATCAAGGGTTTCGACAGAACTGTTCCACATTTCTCCCTGCATTTCTGGCTAATCATCCGTAGCTATGCATTAAATCAACTTGACTCTTTTTCTATCTATTCCAAGTTTGAGGCAGTGTGGGGAAATTGGCTTAGATGTTTGTCAAGTTGTTCTATAATAATTAAACAGAACAAGACTCTATTGATCATATGACTTTCCTGAGCGATGAGTCCCAATTGAATTACTCAAGAAAAAATAATCACAGTGCTCTCTTGTAGTTATAATTTTCTGGTTTTCTAGACTGACACGAATTTGCTAAATCTTTCAGTATAGACTGAAACTTGTTCTCATTTTTAAGCTCCAAAAACAAAGTCTCAAGTATTTCTTTTTTCTTTTTAGGTGAGGACGTCAATTTTCCTAACCCAGAATACATCTGCATAAGTTTTTCAACATGTTTCGTCTGACAACCAAAATATTACTGCATACTTTCTGGTCAGCCAAGTTCTGGTGTCATTTTCCCTTCCCTAAATTCCCAGAAAGTCCAGTGGATTTTCATGTATCAACAGGAGAACTATTTGCTGCAAGTGGCATATTCAAAACCAGTAAGATTACATTGAAACAGTGATAAAATGTGAAAGTTTCAGGCAAAGATACCTGTATTAACTTTATTTTAGTATTTGCCTCCCATCAGTGTCAGAACAGGCCTTTTACTTCCCAAATATAGAGGTCATCCCACCCTTGTATATTAAGGAGACATTCCCATTCAGTTAATTACATGGAGTTTAATTATCTAATCAATTCTTGCTCTGAATAATGTCCTCCATGTAGGTATGGCTTACAACAACAAGCTTCTTACAACAACAAGCTTATTTGTTTTATTATTATAATCACTCCTAAGTCTGTCAGAAAAAGAGAGTGAGAGTCTCAAGAATACTTTTAAGACTAGGAACTTCAAATGGACTTCTTTCAACCAGCAAAAAGATGACTGAAGAAGCAGTGCTGTCAAGTCTTTTTAAATATTCTAGTCTAACCCAAAGTGTATTTTAATGGTCCTTGGTCAACCAAAACCTTGTTTAAATATGACAGTAATTAACTAAGACAATTCAATCAAGAATAACTCCAAATTACTGAAGTTACTGGCATTTAGAGGAATTTCTGGGCTTTTGATTCAGTGAATTCCATGAATGGCATTTACCTAAAGATAAAAGAAACTTTCGCACTGTCTTTCATCTATAAAAGCTAATGAACTTTCAGAGACTGAAAAATGAAGAGCTAGAGAAAAGCTTAACATGAAGTTACAATGCTAGGCCTGGTCATGACTCAGATCCTCAGAGTCTAATCCTGACACCATGACAACCCTGAAGTAAAATTTTCAGTGCTATCTAAAATATTAACAATATCTAGAGTGAAATAAAAGCAAGGTTTGGTTTGTCAACTGTTGCTTTCAGCACTTGGGCTTGGGAACAATGGAAAGATGAGGGCTGGTAAAGCAAAGTGACTCCTGCAAAACACGTTATAGTGAATTGCAACCTCAAAAATAATTTCTCCTAATCCTTTTGAGACTTCCTTTTGGATATAATTTCCTACAAGTGTTTAGCCTATTTTTTCTTTTCTTCTAAATAATGTAGATGTGTTGAGCAGAAGAGTCACAGGGAAAATGGACCCCTCTAGGCAATGGTTCTCCTCAGACACCTGACACATCTACTTTGGGCTGCTCCTTTTCTATTCACAATTTGTGGAATAAAGACTACAAGAAATGTCTCTAGTTCATTTAGAGGAACAAACACCTCTGGCTGAGTCCCAGTAAGTGAGCCAACCAAGCCCTAGAAACCCAATCTCAAATATTTTGAGGTTTTTCTCAAGCATTGGAGCCTACTTCCAGAATGCCAGTATATCCAGGAAAGCAAGAATGCATGTCTTGCAGCAGAGCAAGAAGAGCAACAGGAGCTGAAAACTGCAGAGACAGTTGTTCTTGGGAGGGAAAGGCTGAGCCAGGAGGACACAGACATCCTGGACTCAGTTCACAGCCTTGCTGCTGGCTTCCTGGCAGGGGTGAGGCAAATCAGCAAAATGCTGTAGCCCAGTTTCCCACCTACACAACAGGGTCATTTCTTCCTTTCTCCCACGCACATTCTGTCTCCCTCACTAAGAGCTGATGGCTCAGCAGCGGCACTGCTCCTGCCGCAAAAACCCCTCTGCACCAGCCTCCCTGAAGGGGGACAAGGGACCTACACCTGTGGATGCAGGGACCATCACCCGAAAAACATGAGAAACATGTGTGCCATGAGATAGCACATGCAAAGTCTCCCAGGAACTGGTAAACTGAAGACAACGAGAGGCTGATGAGTGTGCCCACCAACCAGTGATGGGATAACTCAGACCATGTCAAAAGAGGAAATGGGCTGCTGCATGCAGAGAGGAACTACAGGTGTGATGCACACCTCCTGGTTAAAGGCACCTCAAGGGAGTTTCCAAACACCTTGCTAGAAAACACAGTTGTGCCCAGGATGACCATCCACTTCTGAGTAAGTGTACTTCAGGGTTGGTCTCTGACTGCTGCTCCAGCTGTGTGCAGATGTGCAACCTGCACAGAAGTGTAAATTAATTAATAGAGGAAATAGCTTTCTGCCATTAACAGCTCAAGTCTACTAATGAAAAACAAATTTATAAGAGGTGTTCTAACAAGTCTGGTTGTGCTGTGTTCCCACACCAGACTTGATCCACCTTCAGGGAAATTCACACCACTTTCTCAGGTGTATTTGAAGTACGTAACACGATATGGTCACAACTCTTTCAAGACCTCAAGAAGCTAGTTTTACCTTGTAGTAACTGCATTATTATTATTTACTATTGTTATTATTATTATTCTCAGTAGCAATAAAGGGTTGTAGTTCAGAAAAAAGAAATAGTCTCAGCTTCAATTTACTATCTTGATTTATGCTGAGTGTAATCTACTTCACCTGTAAAGAAGGGTTTGTTCTGAGCTTCTATACAAGGGCAGTGAAATACTATAAGCCAGTATCACGATGCAGACAAGGAGAACAGAACTGGGTTGAACAAGCATTTCCAGATTAATGAATTGTGCAATTCGCAACCGTATTACTCCTTTAACAAAGGAGCTTGAGCCATTACAGTTACAATAAAGACATTCCTTAATTTCCTTAAAAAAAAAAATCATATAGGGGTATTCTTTGTAGCTGGTCTTAAATGAAGCCAAGAGATTTGAGGGAGTTTAAATTTACTGCACCGATGCCAGGGATAGAATTAATTAATACCAAAATAAAAATCTAGTAGGGGAGAAGATGTTTATTTTGATGAACCTACCTTTATAACGAGATCTTTCAGACAGCAGCTTGTCCTTGGACTGTTCTGAGGTGCCCAGGCAAGATCAGCAAGGGAAGTGAGAATAGCAAAAGGAGCAGCTGGAATTTTGGAGGTAGATCTGAAACCTTGTTCATCTATAGAATTGTGTGCTGATCTATTCAATGCACATACCTGAAATCATAAAATAACAAACATTCACATTTGACACTTCATGCTTTGAGTATGTTCACAAGCTAAAAATACTTTTTAAATCAACAATAACAATGTGCATTTGTTTGAGATAACAAAACCTTTTTTACTTTTCTAAGCCAGCAAGTAGCTAATGGTTTAGATAGGATTTCCTGAACTAACTTAATGCCCAAAAGTACTGCCAAGGTTCTCATAATCCAGGAGAGAATTCTGCAATACAAGTAAAAATTGTATGCATTAACCAAAAATTTGTATCTTCAAAAAATAATTTTGTTCTGATGTACAATTCTAGATTTTCAGGGTGATAATTCCTTCTGCCCCCCCACCTCCACCAACTAATGCCATTCACAAAGCATAGCAGGACAGTCAACTCTGAAACTTGATTTCAGTTTTCATTCCTTTGCTGATATTTTCATATTTAGGTCAAAGGACTATGTTAATGCAAAATCATGGCAGAGAAATTAAACAGAAGAAGGGATTTTAACAAGTAGCAATGCAGCTCCCCAGGTTCTCTGCCTTACTGACACAATGAACAGCTAATACCTGTACTTAAAAATGCCTCCGGTGTCACTTGTCTACAGCAGCGGGAGGAATTTCCTGGTTTCTTTACACTCACAACCATATATGCTATCAGGCTGCCTTCTCACGCACAATGCTCATATGGGTTTGATTATAATTATAGATCATAATGTCCAACTTTTAAGTAACATTTTTCAGCAGCGAAATTTGAAGCATATCAGAAAGCCAACCAGCATTTTTATTCTCCTTTTATATGTGGGAGAAGAGATTCAAAGTAGAAAAGTGACTTATATCAGGATTTTTCACCCACCAGCACAGCACCCAAAATAGCACACAGTCCATAAAGCAAAGTTTTACCATAACTGCAAATCTGTTATCAACAATTGTTAAAAATCACAGAGAAAACACTTGCATATTGGAAAGAGTTAAATATTTGTTCTTTTCTGACAGCAGGAGAAGTATTTCTGTGTCTTTGCTCACAAAGTTGATATAAGAGATTGCCTAGCTAAGGGCAGCAGCATTTTTTAACCAGCAGACAGATTATCTGACAGGGGTCTCCATACTGCTCCCTCTAAAGGTAAATTGTGAGAGAAAATGGGAAGTTTTAGCAGTACAGAGACAGATAAAGCCTGGAAAAAACCAGGCAGATGAAGCAAAGAAGAAAATAGTATGATCAGCAACACCAAAGGGCGATATGAATCATAAGGCAGCTGAAAAATCAATTCCGTTGTGAGACTGTCCAATGAGGCACATTTCCCTGACAAGTGAAGTCAAATAGGAGATCACCAATTCCAGACTCTCCCCCAGGGAACTTCTCTCAGCCCCAGGGCCAGCCACTCTCTGGTGGGGCTTGCTGAGACCATGATTTGGTCCTTGAGTCTCTAACATACAGTAATACCAGAGCAGATAACTATAAAGCCTCATTCATCCATTATCTTTCATAAAACTGCCTGGATTTTCAAAACATTTTTTTTTTCCTTTTTATTTTTTTCTATTAATGTAGAAGTATAGAATGTGCCAATGATGGGGCCACCAAGCATGTCTAGGCTCAGGTAATGAGTCCAAAGAGACCATCCAGAAATCAATTGCTAGCTGAATGAGCCAGCAACTCAGAGTTAGGGGCAGTGAGAGTCACCCAGATCTGGTCCACAACACCTGTAGATTACACAAAACCATGCACATCCGGCCTGAGGAAAACAAATGAAAAGCAAGGCTAGGCTGAAAAAGAAAAAAAGTATCACACATTACATGGCTGGGAGAGAAACAGAGTGAATTATACAGGTGGGAGTGGGCATTTCTTGTGTATAGTTCTAAGGCGGGGGGCAATTAGGAGTGGTGTCTTTCTAAATGCAGTTGGCACAGCTCATCTTCCCAGAGAGTCAGGTACCAGAGCAGTAGCTAAAGGAGTAGTGGGCTGAACACACCGGCCCTGATTTGAAATCTGATTACATCAATGGAAGCATTACATCTGGCATCAAGAGTTTTGGATCGCACCCAATATCAGCAGCAGCTTTGAACTGGAACAAACTTTCATCATTACACTGATCTTCCTTGGGCTCCATCTTTTCCAGCTTTATTTAACACAGAACGACAGCCCCCTTTGCAAATTAAACAGCTGGGGAACAAATTAGCCAGACCTACTTAGTGTAGAAAATCCAGAATGTAAGTCAGATTTTTGCAGTATCAGTGAGAAAGCTCTGGAAGTTTTCAAATTAAATTAAAGTTAAAATTCACCCAGTGAGCCAGGCCCACTGGTTTGCTCAGTGTGTTCACACCTCCCAGCACACTGGTCTCTTGGCACAGCAGGACTACAGAGCACAGACCAGCGATGCCCCTTGAATCTGCAAGAGCTTGTTCCAGTTGATGCCACATACACACAGTAACATTTCTCAAAGGAATAAACTAATTTAAGAGAACACGGAAAAAGTCAGTTTATTAAAAAGATAGAGGGAAAGGATGGAGAACACATGAGACAAGCATGAGTGAAAGGAACATTTAGTTTCACAGAGGAGTTGCACATGAAATTAGCATGTTCACATGTATTTGGTGAAATACAAATATGTGAGGAATACCAACTATATTTTGTCTCAGATTTTTTTTCTACAAAGCATCCTCCAGAAGATCTTTCTAATATCTTAACTTCACCTGTTAACAGAGTCTTGGAAAACTCAGCACATCTTTAATTGAAATAAAGAAGCTGGAAATCCCAAGACACATGACATTGCAAAAGGACCAGCAATACAAAAGTACGGGAGGCACGTGACTTTGGCCAGCGTCTGGAAGGGTTCCCCTTAACCCCTCCTCCAAAAGTTTACTTCCAAACAAATTCTCATACAGAAATCAGTTCTCTGCCCCTTAAGATAAGTACATTAAAAATATGATGTGGATTTTGTCATTGTCGTTCCTTAGAGTTTCATTTTTCTTGGCCAACAGGAGGAAAAATATAGAAGACAGGAGAGTGAAAAACAAAGAAGACAAAGACATTCAGGAGCGAAGGTGAAGTGAGAATGTGAGGCAAGGAAATGTTAGGGATGGGGTGGAAATGAGAAGTCTGGAAGGATAAAGCAAGGATTACTGGGTGAAAAACCTGTATCTGGAAAGACAAATGTGATAAGAGAGACCCAGTAAGGAAAGACAACACCACGAGAGAAAAGACAGAACATGAAAAAAATAGTACGTTATCCCTCCAGAATTGTCATAACCTATACACAGAGCAGGACTGAATTAAAGATTCACTATCAATGTTCATTTTATCATTGTCTAATTTGTTTTTTGGCAGGTGCTTAACTTTGTAACCTTCATGTCCTTTTAATGTTGTTTTCGAGTGCTTGTAACACCTTATCTGGGAGGCTGAGACTAACCCATCACATTTACAGTTTTCAGATTTAAATGCTTTTGGAGCAACTAGAGCATAAAAGTGTGTCAAAACAATCCTTTTTCATGCCCAGCACACTTGGAGCTAAAATGGTCTCCTTTGAAATCCTTTGAAAAAAACTCACTTCTGAGTGTAGAACAAGCATGAAGAATCGCACACCAAGAATTAATTTGGGGGGATGTTATAAACCATATACAAAGACAAATTAGAATGAAAGAGACATCCTGTCTGTGCCATCTAAATTGTGTAGTACTCCCATAAATACAATGTGTTTGCCAGTAATCCTCAGGGAAGACAGCTCCACCAACATATTTCACTCACAAGGTTTAAAAAGAACTTTCACAATGCAACACATAATTTGGAAGTCTCAGAACTTAGGAACTGCACAACATCCCTTCTTACGGATGGCATCCAAACATGAGACATCTTACTTCGCCGAAGATCTCCAGTGCTTGGTATGGTTGGATGCATTCCTAAATGTATCTCTGCAGATGTCTTTGAAGGATGCTATGGCTGAAAAACTACTGCAAATAATTTGGGTGCTAAGCAACTTTAAGCATTGCCTCCAGTGGAAGCATTTAAAACTTGCAAAAGATGCAAAGACCTTAAGTAGGCTATTTCATTATTTATTTACTACAACTTATCTTTATAGGTTTGGCAACGTAGACAAGAGTTTCCAAATTCATCTTATAAAACAGTCTTATATGATGGCCTTTGAGATATTTTCTTGGAATTACATATGATCTATTTTGCTTTATTTTCAGCCTCCTAAACATATATTATTCATAGCGCTAGATCTTTGATGCTAAGTAAGATGCCTCATGTTTGGATGCCATCCACAAAAAGGGATGTTGTATAATTCCCAAGAACTCCAAACCATGGATCCCAGATCCCAAGTGACAGAGCAGATAACAAACGTTCAGAGTAGGTGAGAGCACTGAGCAATGCGTGGTGAGCAACCTTGGCACAAACAGCCTCTGATAACCTTTGAGATTCCTTATAAGAGCCCTGTCTCCTTTGATCAATGGCCAGGAGTAGTTACCTAGTTATGGCCATTAGGCACCACTGTAGACATTGCTCTAATAAAACTGATGGAGCAAGAAAGGTAGCGCTTCGTTAGTTTAGACTATAATAACCTAATATCTCTAGCCCTTCTGTTTTAATTACTCTAAATCCTACCTTCATTTTTTGTTAATATTCAATAAATAAGTGCAATCCAGTGCTTTCATTCCCACAATCCTCATTCATTACCCTGGAAGAAAGTTGCACTAACTAAATATTTAGCCTTCTTTAAATGTTTATTCTTGGTTTAGCAAATATAAAGTCACTCAGTGCTACCAAGAGTAGGCATTCAGTGGATAAACAGCATCTGTTACTTACTTGAGGTAAAGGTTTTCCTTTGCTTCTTTTAGTAAACTTCTGCATTGTAGGCATCTCAGACTATTGCTAGAGCTTTCTGCCACATCTGCTCTTCGTGAGATACAAGACAAGAATCCACAATTAGAACTTCTTAAAGCGCTTTTATGTCATGCTTTTAATTTCAATTTTGCAAGCTTGGATAATTTTAAAATTGTTTCGTTCAAGCATTTCTTAAGTTTTGAGCAGCCAAAAGGGGAGATGCAAAATAAGCCCTTTCAATTTTTGTGCTATTAAAAAGCAGCTCGTCAGGATTGGCTGGAGCAATTTACACTAAAAGAAGCATCTGTACCCTAATGAGATATTACCAATATTGCCCTAGCACCACACCCGAATAAATGAAATTCTCTGTGTTTTTATCACTTTTAGTCATCTCCAAATCCTACAAAATTTCTCTTGGGAAAGATTCATGGCTCAGTCTGATACATTGCTGCCTCTGCAAAATTGCAATTCTGCCAAACAGCAGCATCAGTAAATGTAATGTCCCATTCAATTCATTGTTCCAGATATGACTTTCAAAGCCTAGCAGGGCTACTTATAAAACAATGATATTAAAAAAGCCATTTTTATCTGTCTCCATATATTTGTATTTACTAGGGAAAGGAAAATAACTATGAAAACCACTAGTGCCATTTTGAAGAGTAATAAATTCGATCCTAAAATACAGGAAATGAAAATACTGTGATCCTCCTAGTATCAATGACTCTGAGTACAAAATAATATCGGCTGCATATTTAAACAATCCAACTGATAATTAAAGCTACCGCGTATGCAGGGTAGTGGAAGTAAGGCAGTCATATCAAAATGAAAACAGACTACCCTGTTTCTTCATTTCCTGTTTCTTTTTCTGTATATTTATTTGTAAGTTTGAAGTTTCCTTCGTATGCATTTTCGTTTTGACATCTGTGCATGAACATAGATAGATAAAGCATATAAATACATATATATCTAGATTTAATATTTATATATTTCTGAAGGAAAGCATATACAGAGTACTAAGAATGTTGTTTCTTTCCCAGAAAGAGCTGTGAGTTCCAGGAGTCTGGTCATATCTCAAGGATGACATATTTCAGTCTCTTAGGTGAAAAGAGGCAAGCAGATAGCCAGCTGGCTCATGTGAAGCTAAATCTTCTGTGCCAGCTGGACAAGCAGCAGCATTGCTGTTAGCTTTGGAGGCTGCTGCCTGCCTACTGACTACAGGAAGACCAGAAGAGTTAAGAAGCAAAACCTACATGCAAACAATTTTCCATCCCATATGGAGTTGTCATTATCCCTCTGAGCGTAATTAGGTTTGCCAGATTTACAGTGCTGTATGCAGCGATACCCTGAGTCAGACTGCTCAGCTGCTTGCCACTCACACAGCATTTCCAAGTCAGGCCTCGTTACCCTCCTGGCAGTGAACAATGAGGAGAAGGTGGCACATTAGTGCTCCTGGTCCTAGAGGGAAGCTGAAAAATGCTTGAAAGAAGAAAGGAATAAGACACCCAACAAAAGTAGCATATGGACCTGCTCCTAACCCTTCTGATTCCTATACCCCAGATAACCGGTTATAGTCTTTCAGTTCAGGTACAGCCGGTGTGGCTACCACAAGATAAGATTTTCTGCAACTAACCTTCAAAAAAAAACATTTTCACTGACTCTCAGCTGCTGAACTTGAAGGAACATACAGAATATATTTAATTTCTTTTATCTTTCACTGACTTAGTATAACAATTACCACATTTTTGCAACATTGCCAAACACACCTGAACATGTCACTTGGTTTGAAACTCCTGAGGCAGAGGCCATGGCTGAACTCAAATTGTAAGTTGTCAGGGACAGTTGAATTGATTACGTGTGTGTAAGTTTTATAGACAAAGGAACTAAAGGGCAGAATCTGACTCACACTTATCCTGCAGATCTGTGGCAGGAATGAGAACAGAGCACATATCCCTTGACCTCAATCTTGCGTGTGAGCCAAGTGCACTGTCTCTTGATTTAACCTGTAAATTCAGTGAAGAGACAGCTGCGAGAGTTATGGTGTCTCCTGTTAACCAAGACTGCTAACACACTGGGTATTTGGAGCAGCTCTTTCCACAGTTATGCAGAAAATACTAAATATGATCTCCAAGGAAGAAGTCAGCTTGTTAGAAAGAAGTGATCTTAATTCTAAATCTTTGTTCCAGATGTCAACAGACACCTCCAAAAAAAGCCACCTGTACTATCTTCTATTACTCCAGTTGAGCCCCAGAAACACAAAGAGGGGAAAAAAACTCAACACATTGATTGAGGTAAATTTAAAATTATTTCATATTGAGCCAGCAGTAATAGAGAACTACCTCACCCATACTTCGAATTCATGAAGATGGGGCTATCTATCTAAATCATATCAAGCCACTTACTGTTGTGAGCATAAGAAATTGTACTGATGACACAATAGGGCAACATTAAAAACACAGAGGACACGAGATAAATTCAATACAATTGATAAAATAATTCAAAAAATAAGCACAGGCATTCCAGACTCTGCAGCCTACGGCTCTGACCGGTGACAGTCAAGAACGTGACCAAAGTGCACTGCATCTCTTCCTGCTTATCCACTAGGTCTTGCTCCCCTTTCAGCTGGGAAAGGAAAGGTGTCTTTAGGTCTCATCAGACAGACAAAGTCTTGGTGCATAACAAAACTTTCTATCAAAGACTACAGAGGGATGTGAGTCATAGAGTTAATCCCAGAGTTCAATAGCTGGAAATGCCTGGTAACACAGATTCCAATGACCATGAACCGTAAATATAGGCATAAAAAAACCCAAATGCAATGCTATGCCACCACACATGGTAGAAGTCAAAGCACCATGTGTTACCTCTGTAAGAACTTATTTACAATTAAGCTTACAAATTTCGGTTACGTGTTTTATGATGTATTTGGACTACTACAGAGCTAAGATGATCAGCTAAGATGATCCGAGGAATGAATGTTATCTTACATAAAAAGCACAAAATCCAGAAAAAAGGGAAAAATGCCAGCAGCCTTTGGACAGCTGTGTATGAATTCACTAGGTTAAGAACACTGGAGGAAGAAAACAGCTGTTGAAATGCAGTGCAGACTGAAGAGTCAGTGTATATAACCAGACTATAAATAAGCATAGAGTGGATCCTCCATAAGACAAATGGATATCCAAAATGTTCTGCCCACGCTGGTAAGAGGAGAAGACATCTGAACCAATTTTGATGGAGCTAGTGCATTTATAAATAGGTTGATATGCCAATATGCTTAGCACAGCAGCTTGGATTTGATAATCTATGAAATCCTTTTCACTTCTGTCATCACATCTTTTGCTAAGCGATTATTGTAGTGATTGAATTAGGAAAATTCATGTATCACTACAACAAAACCCATCATGGGCTGATGCTGAAAAAAGCAGATCATTTCAGAATATTTATACTGTTTTAATGGGGGGAAGGGTTGCATTGTGTATCCAAAAATCTTAATTTTTTTTAACTATATAAAGTTGACCCCTAAAAAATACGGGTTTTATTCAAACTTTACCAGGCTGATAAACCTTACCCCTTGGTCTCCAATGCTAATACCTGTCCCATGAAAAGCTGGATGATACCTATCATTTTACTGTTTGAGGTCATTTATAATAACATCAACCATCTGCCCTTAGAGTGGCATAACACAAGACATGAATGCAAATTGAAGGTGAGACATTTGTCACCACAGCAGAAACAATTTCATTCCAGATAACATGTGTGATATACAACCATTCCTCATATTTTAGTTTTCCTTGTTTGGATTTATTTATGGGCCATAAAACTGTAATTCAGCAGTGAAGAATGAAACACTTTATTGAACTTCTATACAGTATTTACACTTCTTGCATCAGATGTCACTTTTTCATGGTAATGGGGCATATTGGGAATCCCAGAGCAACGAAGATTTATGGACCTCTGAACTACACTTGTAGAAATACAGAGCACCACGAGCAGGCTCTCACAATGAGCCCAGACAAGTAAACTTTCATGTTAATTAGAAATCTCTGGAGGATTTATAGGTAACAGCTTAAGTTAATGGGAACTTCATTCTCTGTCATCCATCATTCTTGTACGGACAGTAGTAATGTAGGAAAATTTAAAAAAATAATTTAAAATAAAGACAGTGTCTGACAAAGGAATTTTGGAATGTTGCAATCCTTTTAATTTACATGTTTTTACCAGAAATTGGGCCTCCCAGAATTCATTATCAAGTCAGTTTGTAACACTTTTTTTTTAAATGGCAATGATATTTCTAAGAGAGAGAGGAATTTCAAATATAAATAAATAAATAACAATAAAGGAAACCATAATGAGTCAGGGAACTGATAACTAAGAAATTTGTTGCTTGCAGAATATTATCAGTGGTTCAGGTCAAACTTAAGCCAGTTTCCTGTGGAAATTTGGGTATAATCTTACCCTTATGCTTGGACAGCTCCATTTAGGACAGCAAGGCCATTTGAGATGAATCAGATTAAGCCCAGGCCTGTATCTCTAGAGGGACACAGCCTTAGCTGCACCAGAAAAAAGACTCATGATTTTACAGAGGAGCCAGAGTATTAAGTCCATCACTTGCACTAAGCTTAGTTCTGACAAATGGAAGCAATGGCAAGAAAAGTGCCTCCAAACACAGGTGCCAAATCACCACAAAAACACGGATGACTGCTCACAACGGGTGGTTTTAGCCAATGCTAGGTGAAATCACCAAGATTTAAAAATACATTTAGGAACAAGACCTTAGGAATCAACTCCCAAATTTATCAGAGATTAACTGAATCACACCTAGATTCTCAAGGGAGTCACCAAGAAATGAATTTCTGTGCTCCGCTTCACAAACTGTTGGTACTTCTTTTTATCCCTCTGCTTTAGTACAAAAGGACAATCCTTGTGCAAAATTTCATGCCATGTCAATTCTGTGACAGAACCCATCTGCCCAGATGAAAACTGTTAAGTTTTAGTTGTACTGTTTCAAGAACCACAGAACATGAGAATGTATTGTGTGGACGTATCTTAAAGTAACTACATTTGTGCATATCTAACTGAAATTGCTTCATGAGAAAAAAGCCAAGCTGTTTGATTTTCCAAGCCAGGTGCCACACAGTGTCATTTTGCTGTATCTACCCACTATCAAAACAGAGTAACAGGAGTGAATAAAAAAAACATCAGAGAACTTAGCTCATTATCCTGTTAGCAACCTTAACCCCAGAATCAAGCTCCATGAGATTTGGACTCTTTCCAGGGCTGCAGATTAAGATAGGGAGCATATGTCAAGAGCAGCTGAAACAAAACCAAAGTGTGTTTTACCTAGAGCCATGTCAGCACACCAGAAGTAGCGATAAACAGGCCCAGCTTGCCTCGCTTCTGTTGAAAGACTAATGATGACAGCAAAACAAAAAATTTCATCGTTTATTAAAGCATGAGTGTATTTGTTTCCTTTTACCATGAGAGCACTACGAGAGACAAAAAGCAAACCGTGACATAATAGAGGCAAAATGAACAGCAATATATCAGTTTAGAGATCTAAATATTTCAAAGCTATGTGGATCGTGTATGGTAACACCATTGCAGATAAACTTCGATTACTTGAGCATTGCTCCATCAGTCTGTTCACAGAGAAATACTTTACTAAGGATTTACACTGAGGATTACTTAATTTGGTTTTCTAGATAAGCTATTAGGACCAGAATTATATTCACATAATTAAGCATCAAGGAATTGTGTCCAGATTACCAAAAAGTGCCTAGAGAAACAAGACACAGCTGGACAAGTGTTGATGATTGTCACTCCAGAAAACCTCTCGAGTGGGATCATCATGGAATTTGGTTGTACAACTCAGAAAATTACACAAGTAAAAGGAAGCAAATTTATCAGTTAAACAGTGATTAAATATGATTGTTGCGGTACTTCTGAAAAAGCCCAACCAGCTTCTAAAATATAACAGTTACGTAATTCAGACCTTTTTTCCCAAGGAAACCTCTAGGTAAAAATGGGACCTCTCACAATGCAGTTAATATCAGCCCTAAGGTTTTTAATTCTTCAAATCGAAACACGTTTTAGGGTGCATCTTAGCTAAATAAACTTTTAGAGAGAGGAAATGAAATCTCGCTAACCTGTGGAACATGTCTTCATTTATTATAGAAAGCCTAATTAATTTTAAATGGCAAATACCTGTGGTGTATCTGAGTGGTACCTGGTGATACGGCAGTCCTACGAAATCAGATAAACAAAAGCGTATCTGAATTTATGGGAGAGACAGCCATTCATTAATAAGCTTATTTCACTCCAATCAAGTCCTATTATCTGTCGAAAATCTCAGTTTGAACTACAACCCCTCTATAGGGCCATGTTTTAATCAAATTTACGTTATACAGTCTGTACCACTGCTACAAGGTAGAATCACTTTTGAATTTTCACTTACAACAATATGTTAAAATTTTGACTCAGTTTCTTGGTGGAGTTTCAGAATTTCAGTCAGGAGCATGTGGTCATTACTATGCTGGGAAGGTATGAATTCATTGTCAACCTTCATACTGTATTGTGGAATCTATTATTTCTGGGCTTTCTTACCTGTCTGCTTGCTGCTTCCTTGCACAGGAAAACAGGATATTCATCTTCAGATCATGAATAAGTAGTCTATTAGTGCTGAGACAGAGTGATTTGTCAATATTGTTGTAGCAGTAACTTCTCAGAGCATCTTTAGAGTTCCTCTTGCAATGCTAAACAGGAGGTATTACTGAAATGTCCTTCAGATTCATCAAATTTAATAAGAATCTATACCTTTTCAAATAAAGGCTTATTCCTTCTGCTCTTAAGCCTCTCAAGCTCTCCAAACTTAACTACTTCTTAAAGGGTTCTTTGAATTTGAATATGGCATCATGATTTATGAATGGACCTTAGAGAGGTACTTCTTTAAGTTTCTCACAGAAATTTGTGAGGTTTTGTTAGATCAATTCACTCCACATATTATATGTTCAAATTACTTTCTATATTAGTAACTAGTTATGACATGATATAACCCTGCTGTATTGTACCTATTCTCACTATTCATGTAAGGAGCAAAGAGAAGTATTATGTGACAGTTCCTATTAAGATATGCCTGCAACACAGGTCCAGTATAGGAAATCCATCCTGATTGGAAGTGTGCTTTATAATTTTCTTCAATTCACTGCAGTCAAGGGAACACAAATATGCACTTTAAGTGTTTTCCCAAATGGAGGTGGACTGTTAGCTAAAACCTACCAATGACTTAAGTCATTGCCAAGCAAAGTTTATTGTGGCTTAAGTATTTTTGCCTTGACTGGAGAGTCTTCAGTGTGAAATAGTTAACGCCTGATAAATTACTTAGAAAATATGCAGTAATTTTCCTTATTATTCCCTTTTCTTGGTCTGTGTGTCAGCTTTCAGTGCACAAATAAAAAGCCTCTCCAACAACTGCAAAATTATTAAAGGAAAAAAAGCAGCAAGGGCAAAAAAGCATTTCATTGCATCAGCAGCTCTTTTGGTACCTTGACTTCTCGGGATCTTCAGTTGTCCATTGCAATTAGGAAACAATTACAGGACAAACAGGAGTAAAGTGAGGACGGAGACTTGACAAAGAAGTTTTGTTGGCGCATGCAAGTACAAAAATGTAACACTCCGCTATAACAGGCTTAAAACACAGGGCTCTGCCAGCAGCCAGCCAAGGCTATGAAACAAATACCTACAGGGGCAAAGGACTATTAAAAATGGCCTCAGTTCTCACTCCAAATGCAAATCACTCTTTTTCTGTCTATCTTGCTTCTCATAGGCAGATAACAATCTTACCAAAACAAAGCACTCCTACTAAGTATCTAGTGCTTCAGGCAGGGAAGGGATGAGGCAAATACGACAGATGCTAATCACCTCACGTACGGTAAACTTGCAAGGTGCTCATATACTTCACAATGAAAGCAGAATGAGAACCTACATAAAATAGAATGGCATACAAGAGCAGGGCAGGAGGAGACTGACAAGGGTATCATTACTGGGAGAGCAGGATACAAAAAAAGCTACTGAAGACATGCTGCTGCAGCTGAATTATGTAGAGCTCTGAAAGAGAAGGAGCTCGAATTTAACACTCTGATTTATTCCCTGTTTCTGTTTCCTCACTTATGACGTAATCATTAATCAGCTACTTTTACAGTGAGAAAAACTGGTTTTTGATTAAATTAATCATGAATACAGACCAGAAATAGTTCCCTGCAAGTATTCTTTTGAGCAAACACTTCACTCCCACAGCTTTTCAGAAAAAGCTCCATAGCTGATAAAATAAGTGCAAACATGATCTAAGCAAAACTCTATTTAGCAATTGTCAAAACACTAGTGAGTAGATTTCCTCATTATTCACTCATCTCTGCTGGTATCTTCCCAGTCAGGGTGCAGATGAGAATCCTATGCTGCAAAGCAAAAAAGGCAGGAGGAAGAGAAAAATTTCTAGCTGGGCTGGAAACCTCTCTCCACACCTTGGCGCTAGGTACGTCTGAAATTCAGGGCCAGAATTGTTTCTGGCAGCTCTCAAGCAGCAGAGAGGGAGACTGCAAGCCAAAGAATGGCTTTTTGAAACAAGAACAGAGCTCCTGCAAAAGCCATTTCCTTGCCTACAATCAGTCTTTCATCTCGGGCCATCTGTCTGATGGAAGCTGCCTGACCTATCAATACTAAATAACATTACAAGGGCAGTTCTGTTCGGTGAGACTTAACGGTTTCAGCTTCTCTCTAGATTAAAATCACTCTTCTGGAAGGGCTTGTGAACGAATCTAGGAACAGGAATCACGTGCCCAGAGAATATAAATGTGTTACCCTTCGAGTTGAAATTGTAGCTCCTTAGTTCAAGAGGCTCTACCACTGGACTAACATTAATACTCATTACATTAATTGCATGTTCAGATAAAACACCTGGTTTACAAACACAATGACAACATGTTATATGCGTTTAAAAGCAAGAACAAAGCCCACTGACTGAAAGATCTGAGGATTTGCCTAGAGGCTTGTATATAACAGCCACTTTGAACAATTCTAAATTTAACCAATACGCCATAAAAATAAAATGCACAGCACTTCATACACTTGTCACTAGCACTAATTTAAACCACACTGTGGAATAAGCTATTTAAATGGGCTTGTTGACCTACTTTTTAATCCCAGCTTTTAGGGAAGAAAAGAAGTTAAGTAATAACTTAAAAGGTTGTTATTTCCTATAAATCATATTTTTAATTACTCTTACCACACAGTATTTCATTTTATAAGGATTATTTTTTTCCACTGAATGCAGGTATAGATTAAACTGCAGAATATTAGGAGACAGAAAAGTATTTTCATTCATTGTCGCCTTGAAATGATCCTCATTTGCCTGGCATTTTGGAAATCTTTTTGCCTAGAATCAGTTTTTTTTTCTCTGTCCTCTCATTCACTTCCATTTGAGAAGAATGAGACCATCTTGAGCAAGAAAAGGATCTTGTCACCATACAAAACCATTTACAAAGAGGGATAAAGGGACTTTGTTTGATTTTGTTCATTTTCAAAAAAATTCTTTCCTCAAGATCATTTCAAAAAATTATTCACTTCTCTTTAATGTTTGTCCCAATAATGTATTTTTAGGTTCTCCACTGTTCTACTATACCCTCTACATGTAAGCTCAATTCCAAGACATTTTTTCTTAGGAGAGTAATTGTTCTGTATATTTTTCAATAGTGTCCAAGTTATAGAGAAAACTAAAATAGGTCAGAAAAAGAAAAATCTACATTCCTTGCCAATACCTTATATGTGGAAGCTGATGAACCAAGGTAGCAGAACAACTTATGGGTGGAAAGCAAGCATTTTCATTTTTGCAGGTATGTGACTAGAAACTAACTGCAAAAGTGGGTCTCTGTGACTCAGCTTTTGTACCAGTCAAGCAAAAGGTCCAAAATGAGAAAAAATACAACAGGTTTCTGATAAGGGAAAGCTGTACATCTGGCATGCCTCCCTGGCATCTGTAGGCATCTCTCAGCAGGAAACTGAACGATAAAGTCCATCACAAGCTGGATGCACATGAAAAACATACAAAATTTATCATGTTTATTACTTGGTTTGATGTACAAGAGACCGTAACATATCTGGGAGCTAGGGAAAAAAAATGGCTTTGAACTACTTATTCTGTTAGGCATTTGGCTATGGCAAGCTGGACTTTGCCATGTACTAACTGCCCATGTTCAGGATGTTCATCCACTGCACTGTCTAGGTGACACAAATCACAAAAAAGACAGCAAAAGACCTACCAGAGTAGAATAATCCTTTTCCTTTGAGGGATAGGCAGAAAGAGAAGGAACTTTAAAATAAGTGGAGGGGAAAGGTGAAAGCAATTTGAACATTCTGGTGTCACGCACATCAAATGTAACTGTTAACATCTGTATAGAAGAGGCCACTGGACCTGTGCACAGTCACAGAAATGAAGGCTTCATCTGAGTAATAAATAACACATTGTCAATCTAAATTTTTCTAGAAACCTATATTCAGTGGAGAAGGAACATGTCCTGCTTTCCCTGGGACATGTGAATTTCTTAGTGGTGTGTGTGCTTGTACTTGACAGGAATAGAGAATTTTGAAGACAAGCTTATTTCACTCAGTAGTACTAGGGGGGTACTTTTAGCTTTAATCACAGTGAAGTAGCAGTAACGCAGTCAAACAAAGCAAGAGGTACAGGAATGACAGGGTTAAATCAATAAACGTTAATAAAACTAGGAAAATCACAGTACAAAACAATTTATGTAAGAGCTGGCAAGGAAAGATGGAGTGAGGGAAATTTATACCTTTTTCCTTTGCACAGTCTCTAAATGGGGGAAATGAAAGAGTGCACAGCAGCAGAAATGCTGTAGATAAAAAAATGTATAAATAGGCCTGAAGAGTGTAAACTATATTTATGTGTGCAAAGAAGCCAAAAAATCATCACCTGAAAAGGTCATAGAAGAGATACAAATATGAGATACACGTAAGAGACATAAATAGGTAACTGGAGAAAACAGTACAAATGTAGATTTCCAGTTCCATTTAAGAAGAGGAAGATGGGAATATATAGACAATTAGGGACTGTACAACTACAAACCTACAAACCACACAACTCCCTCAATATTTAGTAGTAGTTAAACTATAATGAGATATCTAAAGAGAAGCCTACTGACCCAGCATCCTTGGTTTTTATGGTCTGCAAAGCTTTAGTTAGTTGAAGATGCAGGCATACCTCCTAT